>OU342831.1:16605769-17183059 GCA_910591585.2 Nysson spinosus
GACGAATCTATAATTTTCGAAATGCCGATGAGAGGTTTCTATGCTCGCAAGTGGTTGTAAAGGTTATTGAGGGAATGTGATAGGGCAAAAATTCAAATAGTGCAGCAGAAGATGATAATTTCATTATTTTTGTTTTCTAACTCATTTTCTTGCGTTAATATTGCGTAAGCTCACCATGAGCATTTCGTACGGTGTTATAAGAACAAGAAAATTGCGAATTAATGGCTGTATATCTTCTTGAGGAATCATATTTCATCGTTGTCTGTGGCAATTTTGATATTTTCTAATATTCTTGGAGATACCGAACGGACACTAAATGCTCAATCAGGAACAACTCAAAGGTGCTGGAATTCAGACCAGGACAACAGCTAGCCAATTCATTACCAGGATATTCTTGCTTCTAAGGTGCTTTCTCATTTTTGCAGTAGCGTGAGGGCGACTATAATCGTGCATTAATGTAAAACTGCTAACTATTTCTCAAGAATAAGACATAACAAATGATTTGAGAATGTTCCTAATGTATCGTAGGGCCGTTAAAATCGTACCTTGAACGCTGAGAAGTGCTGTACGTCCAGTGATAGATACCGCTTCATAGTATAATACTACCGCTTTCTAATCTTTTGGTTTGATGGATTAGGTTATCACAGTTACTACGTCTGCTCTAGGTATTAATACATCCGTACACTTTTGGAGTTCGTGAGTAGTAGTAGTAGTAGTCGCTTCGGGTGCAAAGAGCACATTGAGAATATACTGATCTTGCAGCGATATCGTTGCTCTTTGTCTTTCTTGTCCGGATCTTCTGGAATATGAACCAGCCTCTGTACCGATGGAAACTGCAAATAGTGATACCTTAAACTCTCTAGTGACTTGGAGTTACGAGTGTACCCTCTCTAACAAAGGCACTGACCTATCAACTTCTATTTCATCAAAATTTCTCATGCTATTCTTTTGGATGGAATTAATGAAAGTAATATGAAACTGTGTTGTTGCATTTATGAGTCTGTTTTAGAACATTAAGACATTCCGGGTGTACGTATACATACATATGTAATTATTAGAGATCAGGCTTGGGTTGCAAGAAATAGAAACTATTTTAAAAACTGTAGGTATTTTAGCACAGGATATAAGTATTTGAATAAGTGGTCCCTAATTGTTTTGAACATTGTATTAATTTCAAAATAATTCATATTGCGTGATAAAATGACACGTCTTTCTTACAAAAAGTAAACGACGTGCATTTATTAACAGTTCTTCTGATTGCGTTCTTTATTAGGAAAGGTAATTTTGAAATTGAATTATGAAATATTTGTGCGTTTTTCATATTAGAAGAAGAGCAAACTAGAAGAGTGTTGCGAGCCCGCGGAGTATCCTCATACACAGAACAATTTTATTCTGACGACGAAATCGAGGAAAACGGGATGGAAGAATGGACCGACATTGAGGCAGTCTATGCGACTCCCGGCGCACAGGCCAATACACCCTCTTCTCACTCTGCTCCGAAAATCAAGCACCCTGATGACAGAACAGAGCAAGAGGACTCAGACCAAGATTGGATTCTACCGGGCTCTCGCAGAAGGAAAAATAAGCGTCCGTGTAAGTTTAAAGCATATACACAAATGAAAGCAGTATTTGATAAACCGCAACAAATTTATCGTATACAGGGTGCCCATAATAGTTGGGGTCAATTTTTCGGGGCGTGTAATAATCATCAATACAAACAAAAAAGTCTCAATAAACATGGGCCCAAATATTATGTCTTGTAACTTCGCAAATAATAATATTTGGACCCATGTTTATTAAGCCTTTTTTGTTTTGATGAGTATTACACGCGCTTAAAATTTGATCCCTACTTTTTTGGTCACCTTGTATATAAGAGTGTACCAAATTGAGTGGTACAAGCTGTTTTCTTAGAATCTAATAGAGATATCGACTTCTTTTTTTTTTAATGAAGTGGTTAAGGTGGGCTAATATTTTAGTATGTATTGAATTTTTTAGGGGTAACTGTTGGCACCCAATAGTGGGGCCAAATACTTTTTTTAAATAGGAAGTAGTATTGATACCTATCATTAAACTGCATAGCATTTAGTAGAACCATTGCTTTATTGTGCATAATTAAACATTTATAGCGACAAATTGAAATTGATTCTGCGAATATGTACAAGGACAAGTTGAGCAATCTGACGTTACCCTTGTTTAGCGTTGCGCCGTAGCAGTTAACCCTTTCGCTGCGGAGTGCTCAGAAAAGAATCGCTCTCTCCGCAGCAGGCGCGATAGTAGAAGGTTGTCCGCGCGATAACATCGTTCCTAAAACGGTGTGCGGAGCCAATTTTGAATAACAATAATAATGGCCAAACAATAATAATAATAAGAAGAACAATATTAGTAATTTTTAATAATCTTTAATAACACTGTCCAGCAAATTTTGACGCGCTCCAGTCCGGCATGCGTCCCCCAAGCGCTCACGTGCGCGCATAAATGTCGCGTCTGAGAATCCCTGCTGACGATCCGTGACTTCCTCGGCTTTTTGGCTTTTATTTACGACACCAAAGTCTGCTTTACATATTTTGGCAGTGCTTTTTAAAGAGGAATGTCTGCTCTATCGCGTAGAGTAATTGGAATCCCCGTCGGAGGTCTATTTTTTCCGAAAATTTGAAACGAATCTCGAAAAATGAGCGGGCGGAGCGTGTCTCGCCAACTTGAACTAATGTTTAAACATATTTGCAAATTCATATTGCAAAAGTAATTCATATCATTTTCTTCGTAATGATCCACAGAATTTTTTGCAACAAATAAAAACTGTTTAACTTATCTACTTACGTCACAAATCTTGTTCAAAGCACAAAAAAGTACCCTTTTTTTCAAAATTGATTTTTTCGAAAATGGTAGTTACTGGCAAGAAATGGTTTGCGGATTCGTTTTCAGCACGTCGAAATCTATAAGAATCGCATATTCGTTGTTACAACATTTTTTTTGTGTTGGACAGTGTAATCGAAGACAAACGAATTAATGGCCATTATTTTGCAGTTATTAATAGCAAAAAATGCAAAATAAATGCACGGCGCCTATAGGCGCTGTTTGCTCAGGAGAAGCGTCTATAGTTGAGCGCCTAAAGGCGCTGTTCGCTCAGGGGAAGCGTCTATAGTTGAGCGCCTAAAGGCGCTGTTCGCAGCGAAAGGGTTAAACTATACAGACATACAATAATAAATTAAAGTAAAGTTGCCGGATACTCTTAGAAAAAACAAAAGCCACCAGTCTTCAACTTGAGAATAGCAAGCGCTTGTAGACGCGTGGCCCAGGCTCCACTTGCGCATCGGTTACCTCTTCAATGTTATCAAATGTCTGACAGAGTATTTAGAAAAGATTTACAATGTGCTTAGAAGTCCAAGGACATCATTTTGAAGATTTAATCAAATAATACTATTATGACATTTTTCGATATTTTTGCCTTTCTTCGTTTCTTCAAAGTTTCAATTTAGATCAAATTTTTTATTATAAATATTTAACTATGCACAATAAAAACATTGTTCAGATAAATCGTAATCGGTGTAATGAGAGGTATCACAGTAATAAAAAATCAGTACCACTTCCCATTTAAAAAAATGTCGGGGGGCCCGCCTTTACACCCAGCAGTTACCCCTGAAAAATATAATTTGTACCAAAATATTGGATTCTGAGAAGACAGGTTGTAACATTTCATTTGGTACACTTTGTATATACATGTATACATATATACACTTTGTACCGTACGATTTTCAAACTTTGAAGTTTTATAATTTCCAGGGAATTGTCAAAAATGACGTTTTCTGCATTATTTATATTTATCTATGTCTAGTTATATTTGTACAAATGGTAGTTACGGTTTTATTAATAGTTAGTTCGTAAAGTTTAATTTAAGGTAAAGAGAACCGAATTGAGGTCATATAAGTTTCCGTACACTGCGCGAACCTAAGAAAAAATGATTTAAAACAAATGTCAATCAAAGCTATGGAAACCATATCGTATCAGGATCGTACTAGTAAGTAAAAGGCAAGCATTGTTAACATCCTATTGTAAAATTAAATATACAGGGTGTACCACGAAGCGTGATCAACTTAAATTATTCTGCTGTTAGCGCTTCGATCGGAAGTTTTTTTAGCTAAAATAACATGGTTCAAAGAGAGCTTTAAGATGATTGTTTATCTGTTTATACAGAACAAAGACTCAACTTAGGGGCTAAGCGGTCAACCGACCCACATCTGTGACCAGGTATCGCTACCTCGAGTATTGATACCTGGGCAGCCCTAATTTCCGTGCAAATAAGAAGCCCGAGCATCAACGCGCGTACAGAGTATCACCCCCCTGGGAAAACAATATAAAATCTGTATAAAAGTCGAACTTCACACAATCATAGCTCAGATAAACCGATTAAGGCATGAAAGTAGTGCCTGAAATTGTTTGTATTATTATAACAAAAGCAGGATATAATGGCCGTGTGGCTAAACGAAATCCCTTTATCAATCAAGGAAATAGGAAGAAACGTATAAGTAGTGTTCGCAAGAATACACGTAGACAAGCCAATAAGATTCTGGAGCTCACTATTATTTACCGATGCAAGCAAAAGTTAACGTATTCAGTTCGGACGGTTGATTTACAGTATGGACGAAACCCAATACACAAATTGAAACCAAAAATTTGTGCCCAACCATAAAGTATGGTTCTGGTAGCTTTCTTTTATGGGGATGCACGAGCCCGCTGGGGTGGGAAAATTAGAATTTATCACAAAAATTAAATCTTGAGTCGTTATTTATTTTCCAACAAGACAACGACCCAAAAAGCATACTGCAAGAAAAGTTAAAGAGTGATTATTACATAATACATCGGAACAACTCTGAACTCCCCCACAGTCGCCTGATATGAACCCCATAGAACATCTATGGGATGAATTAGGCAGACGCATTAAAAAATATAATATAACAAATAAGGAGCAACTAAAACGTGCATTCGAAATTAGTTGCATAAATGCAAAATCGAATGAAGGAGGTACTGAAGGCGAAAGGAGGACCTACCAATCATGATGAACTGTACAAAAAGAGAAAAATTTCTTTTTAATTAATAGTTGGTCAAATATATTTATGTGGAAAACTGTAATTGTGGGGACGTATGATGTGCGGAAAGAGTGTGTGTGCGAGAGATCTGGCCTGACCGAAGGTATGAGTGTGTGTGTGTGTGTGAGGAAACAAGAGACGAATCAGAAAAGAACCGCGAGATGTAGGCCTGAATATATATATAGCCAGTTTGTTGAAATCGAGAGTGCGAATGAGACGCACGCGTGCGACCAATAACATTAATTATAGATCATATAATAAATAATAAATAAGTATTTTTATAGTCTGATCTAATTCAATATCCTACATTTATGTGTACGGAAACTTATTTGACCTCAATTCTGTTCTCCTTATATTACATTAAAATTTACGAATAGAATATTACTAAATCCGTAATGACCATTTGTGCAAAAAAACATCATTTTTTGTCATTCCCACGATATTATACACCTTCAAGTGTTGAAAATCGTATTGTTCAGAAAGTTTTTTGACCCACTGTACATACATATACAGGGTGTCCCATGCAACTGGAACAAGCGGTATCTGCTAAACTTTGGTCTCCTAAAACCTTCAATTTTAAGGTTGAAAATAAGAGAAAATGTTATAGATCAAAATTAAATGGTATTGAACGATGCATAATATGCAAATAATGTTATGCACTTCTCTGCAGCGGTGCATCCGAAAAATGTAACTGCAACTTTTTTTAAATGAAAACCTATATTTTTTACTACAACGGTTGATGCAGTTTTTTGTGCTCTACATAAATGTACTAACATACTTATGCCCTAAACTTGTTGGTTAGAATTGTGCTCGTAGCTAAAAGTTTTTTGAATTATTTCGGTCTGTGGGCAAGTGTTCCGTACTTTATGTTTCGTTACAATGTTTGTAAACATGAGCCGGCTGCTAATATTAATCACTGTAAGTTTCAGATTTTCGTCAGTAAGTATTCATTACTCGCGTGCGATCATTTGGCGACTCAGTGTTTCAAAATCATGGTATTTACGAATCACGAAACAGTTAGTATTGTCATGATCTCGTAAGGTATCAAGAAATGAAGCCTGGTTTCCCTTGTGATGTTCTTTATTAAAGATCTAGACTTGGGTGGTTCATAGTCCGAAGGAGAATGTTCTTGTGGAAAATTAGGAAAGAGCCTTTTAAGGATTTCTAGGTGCGGGTGGTTTACAGTGGTATCCAATAGTATGTTCATTTTGTTTGGCAAATGCAATAAAAATCGTACTGAGGCTGCAAAGCTCTATCGGGAGACATATCCCAATCGACAAGAGCCTTCGCGTTCCTATTTAAACAAACTGAAATCTAATTTACATGTTTACAAACATTTTAACGGAACATACAGTAGATACTCCAGAATATTTGCCGACAGACCAAAAATAATTCAAAAAACTTTTAGCTACGATCACTTCCTAACGAATAAGTTTAAGGTATAAATATGTTAGTACTTTCATCTGGAGCACAAAAAACTGCATCAATCGTTGTAGTGAAAACTATAGGTTTTCATTTCAGAAAAAGGTGTAGCTGCATTTTTCGGATGCACCGCTGCAGAAAAGTGCATACAATTATTTGCATACTATGCATCGTCCAATACCATTTAACTTTGATCTATAATATTTTCTCTTATTTCCAACCGTTTAAGAGGTACAACCTGTTCCAGTTACGTGGGACACCCTCTAAAGCGTGTCGGTCAGCTACTTAAGACCGATTGATAGTTTAGTAGATAAATGATCATCATCTTTCATAATTTGTGGGTTTCGTAAATGACATTCATACACAATGTTCACTGACATGTATCATGATATTGTAAAAACTTTTTTTAATAATACAAATTACAAACATATTTATCATTTATTGAGATCAAGTGGAGCAAACAGCGGACATTTACTGAAGACCGATTCAAATTAATTACACTGTTCAACGTATACTTAAATTTTGTAACAATAAATAGGTGTTTCTTATAGATTTTGACGCGCCGAAAACGAATCTATAAAGCGTTTTTCTCCATCACTCTCAGTTTTCGAAAAAATCCATTTTGAAGAAAGGGTCTTTTGACCATTGAACAAGATCTGTGGCTTAAATATAAAAGTTAGACTTAAAAGTTTGTTTTTCTTTACTGCAAATATGTATAAACATTAGTTAAAGTTGATGAGATACACTCCGCGCGCTCCTTTTTTGAGACACTTTTCAAATTTCCGTAAAAATTAGGTGTCTGATGGGGATTCCAATTACTCTACGTGATAGAAGAGACATTTTTCTTTGAAATGTACTCATAAAATATGCAAAACAGATTTCTCCGAGAGCACCGTTCAGACCGCTCTGATATTCATGTTTGCAATACGATCATTTTTACTGAAATCATTTTTAACGTATTTTGATACAATCACTTATAACATTTTTTGAGATCATGTCGTTGTAACATTAGTCAGGTACTTAAGACCACGTAATCACCTATAAGAGTATAAAACACATAAGTATAAGAATCACCTATTTTTAAGCTAAGCGCGTATTATGGGCTATGTATATAATCGCTAGAAAGAAATCCTCGTGTCTATTCGGCAAGGCGTACATATGGAATCAGGCTTCGTCCCCCGCAGGACCCGTACTTAAGAACGTCACCCCTGCCTCGGGGGTTTCTGGTCATTCAGGTGCATCGGTGACGCGGCCGTAGTCACGAGGCTAGGCCTTGTGTAGACTAAATCTAACATATTATATTTGTTGTTACAAAATTTAAGTATACGTTGAACAGTGTAATTAATTTGAATCAGTTTTAAGTAGTTGTCCGCTGTTTTCTCGACGTGATCTCAAAAAATGTTAAAAATGTTTATAATTTGTATTATGAAAAATAAAATTTTTTGCAATATTATGATACAATATACGTCGGAGTACAATATGTAAGAATGGCATCTACGAAGTCCTCAAATTATGAAAGATCTGAACTTTTATCTACTAAACTATCAATCGGCCTTAAGTAGCTGGCCGCCAGTGTATATGTAAACGGTGAGTCACGAGGAGCAGAACACCTGAATATCTCTGTTCGATTTAAAGATATAAAATATGGATACATCAGAATTAGAATGGTTTCCGAAGACGCACGTTGCCATTATAATATCATTTTCTAGATGTCATATTTTCCATTATTTTAAAGGTCACCAACGTTTTACTGAAATGGAAATCCATACTTATTTCCCTTGCATTTTGTAGCCGAAATCTAAACGAATTCAACAATGCAGCATAATATGCCCTTGAAATGACCTTCAACCCATAAATATGGAATAAATCAAATTCAACATGTAAGGATTATTCGCTTTATTTCTGTTACGCTAAATGTTCCAAATTCTTCCCTTAATCTGGGACACATTTAAATGTATCGCAATACACAATACAGTAATAGATCTTACACCCCTTGATTTCTATCTGTGGGGAAAACTGAAAAACGAATGTATCGAATTTATCATGAACATCCAACCACTGCAGAGAACATGATAGAAAGAATCACCAGGCCTTGTGCTTCCATTCCCTCAGAAACAAATTACAGAGCATTACAATCTGTTACTTCACGATTAAAGATGTATCGCAGTTTAAGGGAATAATTTTGAACATTTAGCGTAAGAGAAAGAGAGTAAATAAACCTTACACGTTGAATTTTATTTATTCCATATTTCTGGGTTGAAGGTCATTTGTAGTCATACTTGTGTTACGAGCCCAGGGCGAGTTGAAATGTCTACGTTCGAATTTGGGCCGTAACTATGATGTTCACTCCGAGCGGCTGGAGTGAACGGTTTGATGGGGATATGTCGCTACCGAATATTTTTGCACGAAAGGTGCAAAGTGGGTTAAACTCGGAAGTACTAACAATAACACTATATATATATATATATTCTGAATGAAATGCTTCTACAAGTTTGTTGGCAGGATAGTCCCTTACAAAGCTGTTTGGTGTGTTGAGTCTGATGATGCTTACCAATCTAGAGCGAAAGTGATTTGAAGTTGACAAACCCGAACTCGCGATAACTGATCGAAAGGGAAACTGAGGCCCGATCTCACTAAAACGATTAGCAGCACTTCCTCTAAGGGTGAGTCAAGACTGCCTAGCGTTGGAAAAGGTTGCTCTTTTAAAGGATTTTTTGGAGCTGGAGCGCATGGAAGGGGGGGGGGGGGTTCGGCTGGTTTTGGAACGATAAGATTCTGGGAAACGCGGGCATCATAAATCCACCCTGGGAGTGCACTTGCTCAGGAATCCGGGACTCAAGTTTTCCCCACGTGTGAGGGATGGTTCGGCAGGGGCCCCTCGTAAATTAGCCCCTTAGGTCATAGGGCCTGTTTCTGTTGTAGATAAAAATGCCTTAGGAGGCTGCATACGCAACACTTGTTACATTGTTGAACTCGTTTAGATGTCGGCTACAATATGCAAGAGAAAAAAGTCTGCAATTCCAGTTAAAAAAAACGTTGGTGACCTTCGAAACCGTTCTCATTCTAATGTAACTATATTTTGTTTCTTATATTTTGTGTATGTATTGTGCGCGTGTGTGTGTTTTCTATATCTATCACGAATAAGTTATAAACAGACCGCTAGCACTTCGCTTCTGATTTCCTGTTTCAGCTGCCAATCGCAGACTAAAATCATTCCAACATAAACTTCAAAATATGATAACAGATGCGGTACAGGAAGCGGTAGACCTGGGCGAATCTATCCCTGATAACATTAACGTTAACAAAGATATGCCCATATATACAGAAAGGACAACCCCTCCAATGAATGTGCAAAACGAACGACAAACTCCTGACTCGAGCACTGAACGCAGTAAGGTCAGAGAAGACCATTGTTTCTCGGAAATAGTACCTTCCACTCAATCAGTTTATAAGGTTGAACCTGTAGACAGTGTGCATTCAGAACTAGATATTAAGGACGAAGGACCTATCTATGATTCTGCCCCAAATCAGTTGGAGAATAATTATGGCACAAATACTCCGCAGAATTATGTGATGGTAAAAGCTGATAATAATCCGGTAAATTATTATGTGATGCAACCAAATCTTGGTGCAAGTGTTGTTCAGTCGAATACTATCGTTCAATCTAACCCAGTCATCTCCAGCATTATACCATCGATTCAACCGGGATATTATGTTCAAGGAACTCCGAATTACTTTATCAGTAACTCACAACCAAACTTCGTAGCCCCTCCGGCGCATTTGCAGTCACAAGGACTGCAAATGATAACGCCACAATTCGTTAGTGCACCTCATGGTTATGTACCAAATGTCATGAGCACGCCACAAACTCATCCTGGATATATGACAATGCAAGTACCCAGAGGTCAGTCTGTATATCAAGAAATGCCACCAACTTCTCCCCTACAAAATCAAACTACAAGAGCACCCATCAGATATTCCCAAAATAGGTATCAACAACCACGACAAAATTATCCTCATCCAAATGGAGCGGTTATAAGGAGCAATATTCCTGTAAGAGGGAATCTTCGTCGACAACTCAACGCAAAATGTATGAGGAATACAACACCTCGGCAACGCTTGGGTGCTCCCAAAGTTCAAAATTTGAGGCATAATACCCCATCAGATAATACAACTCAAAAAACAACTTCTCTTATCGTTCTTAGTGACAGCGACGACGAAATTGAAATGATCATTACGGAGGCAGCGACTCCACAAAACGAAGAGAATACGGTAAAAACTTCGACACAGAGGACTGATAATCACACAAAACGAAAGCAAACGACCACGTTTGAAGATACAGAAATTTCTCCAAAAAGTGTCATTTCACCTCAAATTATAGAACGCATGAACCAGGGAGGAATATCGATAACCCCTGTTAAACCTACACCGGCACAAAATTCAAACACTCAGTTGGTGGTCGTTGTTAATGAAACAGGAAGTCATTATGCTTTAGCGTTACCGAATGGTAGTAAGCTTATACTTACACCTGAGCAAGTAGCTCAGATACGAGCTTCAAATGGTGGCAAACTCGTTCTGTAAAATTCGCGAAATTCGTCCAATTAAGAAAAGCGGAGTTTCACAGAGTATTTCTCCTATGGAGTGGAATTTACGAAGACTCGATCACATTTTTCTATGAATTGCAATACCTCTTTATGGCATAAGATACGATATTATAGGCAAGGTTCCTTGGAATTTGTATTGAAAAATGGCGATAACCAATTATTTAAGATTTGCATTGGTGGGGATTGCACACGCCAGGGGTCTTTGAAAGGATACGCTTATTTGGTAAACATTACTCCAAGTTGTAATTGGAGTAGTGAACTTTGGTATTAATACATAAAAATGCAATCTGCAGATGTTTAACGTTTTTTACCAAAATGTAACTGTAAACATCTTTAAGTAAAATAATCGAAGAAGATTCGAGAATATTTATTTGAAACTCGGAATATATAATAAAATTGTAAATTGTGAAAAAGTTTTATTTTGTCATTGCATCGACATTTTTACCACAAGTTTAAAAACTAGGAATTCATTGCAATTAAAAAACTACGTTTAGCCGTTCGACGCAGTATGTAGGTTACGATACTTCTGGATCAAAATGTTTTTTGAAACTCTTTTTTGAAACTCCAGATAAAAATAATGGTAGGGTGATGTATATGGATGTATGAGGATGTATATGGATGTTAAAAGAGTGTGAATTTAATAATAGAAGATCGTCGGAGGGAAAATTACATATTTTATACATCACTAACGTTCAATATTACGATCCTCGATGAATTAGTACCAATATACATAAACGTTACATAGTAACGTGAGCTTTGCACACGTGAACAACGGTTGAAATTTTCGTTACGTTATAACTTTCGCAAAAGATTTCACATTCTTGAGGCTTATCACTAGAGGAATTCTCTTTAGAGAATAATTAGCAAGTTCTGTACAATGTATTCAAACATTTATCTTTCACTTATTACTGTAAATAAAGTACCTTAAACATGCAGAATGCTGTATTCGCGGGAATTATAATACAATCATAAAGAATCATGGCACATAAATAGTGCATTTAATATATTGTGTGGATAGAATTCAAGTAGTATAATATCATACTGTGAGCTGTTATCAGGGTATTAGTTTTATTTTTGTTCCGGCTATACGTTAATTAATATTCAATAATTGTTTGTATCTTTGTTGCAATCCTGCAATTAATGAATTGCTTCTTATATTATTTAATAATATATCACCTATAACATTGGATCTAAGATATTAGAAATATGAAAAAGCCAGCCGGGAAGAAAAAAGCATACCGGGATCTCCGCATTGTATTCCGTTAATTGTCACATTTTATAGGTTTACTACCTTAAACAAATTGCTTCAATGACAACAAATTCTTGTTAAAAAATTAAAAATTTTATTTGATAAGAAATCTAGAAATGTACATGGTTTAATAATATTCATTTGCATATATTACTTTTCCTGTACATGTTACATATATATTACAAGGTAAATTTGTTAACAATAAGCAATATTTGTACAATTCTCAACGATTAGGAACGATAGTATTTTAATAACATAACGAATAACAGCCTGTAATACACTTCGTAAATGAAGATTGCAATAAAAGCTTATTTCTCTTAAGAATTATTGGCAAGCTCGTACTTTAAAACAAAGATAATTGTTAAATTTATATTGAACGAGAAATTTAGTATGAAGATAACTTTTGTTCAAAATTCTTTCTCGGCTTATTTACACTTCATTACTATTATAAATCTTAATTAGCATTTAATACAATAAAGCCGAATTGGGAGACGAAAATAGTAGAGCATTGTAGGAACTCATTTAAGTTACTTTTATGTGGTAACTTAAAATTGGAAAATGAAATAAATTTTCAGCCCTGCTTGATACTAATTCAATGTTAAATAAGACGTGTTACTGTTTAATTTAATTACTGTAGAATTAAATTTGATTCTTCTTTGAATAGGATTCCTTGTCAAAAGACATGAATTTGTGAAGGCGTGATCCATTATATGGTGTTGTACTGCCAGGTGGGTGTAACCTCATCTAAAACAAAAGATATTGAGTTAAAAAAATATTGAACATGAAAGATTTTTTTTGGTCACTTCTTTAATATTACTTAATGATATACTACGTACCGAAGTTGTAGGCTACCGTTGCATTTTCGAAGTTCACAATTAACACTTCACAAATAATAAATACGAACAAATTTTTAATTCCAATAGTCATGTTAAGCTGCATTAACCTAACGATAGCAAACATTTTACACAAAGTATGGGAATTTTTCTTATTAAGATTACTCCAAACTTTAGTTATTAACCGCGGAAGCTTAAATTATTTCAAGCAAAAAGATTAATTTTAATAACACCTCTTTTTGTAGAACAACGTCAGAATATAAATACAATCTTGTGAAGTATACAGATTTAATATTAATTACAAATTCCAAATATTTTTTGTATTAAAGAGAGTATACAATATTGCTTAATATGAACATCATTGCGCTAATTGCAGTAATGGCGTGTAACTGCAAAATGGTACCGTATTTGTAAGTAGCTTCTAAAGCCATATTGGAGGATTAATATAATCAATTTTAGCCCACCTCCATAATTGTTAGTTTTATTAATAATGTCATAAAAAATACAGATCGTCCATTAAGCACGAAACTTATCAGCTAAGGACTACCATGAAATAATCCTATTATACCTGAATTTTGAATTTCGCTACAAAAAAGAGCAACCGAAATTTTCTATAGTAAAACTGATTTACTGGAAAGTCTCACTATTTGTGAAGTAGACGAAATCTATTTTTTGCTATGATAGTAATGCTAAATGTTAATGTTTCTCTGACATGTTATATCGTACTTTGTTAATGATGAGTCGAAATTTCCAAAAGCCCCGAACTTTGTATTTAAATGTTTTTTTCTCATTAAGAAATTCGATTCTTATAAACAAGCTTGCGCATTATCTAAATGTATGATTTGATTGCATATTGCAAAATTGCTCGCGTGGTTCAATCGTGCAGCGGCATTCTGATTTATTTCTCGGTGAAGTCATCTGCGGCTTTCTCATCCCCATCCACTTTTCTGAATCGCTTCTGTAAGAAAAAAATGCCGACACCTACTCGTTATACATGAATAAGATGGAGTTATGATGATGAGATAATGCGTGCGCGTCTCTTTTCTATATCGAATATTGGTTGCTGAGGTCCAAAACCAAAAATTTGTCGAATTTAAATAGGTATAAAAAGAAACTAATTTGGAAACTAGTTTGGACTTGGATTTTTCTATCCCGAAATACTTTCCAAATCAGGTTATATTTACGTATCCAAAGGTCAACATTACGGATGTTTTTTTTAAACCAATACCAAAAACCGGTTGTGAAATAGCACTAATTTAATTTTATAAAAAGGAGGATAGAAAAACACATTTTAAAGAATTGCGAGTTATAAAAGTTTTGGAAATGGATCTCATCTCACCAGAATTGACCTGCATTTATGGGAAATGCCGTTCAAGCATATAAGCTCTGTTTAGTACGTTTATTGCTGCTCAAACAATGTTATATATTTTTCATATCGTGTATGTATTCCAAACTTTAATATCTAAATCTCGGTGTAAATTTTAGATTAGTTTCTTTACAAAGTTCTTTTATGAAGTTTGGCTGAATAAGAAAATAATTAATTCTTGAGATCGAGAATCACCTAAAGGATTAGTAAATCGATGCCTTTTCCAATCGGGGTATATAGATACTATTTCATGGGATTGAATTTTATTGCCGTTACAGCACAACTGCCTGGTGCCTCTTGAAAGTTTTAATTCAACAGGTTACCTGTTCAATTCGGTGACTCACCATAATTCTGTACTTTTCTTTACAAGCGTATTCCGTTTCGTCTACGTCGTTGTAGCAATCGCTTTTGTAATCCGGGGGTATTGGCTTGCCCTCGAATTGGCAAAGCCTAGACAACGGTTTGGCATTTACAATCATCTTCTCGAAGCCTGTAGGTTTTTGTTGCGGGCAGTAAAACACGTCCGGGGTATTTTTGTCGAAAACTATACTCTTGCGCATCATATCTCCAGCTTCTGCTCTTATGAAGAGTACCTAATAAACAGAATATGAATTGTTAAGTAGAAAATAGAACCGATTGTCATAAAGATAGATCCATTTATGCCTGATTGTTATTACTTATGACTCATAAACATTGCTCTCCGTTCGTGAAAGGATTAGAAACTGATATCTTTTCCGTAAGATTGTATTCATTTTACGCAAGAGTATTCAATGCAGTCTTTGCAATGATTACCTTCCTTAATATACGTTATAATATACGTTGTAAAGGTAATATATCTGAACATAGCTGACGTACAAATATGGAACAACCGTGATAACACAATAATTTAATTGTTAATAATAATATCATAGCTACGATCGTGCATTATACACAACCGCTTTATTTAAAACTTTTACCATACATAAGGATCAACAGTTTTCATTCCGACAATGCGGAAGGGTGCGTATTAATAGTCATACTAATAACTTACTTTGCTAAATAGTATCGTACCCTCGTTATACGCGATTTATCACTGCGCATTTATAATTTAACGATTCAATATAGGTATATAGAAAAATGCGAATTCCTTCTGAGAGTAAAAAGATTAGGGAAACGAAATGAAATGCATAGTTTTATCCATGCATTATTTTGAGAAAAGTTGACTTACAGCAATTGTAGACACCAATCCGTACACGTATATAGGGCCTGAAACAAAGATTAAATGAACTACAAATATCTATATATTAAAATTGAACGAAATAGGGAAAGGATATCTCATGCGATATGTTGATTCTTACGCAAGATACCTCGAGGATATACGGTGTTATAAGTAAACGCGATCCAAGAAAACTAGGCTGCCATGAAAAAAATCAGTGCCATGTGTACGCGACATAGACTTCATTTTGTATACGCATCGCTTCAGTAATTAATATCTATCTATTTCTAGTTTAACCGTAACATATATCCTTTATCATATATATGTCTTCGCGGACTGATTTTCCCTGGTCTAATAAGATCTAAACTAAACATGCTCCGTATACATATGTATTTGTTTAATTCCTTGGTATTATTTAAAATCTTCGGAAAAATGCGAGAGTTGCGTCTTCTGCAAGGACGACGAAGTCAGCGCTACTCCTGGTGCAGGAAACTGAGCATGTTAGAACGATATCCTTTGATATTCTGCTGTGCTTGCATAGCCAGACATGATACTTTTATGAGAAATCATCAATACGTTAAGTAACGTAAGATTCTTTTAACGATGTGCATTTCACAATAATCGCAAATTATGCTATTGAACTGTTTTGTCTTTTTATACTAATAACATAAAGTAAGGATATCATTCATTATACGGTATGACGATACTTTAAAATGTACAACAGCAGTGTACACAATTCTTTTATTTCTATCAATGATATCATAAACTATTACTATTTTATTTGTATCCGTGATATCACGCACTATTGCGAAGTCGAATAAGATCTGAGGTAATGTATCAGTTATGCTTTAAAACCATTCGAATTTCATGTTACATGTTATTAATATTAAATTCAAAAAAGATCACTGAAATAATTTTAACGAAATGATTCAAAATGTTTATATCGTGTCTACTGGTGAATAAACCGCCGCTTTTCAAATGCCATAGATAAATGTCACAAATCGAATGTCACGTTAGGAAAAATTTAAAATCGCCGCTGGGCATGATAAAACGAATATTACCATAATTATTTTACGTTATAAAATTTATTTATGATCAACATCTCACGTGAATGCCAAGTAGGTGAAACACGGAGGATTCTTCATACTGACCTACAAAGAAATATGATCTTCCTGATGAGGGAACGAGAATGTAAGAGGTTCATTAAATTTGTAAGTTGTCTTTATATTTTCATTCATTCTTGATCTCCTATATAGCTTCATAATCAGAAATATCATGGTGTATTTTTAATTCGTGCGACAAGCACAGAACATTCATTGGAACATATTTAAATTTCATTGTAATTTATAGCTAATCTGCGAGCTATCCTAAAGACATAAGTGGCTGTAACAAAATTACAAACTACACGATAATGCAGTCTAAAACAAATGGCATAAAAAGAACATAGCAATTTTCTGCTTCTAAAGGCAAAATCCAATTTATTTGAAAAAATGCTATTTATTATAATGATACCATTCGAACTCGATTTTTCATTAAAAGAGAAGCTGAATATTTAACTAATTATTTAACGAATGCAGGGTTTTCAGGAAATGAAAGCATTAATACAATGCTTAAATTTGCTCCGGTCTCTCGCCCTGCATATCTTAACGAAGACGCGAGATATTATTGTGTGGGTATAATCTGCTGTTTTGCTGTTTTCCAGATTGTCTTAAATTCCAATATGTTAACATATTATAGAACCGGCGTCACTATTTCCACTTATCCATATTTGTCTATCAAATAAGATGGTGAGTCACCACGAAAGACTTACCCATGTTGGTGAATGCGCGTTTTACACGAGTAAAACAATTCTGCAAAAACACCAGTTGATCCTTGCGATACGGCGTTTCTTCGTTGACTGAGGTTGCATCGGATCCGTGGTCTCCAGGCGTCCTAAAAGGCCCGCGAGTGCCGTTATATACAGGATGTATCAAAAGTCAAGAACAGCTGGCCTAACGCAACTTTATAAGAAACTATTCTTATTCCTGTGTTTTCATAAATTGTTATGCTCAAGATACTCGTTAAATGAACATAATTTTATTTTTCTTGATTTCTCTATGTTACGAAGCTTGAAAATCAAAAGTAACATGCATTTATACTTGGAACTTACATATATTCGTGCATTTATCTAATGCATTGTTAGAAAAAGTTAATAAGAAATTGAACCGTTTACTGTGAAAGTGGCCAAAGTCCATTTTTCAAAAATTAAGTTAACGTTTTAAACGTTCCAAAGAAACTTTGTGGAACTATTATAAACGTTAACCTGATTCTTTTGTAAAAAGGACTTAGGCCGCTGTCAAAATAAACGGCTCAATTATCAGTTTATTAGCAGTTCCGAATTTTTAAATATCATTCCTTAAGGATCGCTGTTTATAAAAATAATATTTTAACGATTTTACGAACATTTAGCCATTTTTAAATTCAGACGATAATTACAATGGTTATCAGTTCTAAAATACAAACTGGTAAAACGTCGATAACGTATTTGATAACATAATCATAACTTCGTTAAGAAAGGTACCCGATATCATTTTATAAGTATTATGTAGCATGTGCTGATTAATCCGTTTCTAAAAGTTAATTTTCGGCGATCCACGTCTAAAGAAGTAGGTGTATGTGGGCGGACGACCTCGTCCTTCCCATATTGAGATACACCAGTGTCATCATTCTCACACGCGTGGATGAACGTTTTCAAGGATTTCTTATTTGAAATTTTATTCATGTAGCAGGTACAGGACGTATTCCCCCGAAGTAATTATACAACTTTTATTGTTAACTTGCAGTTACATATTAAAATGAATAAAGGTATTATTAATATTGAATTTATCCATTTAAATTGTATATTTCACATATCCTCACATAAGAAATTCTATATAAAAATATAGTTCATAAACATGATGAGCATTGATTTCATTCAATTAGTACACAATTCCACTTATAAATAATTAAAGTTCAATAAATGTGTATGTAAATGTTCATGTAAATGTATGGGTTAGTTATACAAATCTACTCAATAGAAAACTTCTTTTTTAGACGCCCAAAATACAGCGTTTCACGTAACAGTTGTACGAACGAGAAGGTGGTGATTCTACATGAACGAGTTGTTCAAATACTGAATCGAAAATATGGAGTAACATTTTTTCGCACGGGGCTTTGTTTCCGAAAAAAATTACTTTGAACGTTTATCGCGTACACGTGCACTTGATCAAGTCTCGACTCAGCGGATTTCATGTATTACACTTAGATTGTCTCTACTAAGGAGAGATAAACGTTTCCAACGTTCATATGCATCAACCAGATCGAGTGGGAAGGGCACAAAATAGGACAAAATGTCTACTTTTCAAGAATTTGTGTAATTTAAAAATCGTTGGAAATGAGGTCCACGTTGTTGCCAACGATTTATCTTATTCTGTGCCCTGCCCATTCGACCCATTTAAGACATACTTGTACCACTAGTTACATGAAACCCTGTATATTGGCCATCTGAAAGAGAAATTTCCAATTGAATAGATTTGTATATCTCCTCTGAAAATTTATACAAATGTATATGCGATTTATTATATATGCTGTGCCAGCTCGTCCAGATCAAAATCCGGAAAATCCAAAGACAAGAGACCATCAAAGTCATCTGTATCTGGTTCATTTTTGGGCTTATCTACAACTTTAGAAACTTGTTTTTCGGCTACCGCGTAATTATTTAGTTTATCGTCTGTTATTTCAGTGCTGCTAGTTTTGTATCTACGAGGAATAAACACTGATTATGTATCTAATCATTTTGAAAGTTATGCAGCATAAAACAATATATTCTTACTTCGTTTTCTTGGGCTCAATTCTCCTTAAATCAAATACTTGAACTATTTCTTTGAGCAGAGGTTTGCTTTTTTCTTTCACTAACGGAACTTCAAATATCTGTTTTAAGTAATTATTCATTTTCGGTAAAGGTTTGTCTGGATTAAGGGCTCGATGAGACATTACGTCAAAAATATGTTGTACTGTAGGATTTGGTACATATCCTGGTAAAAATGACTGTTCTGTACTTAGATTGTCTCTGCAAACATAAACAATCTAAAATGATGCAATTTTAAACGCAGGAACTGTCCCTTGGGTTACGATTTAAATCAACTCACTCTGTATCGTTTAGTGTGAATGCGTCCAATAAATTATCAATTACTTCTTTTTGTTTATTCGTTAATCGCTTAAGGACAGACTTGATTGGTCTAGTCTCCATTAACCTTCGATCTTCAGCAAATGGTAACTCAATCTCTACAAGGCACTATGCATGAACAGAACAATATTCATTTAAAAAAAAAGATAGAATTTGCAGATTATACGAAAATTGAATGATATGTAATATATACCCATGGTTCACCTGGAATATTAATACATGGAAACAATCCTACAATTTTAGGTGTTCTATTAATACTGGCAACGTTCCGAACAATAGCAACCAAGTTGTTCTCATGCATTGCTTGCACCAAGCAATAAAATGGCTTTTCTGCAAACTGACATATTAAAATATATTTATTGTAATATCGGGATCGAATAAAAATAAATAAAAAAGATTTACCTCGTTTGAGGGTAAAACTATGCGTGTTGTACCACAGCACCAATATTGAAAATCAACATCATCTGCACTTGTAAAACTACATATTTTATAACTTTTTGGACCACTCAGATACTGCATAGCCTGCTCGTCATGAGCTATAATACAGAAAATATTAGGAAAATATAACTAATATGTGATAGTAAGAAAAGAATAAGATACTTTGATGTCTTACGTCCAACTACAGTTAGTTTATTTCCATAAAGGTAACCCTCTACAATATCATCTTTTGTATAAATTTGCCTGTGTCTATCCAAATATTGTACTACTGTCTCCACTGGAATGTCATCTTTCACTCGTTTCCAAGGGTGCAATTTCGTAGCATCTGTCACCTAATATTAAATACTATCATACCAATGTAGAATAATCGATAATGACCAGGTTCTCATGTTTTTCATACTTTAACAAATGTTTTGACTGGAATCTGTATATCTACTAATTCTAAACAAGTACACCATGGTTGTATTCTGGTAGGAACATCCTTATAAAAGCGTAAGTCGAACTCTGCATCATCAAATTTTATATGCTTCCCAGTAATCTATATAAGAGTATAATAAATAAATAAACAAACACAGATTATATATCATAAATATTGTAAAAATCCTCATAATGATTAGGTATATTACCTTTCCATACACTTGCTTTAGAAGCGTCTCACTAGGGCTAAAAGAATCTTTGGAATTGTCATCTAATGACCTTCCTCCTCTATAGGAAATAACAATTATTACATATCTTTATTATACGTAGTTAACACATACTTAATCAGTACTTAATTAATACTAAATAAATCTAATTAAGAAAATTATGAGATAGAAAAACATATCATACATTGTGAGTAAATGCACATCTGCTTTGCTAATTGCCCGAGCAATTTCATCAGCATCAAACTGGCCAATAACATCAAGGTCTTCAATATAATTAGAAATTATAACTACCTTTTTTGTTGAATTATCAGAGCTGAAAAGATAAAGTACATTAAATTGAATGTCCACCATACATACAATCTTAAAGGTTTTAAGCATTTATCTACATATTATTCTTGATATATTCCAATGTAGCATAAAGTGCCTCCACCCAGTTTGAACAACAATCAGTACTTTGCAAGTTCAAGACATCTCTTAAAAATTGCCATGTGGGAATTTGAATGTCAATAAATTCTTCTACATGTTGTATATTTAGGGCATTCTTTGTAATATTGGAACCCATTAATATTATACCAAGCTCATCATTTGGTCTTAAAAAGATCTAGAAAGCCAGCAGCAATCATGAATAATTTGTTAAACACTAATATTCTTAAATACAAGAAGATAATACCTTCTTTTCAATAATCTTCTTGACAATATGTTTTGCCTTTTTAAGCAATGATTGGTCGTTTTTGGCATTTGACTGTGCTACTCCGACATTGATTAAAAACATCAACGTTTCCTAAAAATGATATCATAATATATATTTATTAAGTATTATTAAATTATAGGTATTCTAATCATATTTGTGTTCTAAATACACAACAAATATGAAGCAATTTCTGATATAAAAAATATAACCTTCATTAGTCTTGGAGAAGTTTTGGCTGATAACGTTTTGAAAACGTAACTTCAAATGCGAAAATCCTCGAAGAGAAATGACAGCTTGCCAGATTATTCAAAAAATTACAAATTTCAGATCAAATAACTGAACTCGATATAATTGTTTCAAGCAAATTAAGAAGAAATGCAAATTTTTTAACTGTAGCCCGTTCGAGGGAACCTTTCTTCACCCGGCTCGGACGAGTTTACGTTCCTTGTGCGCAGGTCCCCACTATAGCGTTAAAATATCTTTTTGTTCTTAAAAATTATATAGGGGTGTCTTGCGATGTGGGGCTGTTTTACCTCGAAAATACATATATTACATAAGATTTACATCATACGTGGTAATTTTAATAAACAATAACCATACGGATATAAAAGAAATAAAGGAGCATAATTTTATGTAATCTTTTGGCTTGTAACCTTACGTTGGCTTCTAATAAGCACTATTTCAACACGGGGCCCTTAAAAAACAAGCCCTTCCGAGAAATTTGTATTCCATGGTAGGTGTTTTATGATAAAAAATATTTTAATCCACTAAAATCCAAAAGAATACAAAACTTCCATAAAACATTCTGTGGCGACCCTAGTTCCATCATCGGCCGCTAGGCGCTCCCACGCTATACTCCGGATGTCGCAAGTCCGTATACGGCAGGCGGTTCATATACGCCACTCCGGAGCATGCTCTTGGCCCACTGGGCATAGGCGGCGTCTGGGGCAGGGTGCTGACGAATCCTCGAACGGACCCGGGACGAAACGCCAGAACATATTTGTTCTACTTTCTATCTATGGTAGTCGACTTCTCCATTTTGTGGAGTAGCAAACAGAGTCGCTACAATTGGTGACCCCGACGTGATCTAGGGGTGCGTAACCCCCCAGGGCTACCCGGAGCAGAACATCCCGGCGAAACTAGAGGGGGTTGTCAGGACAAAAATTCAGGAGCTGATATGCTCCCCAGCCAAAATAAGGGTGGCTGACGGGCCCATCCGCGGACTTGGCTGGTGGCTACGCCAACAGAATGAATCCGCGGAGGGGCCGACCGGGTCACGCCGAATGGCAGAAGATGGACGTGGTCAACACCGTGAAAGTCGAAGTTTGGGCCCCGGCTCCAGTCATGGACCCGAAAACAATCTCCGTTCTGCTGACCAGGCAGAACGACGATTTGGACACAACAAGATGGGTGATACGAAGAAACCCCCACACGAGCGGGGACTTCTTCAAGATATCGGCCACCATCCCCGCGAACGGATGGAAAAAACTAGAAAAGGCTAAAGGGAAAGCCTTCCTGAGGGCTGGGGTTATTAGATTCAAGAGGGTCAAACCCCACGACCCGAAGAAGGAGACCCAACGGATGAAGGAAAAGGAAAAGAAGAGACAAAGAGAAAGACCGGTAGAAAGGAAGGAGGAAGGGAAGGCGAAGAAAAAGAAGGAAGACACCGACCGGACAGCCGTCAACTCCCCGCGAAGATGACCGCCCTTGAAATAATAATAATGGTAATAGTAGTGATGAAAGTAAAAATCAAGATAAGATTAAATAGAAATAAAAATAATCGTTAGACTCCCCTCCAGCGGATTACAAACAAACAAATAAATAAATTAATAAATAAACAACACAGAACTTAGCACAGGCAATAAAATACAAATAATTATTATGAGCTTGAATAATCCACCAATAATAAAACACAAATTAGTACCTACTATTTTTATCTCTGTATTCCACTTTTCACTCGAAGCGTATAGCCTAGTTAAATAGTACAAATAGAGCTGATCACGTCGCAAATAGTTATGACGTCGCGTACAGAGCCAGTGACCGGATTCGAATGAGTGTTATCTAACCTCGCGGGCTACCAGCAGCCGGTGTTCTGTGCCCAGCACTAATAACTGCACACAAGCACATGGCGCGTTCTCAAAACACGATCGGACATTTTCCTGGAAACTGGTAATTGTTAAAACATCTACACCTCATGTATCCCCCGTAAACGCGCAAATCTTATTGAGAAATACAGATTTGCGTGTATTCATAGGTTAAATACCGATCTCGAATATGATCTTAGTTTCGCTTATACTTATCAATGCCAGCATAATTCCCCCACTATTAGTGACAGAGAAACTTCATCTACATTTAATTAGTACGAGAAGACCTATCATGCAATTATCTCAAAACATTGGCCTCAAGTGGCACCAGTCTTTTAAGATATAAACAATATAACGCATACACATATATTTATTTACTGTGTAACCGAAACCTGAAATATTCACAGGCGATATTCGCATACCGCGGGAGCTAGGTCTGGGTAACGATAACCTTTGCAATTCTTATAATTCTGTGGGGGGTCCTTTAGGCGAAATACACATTTAGTTCATTCGTCTCCTCTGAGCTCCGCTTGCTACTACTTCCTGTCTATTGCTCTCTTCCTGTGATACTGCAGCCTCTATCGAGAAATGGACGATGCCCATCCTCCCCATTGAATATTTCTCTTCAAGTAAAATCATTAAAAGCATTGCGAGCTTTCTCGTCAAATATGTAAGCCAAATTACCCACTTAATATAAACAAATATCAAATTTTTCACTCTAGTATAAATACTATAATTATAAATCTGATAAACTGTAAATAAGCTTAGAATCGTAAATAATAGGTGTTGTCCTTCTCAGAAGGACAATGTAACGCTTAATAATGGAATATAAATCGAGGATATCCTAATGCCCCCTCTCAGCCGCCGTTCGACTTGCCTCGGCAACTCGAGTGGCGACCGAGAATCGCCACCTAACGCAAAGGTTTCAGCTACTCTTGGGAGGGGGATCTCCTCGTTACGTTTTACAGTGCGAGCGCATTTTTATTCTCAGGTTGTAAGTGTAGACAGTATTGACGCACATTTATTATAATTTAGTGTGAGCCACTTAAATCTTCAGTATGTCTCTATGGCGAGAGACTAATGTGAGAACGTTGTATTATAACTTAAAATAGCAAAAGAGCAAAATCTGCATATGCTACCTTTCTATTTTATGTTTTATTTCATGTGGGATCGTTAAAATACAAATGTTGGTAATTATTTAGAAAGTTGGCATCTATCCAAAGATCAGTGAAAGTTATATGCTGCACTGTTTCGCGGAAATCTTAGACATTTGGCGAAAATTGTTGCTTCCATTCCATAGGTTAATGGTAAAGATGTCAAATCCAGGACTAGTTGGGATGTTTTTCTTTCCGTTACTTTCCGTTGTCCGTTTATCTCTGAAGTGCCATCAGCTTTATTTGTTCCTGTATTCTTCAAATAGAATCCACTCAATCTTGATAACCTTTAATATTGTGAACTGAGTGTCGGTAGATAATGTGGTCGAGCAATCGGTCGTTTCAGAGCGTCACGCTGAACGAATATACCGGTGTTTCTTTATTCAGGATTCATATTTATAGGATTCACATACAGTTTTTTTAACAAGTTTTATTCGGATCCACACGTTTATAATTCGTGGAAAAATCTCAAAAAGTTAAAAGGCTAGTGGCATTAAGACAGCTAAATATTTTATCACCTTATTACTTTGTAGTAACACTTCAAGGGACCGAATATTAAAACCTCTGTTAATCCTTTATAGCCCGACCTTTTTCATGTTTAAAAGGAAATCGTACTAGGTTTACATTACCTGGTTAAACGCGATTCTAACGAAGATACATTGCGTGAAAATAATAATTAAATTATTACTTAAACGCATCGAAAAAAGAAACATATTCAATTTGACTTGAACCTGAGTTACATTACTATTTGCATTTTTAACCATCAGTAGAAAGAAAGAAATTATAAAAGAATCATTTCCTATAATTATACAACATACATTTGTATTTATATTATTACATTAGATTTTTATATATTTATATGAAGTTTTTATGTACAATATTTATATTAGGTATGATTTTGTACTAGAGTTATATTTATATTTTGTAAAATTAAGTTTAAAAAAATTTTAAATTAAACGCTTGTGCACGGTGCACGTCCATACTGCACATACAGGCTATGCGATGTTATGTGACTCTGTTTTTATGTTCTCCATCAGAAATCATTACGAAAAATCACGAATGACTGTAAAATCACCGTGATTCGGAACAAACGTGATCAAATCACTCGTGATTCATAATTAGCAGTTTACGCCATCACTACCTGTTACGACGCGAATATCTTCGTTCGTAATAAAGTAAACGCTCCGTCCACAATTCGCTATCCTCATAAGGCCAGCAGATGTAGTTTACCATTTTTGTATCAATAGTTTTCTATGTCTTTTATATTTGTACCTCCTTGACTTCTCGGAAGTCCAAAAGTCCCTTTTGACACACCAAATCTATAGGCTTTATGAGTTTATTACATGCACTAGGCTTATACGGAATATTTATAACCGGTAGTCGATGAAGCGCTATCTCAGGTCAACAGCTACCTGAGGTAGCTGCAGTGGGCGACGTCACGCCGGGGACCGCGGGAAAGACCCACCGTCCACGGAAGTGACGTCTGCTTTCAACTCTCCTTTTTTTCGCCCTTCTTTTAACCAATGAGAAAATTCCGTACAGGTTTAGCCGATAAGAATTCTGGACGCGAATGCAACGCCACAACCGGCACTTTACTCTTCCTCAGATATTGTTCCTGAGGAAGAGTCAGATACCAAACAGATACCAAACAGATACCAAACAGATACCAAAGAGATACCAATCAAGATTCCAAGTAACCACATTAGAGTAACTATAGTCTATATTGCGAACCAATAACTTTTACATTGTAGCAATCATATCCAACTCTATGTGAATAAATCCGACTTATAAGTATAAGTCCAAAAACCTCCAAGTTTCGTGCCTAAGAATCATTGATAAATAATAATTCACCCGTGCTTACAACACGAGTGACGTGATCAATCCAAGGATTTATCTGCGGCTGATCACAACCTTAACACTACCAGTGACATCCTATATCATTCATACAGGTTCGTTCACTCGCCTGCAATATCCTAATGACACACTCTACTAGCGATGCAGAATAATTCATTAACCATTTTTACTTCTCATGACATACTGTAAAGTAGCACACATATTCATTCCACTTACGCCGTTTGTCTCGTTCGCCCCGTGCACGTGTAACAGGTAGCTGATTTAATATTACAATCCAAGATTTACTACAATATGTTCTTTCGTTTTGATAAAATCTTACAAAAGTTGAAGTCAGTTCGGGTTACTTAAATCGACGGAACTCTCACTTAATTTAAGCGCCGGACGAGTAAGTTTTGCGCGCCTCGCGACTTGGAAACTGTCTTAACACTGTGATGGCCGCTCACACAACATGTGTGTGATAGCCGGACCTGTAGTGTCCGCTCATACATGTGTGTGATACTACCGCCGAAGGTTATTGGCCGTGAACTTCGTGCTTAGAGCTGGAGAATTTTAACAGTTGATCTGCCTCGATCTTTTCCCTGTTAAGTCTCCTTGATGGGACGTGATTAGGGCAATCAATACGTGCTTCAAGTGGTGTAAGACACTTTACTTTTGACCAAACTTAACGCAATATAACGAGTTTCAAACTTAACGATTATAAGTAGATATTGTGTATTATAAGTGTATTATGCATATGGACAGGTAAACTGTTGATGGTAATCTCCAGTTTTCCTTGACACTTCCTCTAATCGAAAGCTCGTCCTCCCACTAGGCTCATTTTGCATTACGGCTAGTCTAAGACCTGATTGGTCGGAAAATCTAGTGGGAAGAACCCAGCGAGCATGAGGAAGGGTCAAGGAAGAGCGATGTTTTTGAGGGAGAGAGGTGCATGGGTTTTTTTGGTGGTTATTGCTAGTCGTCGAATTTGGGTACCTTCTTAAAGTATTGTTCCCAATGTTAAGTGGACGGTATCTGGCGGCCAGATGTTTTAGGGCATACTGTATAACTGCAGTACTGTCCCTCTTATTGTCTTCTCGCACGTTTTTAGGAATCGCTCCAGGTAGCGGCACTTAATTATATTCCGGCACGGAACCGGCCGCTACCACACTCTCTGTGTGATCATTGTTGTTAAATTTGTTGTATTAAATGTGTTGTTATTGTTGATGTTGTTTGTTTTATGTGTATGTTCGCACATGTTGAATTATTTCGTGAATTTACATAAAGTTTTGCCGGCCCCTGGCGACGTTTGACTTCGTAGACGTGCGGCCATTAAACTGTTACTGATAATAAAAATTGAATAAATAAGAATAATATAAACTATAAAGAAAATAAATTACAGAAATGAATAACGGAAACTGATAAATATTTGACTAACGTCTTATTACTCGCTACGTCTTATTTTCGTGCTCATTAATGATGATTTAATCCCGCTGCCTATTCAAATAATGACGAACCGAACAATGAACCGGTGAAGTGTGAAACATGTTTGGTGGGCGACGGATCCCATTGCTAAAGTATTTACACCCCATTTATTCCTCCGAAAACTCGCGAGTCTTGTTGAGAAATACAGATTTGCGAGCATTTATAAGTTCGATCTCGTTTAACAAATATGATCTTAGCTTCATTTATATTTTACGAACGCCACCATAATCCCTCCATTATTACCGACAGAGACACATCATTTAATTTAATTAATATGAAAAGACTTATCACGCAATCATCTTGAAACATTGACCTCAAGTGCCACCGTTCTCTTAAAGTTATGATCAAGATAATGCATACGCACATATCTACTTATTTACTGCGTAGTCTGTACCTGAAATTACCCACAGAAGATACCATTATACCGCAGGAGTTAGGTCTGGGTTATCGATCTTTTCTTACACACTGTGCTGTAAGTTTTTATCATTATTACTACTAGTATTGGTAGTATTATTAATAATATTACTATTACTATAGCTACTATTTACTATTAAGGTTGGTATCAATACTACCACCATCATCATCATCATCATCATTATCACTATTACTACCATTATCATTATTACTTTTATCACTATTACTACCATTATCATTATTACTTTTATCACTATTACTAGTATTATTATTATTACTATTATCACTATTACTACCTGTTGAAATTTGTTTACAATATCGGCCAACTCCAACCGATATTGGAGGAAGTGAAACTTCCTCCTCCGGTCCGGACGAGGGAGAGTGGGTAAAGGTAAATCCAAACCAATATGCCTTTGATTCCCTTTGACTGTCCTGAAAAGGACAGTCGTTTAGTTCAGACCCTTTTTTTCTTTGTAGAATACAAAGTTTGTTAGCCTAAGTACAAGAATTTGACTTCTCGCAGTCTGGCTTTCGGCGGGCCTGGTTGTCCTAGGTTCTGATCTCTGGAACAACAGAAAAAGAACGAACGGGTGTAATCACCTGAAATACGATAATCGTATTAACGTTCTGCCTCGGGAATGTTTTGACGCGCACACTTAAACAGCAACGGTAACCGTGCTCTGTGTGCTAATGCGTGTACTGGTGCGTGGCTTTTAAATACGGAAAACCACGCGTCGACTGTTTTGGCCGATCTGTTCCGTCTTTTTCAGGAACACAATCGTGGCGGTTGGCTAGATTTAACGCAATGAAATCTTTGGTGCAACGACCGCACAGTCGTATTGCCTCGAACGGAAAACCAAGGCGGAGGTTGTAAATCTCCTGTATGGATTCCGTGAGCGGGGAGATCCACGGTTACTAGTAACTAGTCCCGGTGGCTGACAACGGAGGCTGATCTAACCGTTTCTTTCTCAACACGTCTTGACGTGGAGTAACAGTGGACCAACGCTAATTCTAACCCGTCTTCCTCAACACGCCGCGTCGTGAAGGAAGCCTGGACACAGCGATATCGAAACTCTCCGGTCGCTCTTGAGTTCCTCTAAACGTCACCAAGGCGATTCCCGGTAGAGAACGAGTAGCGGGTCTTAAGTTTAGAACAGCGCGCCAACTAACGTAGTGCTCCGCTGACCAGTGGTCATCCAAGGAGTGGACTCCTGACGCTCCCATGTCGAATAACAATAGTTGCCGAAAACCAGGTGAACCCATCGATTTTCGCCCCAGTACTAATTCAGGGTAAAGACCGCTAAATTACTAAAAGGCGCAGCTATTGTGCTGAAGAGTCAACACGAATTGTCGTGTGTTAGTCTCCATTCAGTTTCACAATTTGCTGGTTTGAAGCTAAAAGCAGTGTTCGTTATAACGGGAGCACGATCGACAATCGATGCGCTCCGTGCGAACTGCTGCTGAGGACTCTCTAAGATGAACTCTCCGGAATCAACGGTCTCGGAGGAGTTTCTGGAATCAACTGACTGTCGGCGACGTTACACCGTCGTCGACAAGCGCGAACGAGTAATTACTCGTTACGCGGCGCTTTCGTCAAACTATTAGCTCTTTCTCACTCTCTCTCATATCCGTTTACTATTCGCGAATTCGAACGTCTTCAAACGGTAATATGTACCGGTTAGACGTGTCGATCTCTGGTTTCCCACTGTATAGTCGAAAACAATCATTGTCATGTTATTGGACCTCTATAGTTTTTCTACTTCCTTTTCGAATCACACCGGTCAAATAAACTCGGTAGACTCAAGAAAAGGAAATTAACTATGAGGCTCGTGATCGGGTGAAACAACTACTGGTCACTTATTTAAACACTACCTGTTCGTAAAAGCCAAGAGTTAGTGGACTGTATGTTTGATTAAAAGTATTAAGCGCGTATCTTAATAACTATTTATTAATTGGCTAACCTTAGGCACTAGTTACACGAAGAACTTGAAAATTCAGTCATACGCACACACACTCACTTAAGTAATTACACGCAATAAATCAGTAAGCAAAGTAGAGAAAGCAGCCCAAAGCAGATAAGCACAGCACGCAGAATTACAAGTAAGCACACCAGTAAATTAACCGGTATAAAGTTACAAAGAAGCAATAAACCAGAAAGTAGTTGTAATCGCACGTGTTAAGCTGTAACCGTCGATACACCCGAATACGTAGAATAGAATACCAGAACAGAAGACCTGAACAAAAGAGGCCCGTCGCCGGTCGCACCGGTATTTATGATTTGAATGGGGGGCTACCTCTTGAGGGGAGCTCATGCGCTCGTGACGCTTCGACAATATTCGGGAATTCAATTCCTTCTAGAAGTTTCGCACTTGCTGCGTAGAAGACATTGTTTCCAGAACGTTCGAGTATTCAAAGTGTTTGCATCATAGTTAAGACGCCAGAAGAGAAGCCAGAAAAAGAGTCGAAAGTAAGCATAACACTCTGTGAATACGTCGAACGTTCTGGACTTCGAAAGTTCCTGAACATTCCGCCCGCCTTCGTTGTCCTGTGGCAACGAATCCAGTCATTAATTATCAGGAATTAAGCAAATCTTAGTGATTGGACGCTTTAGTGTAGTGGTCGCCGTCTGCACCGTGACCACCCTGACCATACCATCCGTCCCTGGATGAGTTTGCACTATTCGAGCAAGTGGCCACCTGGTGGGGGGGGGGGAGGGGGGGTGAGCTCATTCATGACTACGCAAAGCTCTCCCACCCTCGGGACTTCAGTCTTCTTACGCCACTTGTTGCGTGCCTGTAGTGTCTGGAGATATTCCCTTTTCCAAACGTTCCAAAAATGAAGCTGCATTTGTTGAAGAAGACGCCAGCGAGAAGTAGAGTTTCCTGAGTCATCCAGGGAAGCATGGTCGGGCAAGGCAGTCAGCGGAGCACCTATTAAAAAATGACCAGGAGTTAAAACCTCTAACGTGTCAAGAGAATCAGAGAGTGTTACCAACGGGCGTGAATTTAAACACGCCTCAATTTGTGCCAGGACCGTAGCTATTTCTTCAAATATGACCCCACTACGCCCACTACGCGGCGAAGGTGATGCTTCATAGATTTCACCCCAGCTTCCCAAATACCGCCGAAGTGTGGAGCCGCTGGAGGGATAGATTTCCAAGTGACGCCTTCCCGCGCCAGTTCCCGCGTAACGGCAGAGATTGTGGAAGACGATCGAGCAAACATGCGGCAGAGTTCCCTATCAGCTCCTTGGAAGTTAGTTCCTTGATCGCTGCTGATGGTTAAGCATTTCCCTCTACGTGCCGTAAACCGACGAAATGCAGCGATGAAAGCCTCAGTAGTATAATCAGATACCAGCTCCAAATGAATGGCTCGTGTGGCGAGGCAGACGAAGACGGCAACGTACGCCTTCCTGGATTTCTGCCCTCGTCCTCCGCTTATCCTCACCAGGTATGGTCCAGCATAGTCGACGCCCACATGAAGAAATGCTCTCGACTGATTGACCCGTGAAGCAGGTAGATTGCCCATGCGTTGGGAGAGAGGAGAAGCCCTCCAGCATGTGCATACCAGGCACTTGTGAATGATAGTCTTCACAAGCTTCCTTCCCCCAAGTATCTAGTAGTTTTGACGCAGTGTTCCTAAAGTAAGTTGAGGGCCTCCGTGTGATGTCAAGAGGTGAGCCTCTTGTGCTTGAAGTGCCGTAATGTGGTGTGAGCAGGGCAATATAACAGGATGCTTGGCGTCATGTCGAGAAAGCGGCGGCGGCGCTGGGACGCCTGCTGCCCAACCTGGGGGGGGGGGGGGGGCACAGGTGGGCGTCCGTCGCCTGTACGAGGGAGTGGTGCGGTGCACCGCCCTCTACGGGGCGCCCGCGTGGGCGGGGTCCCTCCCGGGGAGCTGGCGGAACCGCCAGCTCCTCTGCCGAGCAGAGCGGACCCTCGCCGTGCGCGTAGTCCGGGGGTACCGCACCGTATCCCAGCGGGCGGCGGCCCTACTTGGGTGTTCCCCCCCATGGGAACTCAAGGCGGTGGAGGCCGCGGAGATATATGAAATCTCCGCGGCTCTCAGAGGGACGCCGGGCTCGGCGGAAAGCCGAGCGTCAGAGCTGGAGGCCGGCAGGAGCCGGGCCCGGCTGCACACATTTCAAAGGTGGCGCAGCCAATTGGAGGAGCCCGGCTCCGGAGAAAGGACGGTGAAGGCGGGGACGAAGAGCCATCAGAAAAATGGCAAAAACGACCTCGACAGCTTCGTCCCCCACCCTCATTGGCGTGTCCGGTGGGGGGCCCCTCCTAGCCCCGTCGAAGAACCAAATCGCTTTGGTCTTCGAAGGGGCGACCTCGAGGCCTAGCCTCTTGATGGAGGCCACCACGCACTCCACCCCGCACTCTCCAAGCCGGAGAGTGCGCGTGTAGTCCCTCCCGGAGGCGACCACAAGTGTGTCATCCGTGTGACACACTAGGGCTACCCCCGAGGGAGTGCCGTTCGAAGGACACGGTCGTACCCCAGGTTCCACAGGGTCGGGCCTAAGACCGACCCCTGGGGTACGCCGCGCCAGCTGGGGCGTTCCACCCTCCCGCCCCGGCTCTGGTAGCCGAAGCGCCGGTCCTTTAAAAAGGACCCGATCACCTTTTGCAACCAGGGAGGTACCCGGTGGTAGGCCAACGCCTCCCTGATTGCCTGCCAGGGGTTGGAGTTAAAGGCCTTGACAATATCGAGCGATACTGCCAACGCCACTCCACCCCCTGGGGCCGACGCTGCCCGAACGGGAGGGGCCTGACCCATATGCGAGGGGCCCCGGAACGAAGATGCGTGGGGCGGGCCTGCGCGACGACCTGGAGAACCCCGATCAACAGGCCCGAGGCTAGCCTCTAAACACCCCCACCCCTAGCGTGCACACGCTGAATAGGCCGGGGCGTCCTTAGACAGCCCACCTCGAGTTCGCCACGCGCGACAGAAGCTTCCACAGCTAAAGCTTGAAGGGACACTTGGTAGCGAATAGGGGCCGGGTAAAACCGCGCCACCTCCGACACCGCGGGGTCTCCCGTAAGGGTACGAGGGTGTCATTGGGGATATCCAGTTACCAGGGACACCGTAGGCCATCCCAAAGTCGGTAAACTATTTCGTTGCCCTGCGCTCCAGGTTAACGACCTGGCCCTGTGGCAAAGACCGCAGTCGGTCTCGTGCGCTAAAGTTAAATTATGCTCCCGCAATTTCCCCAACACCAGACGCAATCGATCCAATCCTTCCTCGATGGTACTGGACGGTATTATAATATCGTCGATGTATGGAATCGCGACATCATTCTTCAGGGGTCCCAGCATCGTATTTGTCAATCGTTGAAATACCGCAGGCGCGTTCATCAGTCCAAATGGCATCCTCAGGAACTCATAGTGACCGTCCGGCGTAAGAAAAGCCGTCTTCACAATAGAGTCCTCACCCATCGGTACCTGATAGTACCCCATTGCCAAATCCAGTGCCGTAAAATATTCGCTCCCTTCCAGTCGGTCAATTTGATCTTCGATCAATGGTGGTGGATATCGGTCTTTAATGGTAATGGCGTTAAGTCGGTGATAGTCCACGGACAATCGGTAGTCGTTCGTTTTCCTTTTTAACCAGGGTAATTGGATTTGCATATGGTGACTGGTATTCGCTCACAGTACCATTGTCCAGCAACTCCTCCATCATTTTTCGGACAATCGTCCGTTCGGATTCGGCCAAGCGATACGGATGGTAACCACCGGTGTTGCCATCGTGAATACGCGGTTATTAACTCTTCGCAACGTCTCTTACTCTCTTCATCGACGTCGCCGAACGCGAGTTCCATTGACTCCAACACGGATATGTCCACGACGTCCCTTATTGGTCGCGCGAGCCGCGTCACATCCTTTATGACCATATGATCCCTTTCCTTAATCAGCACTACGTGCTGATGTTTTAGGAAATCCCGACCGGCAATCATTTTGTAAGCCATCTCGTCCGCTTCGACAATTCTGGCTTGCACGCGCGCGCTCATGTCCATAATCTTCGCCTCTACTTCTGCGACCAAATTATTCTGCGTTCCAACACCAGAGAATCACCGTAATTCAAAGCTACTGCCTTCCGTGATACTGAGGCCTACGTGGGTAGCTACTAATCTCTGAATTAGCGTGGTCGAACTACCCGTATCCATGAGGCACATGATCTCGTGTCCGTTGATTCTCGCGGGCATTAAATACATATTGTCGACTACTCGACTCACTTTTGCTGCATTTACTTCTCAAGGCGCTGGTATGCAAAATCTTGCCAGGTGCCCCTTTGTCTGGCACGTTCTGCAAGTGGTTGGTGGCCGGTGGCACCTCCTTCGTGTATGGCCTCCTCATCCGCAATTGAAGCACACGTATCGTGCCCTGCGCTCTCCTTCTTGTCACTTCGATGGCCCTTCGACGGTTCTGGTCGGATTCAGCGACTCGTCCGAAATGTTTAATTCCAGAGACCGGAATTTCGCTAATTTCTCAAAGCAATAGTCTCCGATTATCTGTGTGTGGTCCTTCTCCGTTCAAAATCCGTCAAAAAATATTTTATCCACCACCCCCCAAAATTTAAGACTTTAAAATTTTTGTTCCATTTGAAAAATAGGTCGTGCTAAGCCATTTTCAATCATATGTATTGTTTATATAAAATAATTTGTTTAAGCTTGAATTTAACATTCGAGACCCGCCTGTTCAGCGTTCGGCAGCGGCCCTGTACGGAAGAATATGATAGAATATTACGAGCAATAAAATTATCATTATTAAAAATGATCAAAATAAAATTGTTTGTCTGGTTGTATCTGTCAGTATCAAAGTGCAGAAATAAGAATTGCAAATTATTTCCGTCGCAAATGGTTGCAAACATGCATAATGTCTAGAGACACGTACTTTAAGCATTTTGCGATAGATGTTAACTACATGCTAAAAGTAAATATTTTAAATGCTGCAAATCGCTAAAATGATAAATCGAAAATTCTAAAATATAGAAATAGATGTTCAAAATACGAGTCTGTAAAAATGTCACATGATTCACTTATTTCTCCAAACATTGCAAATAAAATTTTTTGAAAATTTCTTAACGCTTTCTTGTAGCACCTAATGTACCATTAAATTTGTGACATAATTTTTTTTCGATATCTCTTATTGTTCTGGAGATAACAGCCGAAACCGAAAAAATCACCTTTTCTTTGTGGGGCGATTACACCCTTTTAAACCGTTTTTGGGCACCAACGAAAAATAGCTTCGTAATCATCATGAATGTTTGTGCAAAGTTTCAACATTTTTTGAATACTCGGGTTCCCTTATTTTCCTTGTAAGTCTCTAACGTACTCTCCAAACTTCTACTTTTTTTAAAAACCCCAAATACAGTGTTTTCCTCGTGACAAAATTGGTGGCAGTTGTGGAATCCGCGAAAGCTAATTAGAAAATTTGGAGAAAATCCTCAGTGGAGTTGTCTCGAATCTAACAGCGGATCATCGAGACCAAAGGCGACGGTAAAGGGAACATCGGGTTCCGGGAAGGATGGAAGAGTTTGGAGAAGAGCTTGGGAACTCTCTGGGTTGGAAGGTGCTCTTAGGAAGCAGCCGCCCCTGAAAAGGTGAGTGGAGCATTAATTGAAAAATAACAAAAACAGAAACGCGCGAAAGAAAGCACCGAAAATATAAAGAAACGTCGAGGAAACGCGGAATAACGGCGGGAAGAATCGTCTAGATTGAAACGAAACCGCCCGGGACGTAGCAAAAAACCGTAAAAGCGTGGCAAAACCGCGCGAACCCAAAAAGAGACGTAACGAAACGCAATGAAAATGAGCAATGCGAGATAAGCATTAACGCGGCGCAACGTAGCAACGCGTAATACAAGGAGGAAAATGATGGAGTCGAATATCGAGCGAACGATCGAGAAACTCGAGTCGATGATGGAGAGGGTGATAAGGAGACTTGAGAAACTCAAGACAAAGACCAACGACCCCACAACGGATGACGAAGAGATACTTACCGACTACGATGACACCGACACCCCTTCACCAATTCCCCTCAGTGAGTTGTTGATGCTCATTCCCGAGTTTGACGGAGAGAAAATTCTGTTCGAAACTTTTACTTATGAAATAGAAGCAGCCCGGCAGCACCTGACAAGGGGATGGTCGCAATCTGTATTCAGCTTTTTGAACGAGTCGTAGCTCAGTAGGTCTTGACGAGTGTTTTACAACGCAATAAAATTTGGGTGTAGATGGGTGACCTTGCTCCCAAAAAACGGGTTCAAAGGTAAAAATTTCCACCTCATCTAAAGTGAAACTTTTTACAGATCCTTATAGTGCTCATTAAGGCGAATAAAAATGTCTAATATATTATCTTTCTAGAACTTACGGTTTTGGAAGAAATACGTTTTTCTTACGTGTGGGGATAGTCCAGATGTAAGAATAACGTCTCCTTCAAGTGCAGCGGTGGCCTTGCGGTTGTCGCGGCTAGCGCGCCCAACATCCCTTTATGCGAATGGGTTTTCCTTGTACCGACCGATATACATCTTCCACCTGCATCCTAGCCAAGATGACTTTTCCACGAAACCCTGACCATCCAGGTACTACCCTCTTTCCCTGCATTCCAATCGACGCCAAGATGGCTTCTCGTGATATCCCTATTTTCCGGGTCCAACATTATTCCTACATTCCAAAAAGACGCCAAGATGTCTTTCCCTGATATCCCGCCTTCCCAGGCCCTTTCCTAAAATTCCCTACCCCGTTCGCATACAGCAGCGTTCATCCCCTCCTGTCGGAACACCTTTAAATACTGGACCCCAAACAGGAGGCGGACAGTTCGATTTTAGTTCTAGTCTAAGCATAAACTACGTTACTATATCTTTGTATACATTTTAAATTAAATAAAAAGTGAGTTAAAACCACCTTCGGAGTTACCTCGACGACACGGTTAAGGCATTGGTCTCCTGTGGAAAGTATCGAGAGTTCGACTCCTCGACCGGGACATTATTTTCAACTAGTATTTCATGTTCTTCGAAGTATTATTGATCGATATTCGCCTTGTGAATGGTACCGGACTGATAAATAAAGTTCGCGGAGCTGAGTTGTCTCGTGGAATTCACGGCAAAAAGTGAACGGTAAAATAGAAATATAGCCGCACGCTTTGCAGGGCAGTCGGACGAACAAGAGACACGCAGTAGAATGGTATACGGCCGGCAAACCAGAAGATCAAGCGGCAAAAGAGCACAAGCTGCACAATAGAACTTCTACACGTTCGCTTAGCGGGCCGGTCAACGCGACAAGAAGGAAGGTTTAGAAGCGGAAGTATAGGAAGAGAGCACGCGAGTCTAGATCGGTCGAGTTACGCTTAACGCGCGAAGCTATAATTAGCGTCGCAGTGCGGCACGCGGCTAATATAATCTCGAAAATACCGCCCGCCTCGCTATGTCATAGCGAAACTGATACTAAATTATAGCTAAATATATTCTGAAAACATTTTACAACAATCGTAAAATAACTCTCAAAGTCGCACACATACAAGCAAATACGTACACACTCGCGCGCATATATTAGCAAATACAATATTTCCAGAAATCTTGCTGCAAAAATGAAGAGATGACAAGCCGGTTCGTTCACCAACGAGCAAACGGACAGTGGCGTATTTGCTTACTGATACAATGGCAGAAAGGTCGGATATGCACAACAGTTCCGAAGATGAATAAAGAACTTTCCCAAAGAAAGGCATTACTTTATATTTGATTTGGCAATCGTAAATCTACTCAGTTTGCGCGTTAAACGTTGTACCGCTCGGCTGGCGTGAGGAGCCGTGCATGGATGGTAACACAAATTGCTTTTACATACGTGGCATAGGCTTCCGTATACAATAGTCAATTTTTACTTATAAAATTGATATGAACAATTACGAAAAATAATTACGGAAGGCAATTGCAATTGCGAGAGATCCAAAGGAGCCCCATTGTCGCATCGTCTCTTGGTATGAGCAACGCGTCTCGCGAAAGCTCGCATCGGGGCAGATCATGAATGTCGAGAGGCCGCCCGCCATGCATAACTATTTAGAAGTGGAGGCTGCAAGGCGACTAACTGAGTGCAAAAGGACCAGTCGCATTCGTTCAATACCTAACACTAAGGTAATGGAACCGGGGAGTCTTCACCGGTATACTTGACACAATAAACGTATTTAACGCATATGCCTAGAGGGGAGTGTTAATCTGACGAAGAATAATCAAGGAGCCGTGAACGAAATGAAAGGTTCCGTGGAACGGGCTATAGAATGCGGCCTAAGGGCCATGAGCTAGGAGGAGAAGGTGCTCTGTATGAGCACAAGACACCCTTCTGAATGTTATGCACAGTGATTTGGCTGAAAGCGTGTGGAGGTATTCGTTTTTTCACCTCACCCAGAAGGACTCATGTTGGTGCTGGATAAACTTTCAACGAGTCAAATAACTCTCTTTTTCTTGGAGAATGGAAGTCTCCGGTACACTTAGTAGTGGACTACCACTTGAGCCAGAAGTGAGGAAAGTAAGATTCGCAGGGTCATCCTTGAGCGAGATTGGTGGAAGTGAGCTCAGACAGGTCTCAATCTGACACAGGAGCGTGGAGAATTCCTCGTAGGTGAGGGTATGCTCGCCTACGACACGCCGGAGGTTGTGTTTTGCACTTTGGACACCAGTTTCCCAAATTCCACCGAAATGTCATGGGTGCCATGGCAGGAAGAAATTTCCACTGGATCTCGGTAGCAGTGCAGTACGACTGAAGATTGTCGTCGTTATGTAAGGAGGGTAGCGCCTCTCGCAGTTCGGTGTATGCGCCATGAAAATTGTTGCCATTGTCGCTATGGACCGGCTTAGTCGCGCGCCAATTTGCTCCCAGTAGCGGCTAAATTTTCGCTATTCATTGTGTTGTGCTTATTCCTTTTGTTTCAAAGGAATGTAATTTTATTGATTGTAATTTTAACCGTTGGCAATCGAAAAGCCGATTAATAGGCTAACGGTCGATAAGCATTGGCAATCGAAAAGCCGATTAATAGGCTAGCGATCAATAAGCATTGGCAATCGAAAAGCCGATTAATAGGCTAGCGATCGATAAAGTGTTAAGCGCCGCCAGGAAGCTGGTGGTGGAGTAGTCGGTGACTAACTCCAAGTGTACGGCCCGAATAGCCAAACAAACGAATGGCCCGAGATACGCCTTATACGATTGATGTCCGTGTCCTTGGGCGGTGCGTACTACGAAGGGACCAGCTTCGTCCAAGCCAGTATACGTAAATGGCCGAGAGGCTGTTACGCGCTCCTTTGGCAGGGAACTCATGAGGTGCTGAGGGGTTGTGGTCTTATGCCGCACATAAGTCACGCAACGATGAATCAAGGATTTCATAGTGCTACGAGCTGCGAGTACCCAGTATTTTTGCCGCAGGACGGCTAGAGATAACTGCAAATCTCCATGAAGGATACCAAGGTGGATCTGCCGCATACAAGGGCTGTCCCCCGGTGATTTGGCAGAATGATAGGATGGCGTTCGTTATAAGTGAGCGTGGAGTGAATCAGTTGACCTCCAACTATCAATAAGTTATCTTGGTCCAAGAAAACATGAAGCGACTGCAATTTACTGGAGGAAGGAAGGAGCCCACAGGTGCGCACTGCATCGATTTCCTTACGGAAGGCGAGATCCCGCAAGAAGTGAAGCAAAAAAATGTTGTTCTTTTCAAGGTTTCAAGACTAAAGCCTGTTACGCGAGAAACATCAGACTTCACGGGTAGTTCAATGCATTTATATAAATATGCGGTGATGCGGAGAAGCTTGCCCCAGGATGACGCAATCTGGAAGCTCAGACAGGCGATCTGCTGTGACTACATGGAGGGCATGACAAATATGTGGTTTAACTTCTAATTGGGTCTCCGAGGGAGAACTCTAAGGATAAGGCCACTCCGGTCCAGTCCACCACAAAGAATGTGTTAGCAACTCCCGTGCCGTTACACCGCCATGCAGCGCTGGGTAGGAACTCATGAATTTCGGATACACGATTGGCGGCAAAAGAAGACCACGTGGAAAGATGTTTCGGTAGCCAGGCTAACACCATGCTGGAATCAGTCCAGGCATGCATTTCAACGTGTGAGAGGTTAAGATTTTCCTTAACCTTGCGCATACGGCGCGTTAATAGAAGAGCCCCACATAGCTCAAGGCGAGGTATGCTTACCGCTTTCACCGGGGCGACCTTTGACTTAGCCATGATGAGGCTGATCTGCGGAGTGCTGCTAAGAGAAACGTCTTTAGATATGCCACTGTGGCATAGACGCGGGTCGAGGCGTCGGCAAAACCATGCAATTTGTACATGGTGGTGGACTCGCAGGATCCCGTCCACCTAATAATATACAGATTATGCAGGCCACCCAGTGAGGAATAAAAATGATACCATTCATCCTGGAGAGGATGCGGTAAGATTGGTCCCAGTGAACACCAACCAACCATAGGTTCTGCATGAAAACCTTCCCTTTGATGGAGAAAGGGGTCAACCAGCCTAGAGGTCGCTTGGAGATACTGCTTGCGTGCAGATCAGTACGTTCAAATACGTGTGGTGCCCGCCTAGGAACCTAGTACGACGACGACGCGAATACGAACAGATCGGCTAGAGCATTATATATATATATTACCCTATACACCCGCTTCAAACTGTTACGCTTATTTCGCTTTATTTTGTGGGAAAAAGATGTGGGTTGGTGGTCGTGGAGCACAGAACCGCTCTGCTGGCCGGAGTGTCCGGATTTTTTTTAATCGAAAGAAAAAATACTATTGAACTAAGGCTTAGATTCAATTTTATTCCAAGTAGCTTAGAATTATCTTTTCGCTTTGAATTCAGAGTTAAGAATATATGTACAGAAATCTTTGCTTTTGCTGAGCCGCGCTCTTCGTCGGTCCGCCGGTGTCCCTGCTCCCTTCCTTAAATTCCGTGGTCCAATCGCCGGGCAGCTTCCTCCCCACGGTAGAAGGTCCTCGCTTCCGCTTGAATCCGCCCCCGATGTGCTGGCGTTGACAGGAACCGATGGCGCTGACCGATGACGCGGGCTCAGCGTTGCGGTCGAGCAACGTGAGGCACACGTGCAGGGAGAAAGCACACAAGGCTCGAGTTGAAGGCAGGTGGCCTTTAGCGAACGCCGGGCTCGGCGGAAAGCCGAGCGTCAGAGCTGGAGGCCGGCAGGAGCCGGGCCCGGCTGCACACCTTTGAAAGGTGGCGCAGCCAATTGGAGGAGCCCGGCTCCGGAGAAAGGACGGTGAAGGCCGTCCTTCCGGTCCTCCAGCAGTGGCTGGGGAGGGAGGGAAGGCTCACCTTCCGGTTGACGCAGGTGCTCACCGGGCATGGTTGCTTCGGTGAGTTCTTGAATAGGATTGGAAGGGGGCCCACCCCGCAATGTCATCATTGCGGGGAGGACGTGGACTCGGCGCAACACACCCTGGAGGAATGTCCCTCCTGGGCTGCAGAGCGCCGAGTCCTTCGTCTAAGCATCGGGCCGGATCTCTCGCTGCAAGTCGTCGTCAAGGCGATGGTGAGCAGCAAGAGGTCATGGGGGGCGGTGGCCTCCTTCTGTGAACAGGTAATATCACGGAAGGAGGCCGCGGAAAGGGCCCGCGTGTGTCAAAAGGGACTTCCAAGAAGTCAAGGAGGTACAAATATAAAAGACATAGAAAACTATTGATACAAAAATGGTAAACTACATCTGCTGGCCTTATGAGGATAGCGAATTGTGGACGGAGCGTTTACTTTATTACGAACGAAGATATTCGCGTCGTAACAATAACAGACCTTCCGGGCGACCAAAGCCCCACGATACAGAAAATAGGAAAAACAGTCACTTATAACAGAATTGGCATAAAACCTTATTTTTCGGAGGCGGAATCAGAAGTGGGAGACAATAAAGAACCTAATGGAGAACCTAATAACCCTATCGATGATATGGAACCTATACCTAGCACGAGCGGATATCAACCTTGAGCCAATATGGAACATCAGGGATATGTCAATATCTACCACGAGACATGGAAGCTCATAGTAAACATGGGATGCAGCACATGAAAGGGGATGTCGAACTTTTGAACACAAGAATCAAGGATTTGTATCTAGTCTGCGACAGACTGAAAAAATGGTGTCTGGAGCAGTAAAAGCAGGATCGAAACACAACTCAATAGGAGTACTGAATTGAAAACTAGACTAACTCAACTGTTCCATTTTACGGGGCACAAAGCAAAAAGAGGACTGATAAATGTTGCCGGCCTAAATCTAGCGTTAGGAAGACTATCGACATCCGATGTACAATATCATAACAGCGAGATTGACAAACTGAGAACGATAATTTAAAAATCACCCAATTAACCCATAATCAAACCACTTTCCTAATGGGCCAATTAGAAACCAATCTACACAATTTCGAAAGAATAAGAGGGCAAGCAGACATAATAAACAGGAATTTCTACCAAATAAGCAACGAAAGTTTAATTGATTATACCCTCGTATACGAAGACTTGCAAGACGAAGTAAACAACCTGGGAAACGCAATAGTCGACGGTAAGCACGGTACAGCTCATCCACGAGTATTACCAGCCGAACTGATTTTCGAAGCCATCAGGAACACCTCAAGAGGAGAAAAGTTCCGAGTGAAACTGACAGAATCTCAATATACCTTGTTAATGGATATCAGCTCCTTTACGATTGCCTTCATAGAAGACAAGCTGGTATACAAATTGCAAATACCGATACTGGAAGACGAAATATATGAATTGCTCCATGCCATAAAGATTCCAGTTTATACTATACTAAAACTGTATGCCATAGAAAGCAGCTACATACTACTGAATATACCGAGGACAAAGCTAGTTCCTCTAAAGGACATAGAATACGATCACCTAAAAAGAATCAACAAAAATTACCTACTAAGGAGAAGACATCCAGATTACTCCACGGATTCATGGGACTCATGCCTAATAAATCTGATAATAACAAGTCGCGGCGAAGAATGCTCACCGAAATACGTCCAGATAAAAAAGACTCTGTATATTGTCGCGAGGGCTAAAACGCACCAAAGATTTGTCGAGAGCAAGAGGTAAGAACCACTATGTAAGTACCTCCACCCGCGCATCACAGTCGGTTGCGGTCGCAGTCGCAGTTGCAATCACAGTTAGTGAGAGATGAGTAATGGATCGAGGCAGTAACCCGTTATCTCGAAAGTGTAAATCACCTGCTCAAAGTTTCTCGAACCATCCACCTAATTGTTCCTTACTTATACTACTGATATTATTCCTTCCTGGAATAAACAGTTTTTTTTTAAAAACAACTTTCTTTCCTTCGCCCATGACAATATACAACTCGAAACGGGACAAGATTGGATAATAGTACCCGGTCCAATGAGAAATTCTACATGTACTGTGCGTGGATAATGCACCGAAACTGTTGCACGCAAGCGAAAATTCAAAACCACACTTAGACCCGAGATGCATACCTACAACCAGGGACATTACCTTGAAACCCCGAGAAATCACCAAGAATATCACTATGGACTATCTAGTGTCACATCTAGTGAACGAAAAGCCCCTCCGAGAAAAATTCATTGAAAAACGAATCTAGCCCGAAGAATTCTACATCACCCCACTACAAGGAAATACTATAAATGCACAAAGTCTACATCTGGTTGGACAAACCTTGGCAGAAATTCACGAACAGATCAAAGAAATAGCCTTAAGGAAGAGATCCAAGCTCATTAGACGACCTGTAGTAATTAGATTGGGCGTAGAGGCAGTGGAGGACGTAAATTTAGAATTGCGCGGATTCGATGGATCAGAGTTCCGGAGTAATTTATTTACCAAAGTAACGATTCGTATTGTAGGATATTTGTTGTATGTGGGGTAACAGTTTGATTTATTAATTGATTTTACGGTGAAGATGTAAAAAATATATTTGGAACGGAATATAATATACTTAAGTCTATTATATTAAATGCTTAAAACTCTTAATTCTTAGGACTAACGCTGATCTCTCGACTCTCAATTCTCACGCAAATCTCGTTCACTGACTCTTAGGAAGACACTGTCTGCCTCCTCTGTATCTCATGCCTGCCTTATACCCTTAGGCAGGCAGGCACGCACGCACACATACGCATACACACACAGAGTGAGAGAGGGAGAGAGAGGTTTTAGGCGCCCGCACCCTTAGGCCTAACGCGGTCATGAGGCGCTTGTATGCGCTTTCCAGCCTACACGGCGTTGACATTCGTCCCCGAATATCCTAAAATTCGTTATTTTCGCCGTCGGATACGTCACTACCTTCATCTATACATGGTTTCATGTAATGAGCCGCAGTAGATATTTGCCGCGGTCCTTCGTGTTCGCCTACTCTTTGAACTAAGTATCGGTTATTGCGCATTACTTTTATAATTTTCTATGGTCCGAGAAATTTTGTTACCCATTTTTAACCCTGGTCCCTGCTGTATCCGCTTAATAGCTACTAATTCACCCTCGCGATAGATTCTAGCCTCCGTTCTCCGCTTGTTATATGTCTTCTGGTTTTCCCTTTGAATTTGAGCAATATTTTTTTCCTCGCTTGATGCCTCAAATCGTCGCGATCGTTTTGAAAAATCTCTACCCACTCTCTTTCTAGTCGCTCTCTATTCTCTGAATCGTCTTTAAGATGTGCTCGCGTTCCAAATAACAGCCCGAACGGTGATGCTCCAATGCTCCGATGTATACTAATATTTAAAAATTGCTGAACTTTATCTAAATGACGATACCATTCTTCTTTTTTTGGGATTGGTCAATTTTTTTAAAACTGGTATAAGTGTACGGTTTATACGTTCTACCTGGCCATTAGATCTCGGGATTCCGGTTATGATAAGTGTTTGTTGTATGTTCTCTTCCGCGCAATATTCTACGAATTCGCCCGATGTGAAGGCTGCCCCTCGGTGATATATAATATGCCTCGGATTTCCAAAAATTACAGTTCGCTTTCTAAGTCTATTTATTACCTCGGTTGTACATGTGCTTTTTGTCGCGTATAACTGGACAAATTTGGAAAATGCATCAACAAGGATATGCTTACAATTTTTTTTTAGTGGAAGGCAGCGGCCCTAGGTGGTCCACGTGCAGCGTGTCAAGTGGCACTTCACCCTTGTCTATTTGGTTCAAATATCCTTCCTGCTTTCCACTTTTCCTATCTGCAAGAATACAAGAAAGGCAGTTGTGAATAGTTTTTTCAGTTCTCGCTTTTAGATTTGGTATGTAAACGGTGTTCCAAAATTAACGCAAGATTTGAATTTGCCACCATTCGTGCAGTAAAAAGTTGGCAACCCTATCAAAAAACCATTTGCCAAGCTGATAGTTTAGTTAGTAAAAATGGAGCGTTACACGATAGAACAACGTGTTTCATTGTTGAACAATATTTCAAAAATAATGAAAGTCTGGCGGCCACAGTTCGAAAATTTCGTACAAAATTCCATACATAACCCTATCCTGTGTACTTTACGATTCAATAAAAAAATAACAATTTAAAGAAACAAAACTGTGTTTTTTATTTAATTCAAATTTTACGTTAATTTTGGGACACCCTTTAGTAATCTTTTCGAAGTAAGGCTTCGGTTTTTCCCACAGCAAAGTATCCCTTTTCATGCATTTGACGGATAATTTGTGCTGTCATGGACTTCGGAACTACCAACTTAAAATCGTTATCGACCTCTTTGAAGAGCAGACCTCCACGGATTTCGTATCCTACGATTTTGTTTTGTTCTACAAGATTTACAATTATCTGTACGTCCCTATCTTCTAGCTGAGCTCGTTTTAAACGCATGGTTAGCCGGTCGTTACATTGCTCCACGGACAAACACGCAGGCAAAGGGTGACGACTTAGAGCATCTACATGCATCATGCTTTTTCCCGGCTTATACTCAATGCTATAATTAAACTCTTCTAATAGTAGGACCCAGCTTGCCACTCGCATACAAAGGTCCCTTTTTCGCATTGTTAATATAAATGCGCGGCAATGTGTCACAATTTTCAATCGTATACCTAACAAATATACTCTGAATTTCTTGAGGGATTTAACTATTGCAAGAACTTCAAGCTCATGGCTTGTGTAGTTTTGCTTCGCTGGGGTAGTTTTACTGCTCGTGTAATAAACGGGGTGCAGTGCATCGGTATCACAACTCTTTTGCAGAAGAACTGGGCCATAGCCATACATACATGCGTCTGTATCTAATTGCGTTTCGATTCCTACACGATACAATCTCAATACCGGTTTGGTGCTCAGGCTTTCTTTTAGATGAAGGAAGGCATTTCTCTGTTCCTCGCCAAAAATAAATTCTACGTTTGCTTTCAGTAAGTTGGATAAGGGTCGTGCTATGTTCGAATAACGCGGAACAAATTTTCTGAAATACCCACTTAACCCGAGGAAACGCTGTATCTGCCGCGTATTGGTCGGTTCAGGAAATTTGATCACGGACTCTGTTTTATGCTCAGATGGGCGTGCATGTCCATCTTCTATGATATATCCTAAAAATTCTACTTTCTTCTGCAGCACTTTGCACTTTTTCCATTTGAACTGTAAGCCGGCTTCACTAGCAGTTTTTAATACAATTTGAAGGTTTTTTAAACCGTCCTCATATTCAATGGAAGGAATTATCAAATCATCCATATATGTTAACCCTTTGCGCTCGAGGCCTTTTTCGCTCGGGCCCACCAGCAGCTCGAGAGCAGTTAGCCGCTCCCGCTGATTTCATGAGTTCTTTACAGTTAAAATGATTTCAGTCATAATAAAACACTTTAAACTTGTCTATTTTTACATTATACATATCTTCATAGTTCGAAGAAGGATATTTGTTAAACATTACGTTCTATATTTTTGACTCGTATGGTATTTTGTAAAACAATCTCCAAGATGCATCCTTGGCTTGTCGGGGCAAGTGTCACAATAGTACACAGTTTGTTGCCTTTTGCCAGGCTTGTTTCGTTGGGAACAAATCTTGCAATCCCTTTTTTGTCCAATTAGAATAACATGGAGGTTTCCATTTAGTCGGATGTCTTCAGAACTGCTCAGCGAAGTAGAAGCTGTGCTAGGTCGTTTCTGCCGGAAATCTCCTCTCAATTGATCAACCAAAGTTTTCAAATATTGCAGGTGTCTAAGCGGTCGTTCTTTTCTCTGTTTCTTTGTTGATTTATAGAGAATATATGAATTTATAGAGCAGATCTCTAAACCCCCAAAAAATAGCTTTCGCCACCAATTTATGGATTTTCTCAAAAAACAGTATGTTGAGGCCAATTGGTCAGCCCGATCAAGCTGTCTATGTATAGATGTAATTTCGTTCGTTATTGACGAAAAATTGAACTCATCTTAAGTAGAAGTAATTTCTTCGTCGTGTTCCATTCTTATTGCGCTCAGTAACTTTGAAAGAAATATTCTGATTGCCAAGAAAGTTGAGTTCGAACTAACGTCGAAGACAGCGTCCGACCCGCGGTCGCGAGATTTTTTGAGATAAGACATCTCTGTAGCCATTCTAAAGTAAATTGTCTCACTTTACACCTCATAAGATTCCACGGAAAGGGCCAGGAGTAGACTCGTGAAGCGATATTCGTTAGGCCAAATCTAAATAAACATCTACATCGCTCGATTTACCGCATCGATTCGAGTGGTGCCTGATCCGCGCCGCTCGAGTTGCCACATCTCATCCAGTGGTGCCTGAGAGGCACCGCTCGAGCGCAAAGGGTTAAAACTATTTTCTCTCGGATCAAATCTTTAAAGGTGGCATTAATGAATCTTTGAAATATTGCAGGAGAATTACAAAGACCAAAAGGTACTTTAAGAATGCTTAGCCTCAGTCCATATGTGCTATAAAAGATTTAGTGTATCGAGACTCGAACGGTCGTATCTCCGCCTCAGTTCGCGGATGGCTCAGAAAAGGTTTCGTGCGAACGATAGGAAATCTGTTACACGACGTTGCCATTCGGAACATGCACGCACCGCACTTGCATTTGTTTATAGTAATGTGGCAACGTTGCATTCCCACCCAATTCATTCAAGCATCTGTCGGTTGTATCAATTTCATTTTAATTCATCCATCTCGTAATTTTTGTCCAAGTGCGCTGTTAAGTGCGCGTAGTTCCCACTTTTTCCCACAATCTGTAATTCCAGAGTTAACAAGTCCTAGGACTCGGTAACGATTTTCGTGTCACTGGTGAAGTTACCCACGAAACACATAAACTAGCTGTTTTTTATGTTTTTAGTACCAAAAGTACAAAAATTAATGTAAAACCTGGAATTATTTTTTTTTAAATTCCTACATCTGTTACCATACATATTACTTGACATTTTAAAGAAAATTCACAGCAAGTATCAAAAACTGCGATAATAACGATACTCTATGTACAATGTGGAAAATAATAATAATTTCACTACTCAATATGCTTAAACTCTGATAAACGAAAAATTTTATAAGTTTAAATCACTTTTCACGTTCAAATTGTACAGTGATCTTCTATTTGGCATTACCACCTTGTATTTACGCTGCTTTACCGACGGAATTAATCATAAAATTAATGTGTAGTGTGTGGGTCTGTGGGGTACCTGTGCGCTGGTTCCCCCCGTTTGGGCTCTGAAGGAAGGAGTAGGGAAGGAAGAGGACAGGATTCGGTCTTGGGTTTTAGGAACGCAAAGGGCAACGATGAACATGAACTTTTATTAAATATGGAAAAACTTGTAGTACGGTAACATGATAAAGACAACAGTAAAAAGGCTCTGAATTAACACTAAACGGAACAAATCGGGAATTCACGGTTGAACGTCCGTTTGGCTGTGGAAGTGTTGGAAAGTATCGCTTCGTTGGAGTCCGGCAGCTCTCTGTATTCCCCAAAGGTCGCTAAACCAATTGCTGGCTCGTTTGTCGCCATGGGAACGTTTCAAAACTCTGGCGCCGAAGACCTCGAGTAGGCGCCGAGTTCTTGTCGCAGCGTGAAGGTGGCTCTTGCTGCAACGCGAACGTCGTTCTTGATGAAATGTAAAATTGGTACAACCGAAACTCGCGCGCGAACCGCTTCCTGAGAAGTCGGCCGAAGGCGCAGTAGCCCCCTATAACGCCACAGGTCGGCATGCACGTGTGCATGCCTGACACGTTGAACTCACCACGTGTTATTATTGAAAACTGTTTTATTGAATAACCAATAGGTTGACAGATTTTTATTTTTTTTTCATTAGAAGCGATTCTCGTTTAATAAGGTACTTCAATTTTATTAATATAAATTCGCGCTCGAAACTGGCGTGTCGTCAGACGTTGCTTGCTCCTCCGTGGACAGAAGAGAACTGTCCTTCGCGCCCTCATCTGTTTCGGTAGCGTTCGGAGTCATCGGTATGGATGCATATATGTGTATATTTAATTTCCGAACTGCGCCGCTACAAAACTATTTTTTAATTAGGAAGTTAATAATTTTTTAATGACTGTTGTGTCCGCCTTTCTTGCCAAATGTGTTTGTGTCTGCTATCTAGCCCCTGTGGCTTACTAATGTTCTAATTGTGCGTGTAAATCTGGGAAGATCATTTCGTTGAAACTTATTTTATTCTTTGGTATTTTGAATACGTTCATATAAGACAAAGATCCCTCGAAGAGGGAAAACGCAGTGGTGGAGGCACAGCCCCGATTTTGAAGGCAGGCCTAAAGAGGATCCGGAGTGGGGATAAGGATCTGTCGCACTTTCGTCGAGGGATATCGCCGATATTTAGTTTGGACGTTTGGATGTGAATTTCTTTAGAGACGGTTTTAAAACGAGAGGGAGAGATATCGCAGCTAGCATATACACCGAGCTATATTAGTATCCAACAGGGCTTCCAACAATCGGGGCTTTGCCTCCCCTACTTTCCCCCCTTCGAAGAAGCTTCGCCTTACAAGAAGTAAAAGGATTCGTTCTATAAATTTGGATTCACTCAAAAGGCCACACTTGAACTGCTCTTAGCGTGGCCCAGGACCAACGACGAGGACAAATTCATTTTCAAAGGTAATAGCGCCAACTTCCGGGAAAATGGTTAGGATAAAAGTTTCTTATTTTTTTACAGATAACCTGAATCAGTAATAAAAAATACCATGCTTCATTTGAAAAACCAAACTTTGGGTCAGATTGACCCATTTCCGGTTCGTTCCGGAAGTTGACTCTATCGCCAGTCGATAGAGCGTACCCGATTCAGGTATACAAACATATCTTGTTTTTTCCTTTGGAGCACCATTAGCCTTATAAATGACTGGTACGGGTGGTCTGATTCACCCTGTATATATATATATATATATATATATACACGTATACTTGTGTATCAGTTCCTAGGACCATCCCTGTGGGATATACTCTCGGACCTGATAGTGCCACCTCAATCTCCTCCCGCTAATTAATAACGTGAGAAGCAGTAAAACAAATATATTACCTAGAGTAAAATTAGAGTAAAGTTAGATTAAAAGTAGTCATAATAAGAAATACGGTTAGTTTATTAATATTAATAGGAATTGGGTCGTTGTGTCCGGGAGTAAAATTAAAAGGATATAGGATTAGAATAATGTTAATTGTTATAAAGGTTGGTTTGCTGGTTCAGTTTACTTTCTAAGGCCGAGATCTTCCCGCCTTCTCTCCTTCTATTCTTTCTTACGTAAAATGCTTTTGGCAAAGTCTTTAACAACTTGCCATCCTTCCCTGTTTTTAGTCGCCAATTTCATTATGTTTACAGTCGTACTTCCTCATTCACATGTTCTTCTCATTGTAAGCCTCTCATGGTTCCATTTCGGGCAGCGTATAAATGTGTGTTCAGCGTTGTTATACGTAAAGGGGCAGAACCAGCAGTTAGCCGTTTCCTCCTTCTTAATTTCAAAGAGATATTCACCAAAACATCCTTTACCCGTCAGGAGTTGCGTAAGGTTAAAGTCTAATAATAATCCATGGGAGGCCCCTAAGGGTTGGATACGTACCAATCTGTATCAAGTTAGGAATATGATCGGTTGGGTAGTATCCTTTTTTTTTATACGAGGGGAAATCTTCATAGACACCCCGGTCTCCCTTGGGGGGGGGGGGGGGTTGTGCTGATTCTTCCCGGCTAAAACCCCTCGGTGGACTCCAGCCCTGGTGCTTTTGGGGACCCCGAGGCCCTCTAGAGAACTCTGCTCGGGGTCCCAGTGCCCGGTCCTGAGAAGGGCCAGTTCAATTTTTGATTTTTGGGGATGCAGTGCGCCCACGACACTGCATCCCCCACCTCGGAACCACCATTCATGGCTGCCGTATTAAATAGCCGCCGTGGCAATAGGCGGAGGCGGGGCTCTTCGTCCCTGCCTTCATCCCCGCCTTCGCCTTGCTAGTAAAGTAATTTAAATAAGTATACGGTAGTTAAATAAATAAATAAGTAAATAGGTAAGATCGTGTCAGGAAATAAAAGGATAAAAGTGAGTACTATGTATACGAATTATACGCCTGGCTATTTAGTTGAGCCCATTTCCTTAAAAACCGTTATAATCTCTAGAATTTCCATGATTATATTATTATATTTAATTATAATATTATTGTTATTTTTATATATTATCTTATTTCATTTCTTGTTGAAAACAATTATTACCACCCTGTTATATGTATATATAAGTTTTATTATTTTAAGTAATTATAAACCTATCGTTATTAAACACCATAATTTTTTATTTGGTGTTACGTATGCATAAGCTCATATGATTTAGTTAAGAACGCTCGGCGACAGAAAGGCGCCTCGGAAGAGTTTTTCACTTAGCTGCCCAGGATACTTTCAGTGAATTCAAAATGCGTTTCCCACAGTTCACGTCGGTCCCACTTGATTTCAATTACCCAAAAATCCCCTAGACACTCTAGCCTCTCCGGACCCTAAATGCATCTCCTACTTTTCACGTAAACAACCTAGACCTCCGACGGCGGTAGCCTATTCCTCCCACTCGCCCCATAGTTTCCTCCCATTCTTCCTCCCGTTTCCCCAAAATCAAGCCCTATAAAAAGGGACCCATTTTCCATCCAAGCCAGTGTAAAACCATCTTACGACATCACAACGTTACTCTGTCCGAATAAGTCCACGCGTCTTAGGAGTGCGCCGTTTGAATTTACTGAAAATATCCAAGTTCATTTAAAGTGTTGTTCACTATTGTGATCTTTCGACAAATCAGCAATCGAAGCGGAGAGACCTTTCAACGAGTCAACGAACAATTCACTTCGTTGCTACTTAGGTAAGCGTTACACTCACACACCAAACACATTTGTAAAAGAGTCATTCATAGAGATTTGTTAGAATAAATTTGTAACTGTTCAAAAAGGGAACTTCAACATCTAGTGCATTTCCTTTACACAAATCAATCACAGCAACGAGCCCATCTTAGATTCGCTCTAACCGCTCGGAGTGAATCAATTAATAGTACGGGTAGCATCTCGATTCATCGTTTCTCTCTCTCCCAGCCTGGGTGTTACTTCTTAGGACCTATCCACAAAAGGTGCAATACCGCCTTCCGGTAATAACAGGTGACAGCAGTTCCTAGGACCTGTCTCGTGCCTGTCGCAAGCAATACGCGAGCGAGGAAGTAACTGCATTGTTATTAACGAATGCCTGCTGCGGTCTTAGGATCCCAGTCAGAGTCCGGTCTTATTTATCGAGAGAAGACGGTCAAACGAGGTACGCGACGCGTTTCGGTCATCTGCCATTAAGAATTAAAACTCGCACGCCCCTGCTCATAACATTGGAATGTATATTTTCAATTTCTTGTTTATAAGCAAATGAACTACGTGCACTTAACAGCGCACTCTGAACACAAATTGCGAGGCGGGTGAACTAAAATGAAATTGATGCAACCAACAGATGCCTGAATGAATTGGGTTGGAATGCATCGTTGCCACATTACTATAAACAAATGCAAGTGCGGTGTGTGCATGTACCGAATGGCAACGTCGTGCAACAGATTTCCTATCGTTCGCTAGAAACCTTTTCCGGTCCATCCGCGAACTGAGGCGGAGATACGACCGTTTGAATTTCGATACCCTAAATTTGTTAAAGGACATCTGACTGAGGCCATGCATTCGCACGACTTCAGTCCATCAAGCGTATATAAATAGGAACAGTTTATTAGACAGTTTTATTTCAACTTCTTATAAACAAGGAATTAAAAATATACCTTTTAAATAAAAAATTATAGTGTTTAATAACGATAGGTTTATAATTATTTAAATAAGAAAATTTAACCAATAAAATTTAACCTAAACAAATTTTATTTATATGTATTGGGTTGTCCGGAAAGTTCGTTCCGTTTTCGGCGCGGCGACTTTATTACCTTCTTACCTGAGTAATAAACCACAATACATACTCAGGTAAAAATGTACATATTCCAGTACACTTCTAGTTTTGCTTTTGTGCGAATTAGACGTATTTTTTCAAGTTTTTCTGTAATATCCGAACTAAAATCATGACGGACAACAAAATTCATTTTCGACACATCATGTTATACGAGTTTCGTAAAGGGTATAACACTTCGGAAACTACGCGAAATATTTGTGTTGTTTACGGGGAAGGTGCTGTATCTGAAAGAACTGTGCGGAAGTGGTTTGCTAGGTTTAAAGCTGGTGATTTCTGCCTTGAAGATCAAGAACGCACCGGTAGGTCCTCCACTACAGATGAAGATCAGATTAAAACACTGATCGAGAATAACTCACGCTGCACGACACGTAAATTAGCAGAAATGTTAAATATGTCAAAATCCACCATCCACGAGCATTTTGTGGAGCTTGGCTACATAAACCGTTTTGATGTATGGGTCCCCCACGATTTAACGGAGAAAAATCTGATGAATCGCATTTCCATTTGCGACTCGCTCTATAAACGCAACGAGGAGACACCATTTTTGAAGCAAGTAGTGACGGGGGATGAAAAATGGATTATTTATAATAATGCTGAGCGATAAAGATCTTGGGGAAAGCGGAATGAACCACCTTTAGCCACTCCAAAAGCCGGTCTTCATCCAAAGAAGGTCATGCTCTGTGTCTGGTGGGACTGGAAAGGGATTCTGTATTATGAGCTTTTACCAAACAACGAGACGATAAATTCAGAGAAGTATTGTTCCCAATTAGAAGAATTAAAAACAGCAATTGAACAAAAACGTTCAGAAATAGCGAATCGGAAGAGCGTCGTGTTTCATCAGGACAATGCGCGGCCTCATGTGTCTTTGCTAACTCGACAAAAGTTGTTGGAGCTCAGTTGGGATGTTCTACCCCATCCACCATATTCACCAGACCTCGCGCCCTCTGATTTCCACCTATTTCGATCATTACAAAATTTTCTTAATGGAAAAAACTTCAACTCTTTGGTCGAGATAAAAGATCACCTAGACAAGTTTTTCGCTGAAAAATCTGAGAGATTTTGGAAGGACGGCATTTTCAAGTTGCCTGAAAGATGGAGAAAGATTGTAGAACAGAATGGCACCTATATAATTTAATAAATGTATACTAAAATTTAAATCTCCTGCGTTTCAATTTTCCTTCAAAATCGGCACGAACTTTCCGGACAACCCAATAGTTAATAAAACACACTTCTATTTAATCAAAAATAGGTCCCTTCGGTAAATGTTTTAGCTGTTTGTACAAGACGATATCACTTTCGTGTAATAGTAATATCCACAGAATATCCTCGAACAGGACCGGCGTGACCTTTTGCGGGGCCAGAATACACATTCAAATCCGATACTTAAATTTCCCAATGAGGAATTATTGTAGATAAATATATATGTTAGAAACTAAGTTTACGAAAAAGACTCGCGTTCTAAAACGTCTAATCGTATCATCGGTTCTGGGGTAAGTGCCATGCGGTTCCTCACAGTCCGCTTACCAGAGGAGTCTACACCCCTCCCCACTCCGTGGCCAGATCCTAGAGTACAATGTATCTACTCATTAGGCAGGACAACGTCGGGTTGTCTGCCTGATCCTAGCCAAACGCCTGTGTCAGATACACAGTCCTATGATACCCGATAGCTGCGTGACTTTGGGCCACTAGCCATCACTGGCGACGGGATGTATACCCCTGAATACTTTATCCTACCCGAGTGACGTTTATGGCTTGGTCATAAAATAACTAATGCCAGATGGCGGCGGGGTATCGGCCATAGACACACCTAAAATAATTTGCCGCTAAAATATAATTATAATTCGCTTTTACTGCTATCTGTACACGAGGTTAACTGTCCTGAAAGGAATATTTCGAAGACCGTTTCGTGCAACTGCTCTCGACAGAATGCTCCACTCTTCATCAGTTCGTGTCTCCAAGCCAACTCTTCATCTGTTCGTGTCTCCAAGCCCTCCGATATTCAGCTCGAGATAAGTGGCCATGGAAATCGGAGACAAACATCCTCCAATAACATTCGCTCACATTCGGCCAAACTGACCAGATCGTCGTCCTCGACGTTTTCCTTGAGCTATCCTTCTGTAAAGCAGTCGTAATAACCATCCTAATTAGCATAGTCAGAGATCCGAAAGACAAGAGGTAATTGATTCCTCTGAACCACGGCCACCAATCCAGAGTGATCAGTTCCGCCTAGCGCCCGCGGCTCGACCCAATGCAAATACCCGGAATACACAATTCAAGTTAAAGTTAAGTAGAACGTTAAAAGGTTATATTACAGCAGTTTTACGGTCGTTAACCTTGCCAGGGGCACTGGGCGACTGAGGGGGCGACCAGGCGTCTATGGCCACTTTTAAGACCCGCACTACGTCAATTACTACAAAACACTCGGACTTAATTATCGCAAAATTGGAAAATTAATTTTACACGTGTGTGTCTCCCACTTCTGAACTGTAGATAAATATATAATTATAATTCGGTTTTACTGCTATCTGTACACGGGGTTAGCTGTCGTGAAAGGAATAGTTCGAAGGCCATTTCGTGCAACTGCTCTCGACAGAATGCTCCACTCCAATGTCTCCACGCGCTCCGAGAATCAGGTCGAGATAAGTGGCCCTCCGGTAATCGGAGACTAAACATCCTCCAATAACATTCGCTCACATTATTTATTATACTTCAGTACAAAGGATGTTACATATTATATATTTTTTGTAAGGTGAATATTAAATTATTTTTCTCGCTTTTTTCTTGCCGCCAATTCTTTGATTACGTCATCCAAATTTATTGAATTTGCTATTCCCTTTCTATTGAAAGAATAGCCAGAGATGTAAATCGTTCTTGGCTTATTGACGATCGCAGATCATTTTTTATTAGTTTCAGCCGCGAGAAACTACGTTCAGCTGAAGCCACGGTTACTGGCGTAGTTAACATTATTTGTAACGCAATTAATAGATTTGGATATGCTTCCGAAAGATTGTTTTATACAATATAATTCATGAAATCTAGAGCCGAATAATTGGCTTGCGTTATCGACCGGAACATCTTAATTTCTTCAAACATTTCAGTTCCGTCGAAATCTCCTTCCAAATGTAAGTGAAGATCTTGACAATATTTTAGTAAATATTCATCATTTAAATTCGTAATCACATTCATATTTAGAAAACCAAAAATATTCCGGTGATTTGCATATAATTCAAATCTAGTTTTAAATGATAATAACGCATTGTCTATTATTTTAAAAAAGTAATTACATTTTCTACACACACCCGAATATTCAATCTACTATACTGGGGGTCCTGCAAAATGCCTGAGGAGTTTTCGTAGACCGCGGGGCCTTTCAAAACGCGAGGCCGGGTTCCGGCGAACGCGCCTAACCTGCCCCGCGCCGGCCCTGTCCTCGAATAACACAATACTACATAATATAGCATAATTTATTGTATCTGTTTGTGAAAGTAACGTCGCGAAAGATGCGTCGCATTACAAAGTAACTCATCTTCATGTTCGTCAAATGGGGTAGGGAACCTGCGGCCTTCTAGCTCCTTAAGCGTGGCCTTTTGAGTGAATCCAAATTTATAGAACAAATCCTTTTACTTCTTGTAAGGCGAAGATCCCTCGCAGGGGAAAAGTGGGGGGGGGGGGCAAAGCCCCGACTTTGACGACAAGCCCCAAGAGGACCCGGAGCGAGGATAAGAGTCCATCGTCGTTCCGCCGAGGGATATGGCATTAATATGTAGATCTTACAGTTCGATTTGAACACTATTAGCGTGAAATTTAAAACGAGCGATAGTTGACTTAGCGAAAATAGACATCATACATATAGTGGTACCTTACTATTTGGGCACCAATAACTGTTCTAATTAACTAGTGCTCAGTATATTGCACGATGAGTGCCTGTTTATTTGTTCTCGAAGGACCACCCTCGTTTACGGTGAGGGAACCGAAAGATACTTTGGTTTACAAGTTGTAAGTTCTATTAAAGCCTATCTCTAATAGATAATTCAGACCGACTATCGTTCTGAATGTATATGGGTACACTGTTCTTGTCCCTTGACTCTATTTACTTGTCCTCAACGTACTGTGTCTACTCGCAATGTTCTGTCTATCTAATCTAACCTTTTTGCTGGCCGTAGGCGACGCTTATAAGGCCCTTTCTTGCCTCTAGGATTCCGCGGATGGATTCCAAGAATTCTTAGATTTAGGAGGGTGGTACAAGTCGGAGGGTGGCCGCTACCTGTGTCGTGGACAGTGCCAACCCCAGGTGTGAGGGGGTTGCGCTGGCTTGGCGACCAGATGTTTTATTACTCTGCGTACTATTTCTCAGAGTGTATGAACCCGGACAACCATTCTAAGAAATGGGTGACCGTGGCTCAGCACTCGGAACTTACTAATTAAAACATCCGGTTTGGCCTGTAGGTCCCACCAAGGTAGCGGATCCTCTTTTATGCGCGGTTTCGCCTTAACACTTACATTCTATTAACCCTCGCACTATGGACTATGCCGGAGTAATTTCTGACCCACACCGATATTCCAATACTTTGGGGGCCCTCACCGATATTGTACTAACATAGTGAAACTCGTGCGAGTCAAGTTTCTCATCCATGTTGTACTCACAGTGACGGTCCACCGAATTTTTTTATTTTTTTTATTTCTTACGCTGTTGTAATTGGAATTATGTTTAGTAAAAAATTGTAAATTATCAAAAAAATAAAATTTTTTGATTCATTCGCATCAGGATAATAAGCACCACATATGATTTTCTTTGTTTGCGTCGAATGTCACCAATAAAAATAATAAAAAATGAATTTTTTTGTGGAATAAACTTATGAATTTTCACACGTCTTTCTCCTTCAAATCTCTATGAGAGACTGATTGGAAACCTTCTGAGCGCAGAAGAAGCAAGCACGCATACATTGTATGTTTATTCGACACAACATCGAATGAGTTCTAAGAAACCACTCGCACCGTCGTACTTCCTGGCGTAAACTGAAGTGGTAGATAAGACGATGGCACACACAACTCCGACACTGGATTTGTATCGCTCGAATCATTTTTGACTCCGGCACAGTATTCGGAGGGTTAATATACTTTTGTTCGTTTTTTATATTATCATTTTATTTTGAATGTTGGATACTAATATAGCTCGGTGTATATGCTAGCTGTGGTATCTCTCTCTCGTTTTAAAACTGCCTTTAAAGAAATTTAAATCGAAACGTCCAAACTAAATATCGGCGATATCCCTCGACGAAAGTGCGACAGATCCTTATCCCCAGTCCGGATCCTCTTTAGGCCTGCCGTCAAAGTCGGGGCTGTGCCTCCACCACTGCGTTTTCCCTCTTCGAGGGATCTTTGCCTTATATAAACGTATTCAAAATACCAAAGAATAAAATAAGTTTCAATGAAATGATCTGCCCAGATTTACACGCACAATTAGAACATTAGTAAGCCACGAGGGCTAGATAGCAGACACAAACACATTTGGCAAGAAAGGCGAACACAGCAAAGTCATTAAAAAATTATTAACTTCCTAATTAAAAAAATAGTTTTGTAGCGGTGCAGTTCGGAAATTAAATATACACATGTATGCATCCATACCGATGACTCCGAACGCTACCGAACAGATGAGGGCGCGAAGAACAGTTCTCTTCTGTCCACCGAGGAGCAAGCAAAGTCTTACGACATGCCGGTTTCGGGCGCGAATTTATATCAATAAATAGTACTACGTAAGTCATTTCCGACCAGAAATTAATGATCATCCCGATCCTTGCACCTACAACCACAGTTTTTATCCTGGAATTGAAGTACCTTATTAAACGAGAGTCGCTTCATTCAATAAAACAGTTTTCAATAATAACACGTGGTGAGTTCAATGTGTCAGGCATGCACACGTGCATGCCGACCCACACACCACACATTAATTTTATGAATAATTCCGTCGGTAAAGCATCATAAATACAAGGTGGTAATGCCAAATAGAAAATCACTGTACAATTTCAACATGAAAAGTGATTTAAATTTATAAAAGTTTTCGTTCATCAGAATTTAAGCATATTGACTAATGAAATTATTATATTATTATTTTCCACATTGTACATAGAGTATCGTTATTATCGTAGCTGATATTTGCTGTAAATTTTCTTTTAAATATCAAGCAATATGTATCCGAACAGATATAAGAGTTTTTAAAAAAATAATTCCATCTTTTATTTTTGCACTTTTGTTAGTAAAAACATTAAGAAAACGGTTATTTTATGTGTTTGCTGGGTGACGTCACCAGTGACAGGAGGAATCGATACCGAGTCCTAGGACTCGGTAACTCTGGAATTACAATTTGGCTTGTGTGTTTGGTTTACTTATATCTGGTACAGAGCAGAGTTGAGCACAGGCTTAAAGTCATCATGTTACTGGTCGTCGGATTCAATTCTTTATCGGCTACAGCAAAGCATTAAAAAAAAGTACATTGACCTGTAAAAACTCAAGGTCACCTTGAGATCTCTTAACATATAAGATATAAGAAAATCAGAATGCATCCATCTGATGAGTTCTATGAAATATAACAAAATGCATTACGAAGGTTTTTATGCAATCAATAGGTAACGAGTTATTTTTTTTCAAAAAAGCCTGAGCTAAATAAAGCCCATGGCCGGGTTTACATTAGTGACTTGTGGTCTTTGCTAACAAATCTTTGGTCGGTTTACAAATATAGTATGAGTATCCTAGCAGCGCCGGGTGGGTTCCTCCTGGTGCTGTCCTGTCTGGTACAATTGTGTCTGCTAATCCTATCTTATTCTACTGTTTTAATTCTAACCTAACCTATATGTGGATATTGCATTGTGCATAGCCCATTCCACGAAATCTTTCACCCGATTCGGACAAGCTTACTTTCGTTCTGCGCAGGTCCCCACTACCATTCTCTGCTCCGAACACGCTATTGGCCATAGTCCCAATGTGACGTCACCGATGAAACGACTCAGAGTCAATATATACGGTGTACAGAATATTCGTGAACATGACTACGTAGGACTGTACTTATATTGCAACAAACTTTTGAAGTAAATATTTCTGTAATAAATTACTACACTCATATATACGTTCCATAGTATCAAGATTTTTAATTCATTCCGGAAAATCCTGAAAGCAATGAAATAACACGGTATAACCGGAGGGTAAAGGTACCAGTAGTTGGCCATGTATCAGTAGTTAATTTATAACATGATTTATAATACCCCGATCTAGCAGAATTTCCTTGCAGCCGTTTAGGATTAAATTCCTAACTTTTCCAAACATGTGCAAGGCACATTTTTTATGACTAGTTTGCCTTAGTCTACTAGTTCATTGTTTGCGCGAAACACTTCCCTTAATAATAGTAACAATGGCTTCAATATCTGGCGAATGCCGTGGGCGGTACACTGATAGAAATAGTTAAAACAATTAAACCGCGTTATAATCAGTGTGAGCTGACTGCTTCTGCTTGGGCCAGTCCATGGCACGACCATGCAAGACCTGTAGAGTTCTCATCGGGTGTTCTGGAACCATCGGTGGATATTGGTGTAAAGCCTGAGTAGGTGGTGTTTAATAGGTTGGCCAACTCCTTGTTGATGCTTGTGCTGCGTTTTAGGCTGATGCCGTCGTCTAGGTTGAAGATGTTCGGTTCAGGTCTGGTTGGTGGTTGAGCGGGTGGAGGCAGGAATGCGTGGTCTATTGCCGTTGTATGTCGCTGTGGCCACACCCTGCGCAATGAGTTGGCTATGGTTACCAGTAAGGGTTTACGCCTGTGTGTCTACTCTGTAATGTTGAGGTAGTGTTGAAGGTGGTCAAATAGGAAATGTTGCGGTTTGGTGAGTGTCTTCGCAATGTGTTTCTTGCCTGCGAAGGCACGCTGTTCCAGGGGTGGTAGTTTCGCCTCTGCGAGAATGACGTTGGTAGGTGTGGTGTTTCTGAGGCCCGGGGCTAGCCTGGTTGCGGCTAGTTGGATCCTTTCTATTTTTTAACGGAGTTTCTTGTTACCGGGGAGTGTGATGTGAAGCCCGTATTCAAATGTTGAGCAGAGGAGGCTTTTATAAGCAGTGAGCAATGTGTTGGGTTCGGTGCCCCACCAGGTGCCCCGGAGGGCTCCCCCGTGGTGCTCAACTTGTCGTGGTGGGGGAGCTTAGTATCTCCAGGATCCATCGGGCTATACCGGTAGGTACTACCATGCCGGGCAGGCCGATGGGGAGGGATCAACTAAGAGCACCGGGAGGGGGGATTGCGGGGGCATCCGGAAGACAGGGCTGGGGGCCTTTCCAGAGGTCAAAACCCTAGGCGGAAGGATGGACTTGCGATCCCCTCCAGGGAGGGCGGGTCGCGCGGGAACCTGGAAGCCAGGGCTGGCTGGTCAACACCCTAGGCGGAAAGGCAACCCGGCAGCCTACCCCCCACAGGTTTAGCAGGGTCGGGAGTGGGGCGGAAACCAGGACTGCTGGCTCGGCCTTAAACCGGGTCATCATCCTAGGTGGAAGCCTTGGCTCCTTGACAAGCTTTCTTTTCAGCGGGTGGGGGGGAATTGCCTGGGCGTCCGGAAGCCGGGGCTGGGGGCCTTCCCAAAGGTCAACACCCCAGGTGGAAGGACAAACCGGCGGGTCCCTCTCCCAACGTCCGAAGCTAAGGTGTGCAGGCACCGTGCTGATGGCTGAATGGCTGGCCGGACGAGAAACTTAGTCAGTCGCAATCGGTCCTCTTGGGGCACCTGCCGAAACCCCATTGTAATCCAGGCTTACCCAGGTAAGGCGGCTCTGCCTGGGTGGACCACCCTTTCCGACCTCCTCGTGGGATTTAAATGGCTAATATTACAACTACAACTAAAACCGGACGGACAGGAAGGAGAGAGGAGGACATGGCACTGGACAAGGACAAGGATCAGGACTCGGACATAGGCAACAGGGATGGGGTAAGTGGACTCACTAGAGAAGTGAGGGTGGCACTGCGAGACGTCTTAGCAGACTCGTCCGCGATGCCACCGCCACGCGAGCCGCGAGCACGCAGGGGTGGAGCGGCCACGAGACCGGGTCGCGTAGGGAGGGAGAGCGACGTCTCCAGGGAGGAGGACACGGACGGGTCGTCCACGTCCCGGTCCCTCCGGCATGTGTCGCGGAAGAGGAGGAGGACCGTGACGAGGGACCTCTCCTCCGATAGGGGGGTAAACCCCGCGGATCTGTACAGCCGGGGCTCGAGGGCATCGCTTCCCTCGGAGGCCGAGTTGGCTGTGCAGATGGAGGGCGAGGCCACGGGGGCCCTCGGCGGGTATATTTTTGAGGAGCTCCGCTCGGTGGAGCTGGTTTCTGTGCACGCGGGCAACCTGAATGGTAGCTACGTGTACAGGCTCAGGAGGTCGTCTCGGGTCGCGAAAGCCGCGGCCACAGAACTTATTAAGAGATCCGAGTCCAATAAGGACTCGGAATGGTTGCGGCGCGAGGAGGTGGTGGCGGCGGTGGCCGCCACGTGGGGATGTGCCGGTGGAGAGGTGCGCGTCGGGGTCATCCGACGCGCCCCTGCCCAACTCGGCACACTATGGGTCCAGTGCCCTCTCGCGGCAGCCAACAAAATTGTTGGCGCTGGCCGCTTGAGGGTTGGCTGGACCTCTGTGAGGGTGCGGCTCCTGGAGACTCGTCCTCTCCAATGCTACCGCTGCCTGGTTGTGGGTCACGCTTGAGGGTTGGCTGGACCTCTGTGAGGGTGCGGGTCCTGGAGACTCGTCCTCTCCAATGCTACCGCTGCCTGGTTGTGGGTCACACCAGGCAGCGGTGTAGTTGCAGCACCGACCGTAGTCGTCGGTGCTACAACTGCGGGAACGAAGGCCACCGAGCGGTGGAATGCTCGGCCCGGCCCCGGTGCCCGCTATGCGTGGACCTGGGGCGGCCAGCGGACCACCGGCTCGGGGCCGGGGCGTGCGCTCCGCCCAAGAGGCCCTCGGCTTCGAAGGGGAGCGCACCGCCACAGAGGCCCCCGCCTTCGAAGGGGAAGGGAAGGGTCCGGCCCGCGGTAGTGGCGGCCTCGGCCCCCATGGAGATGGCCGAGGCGAACCCAACAACTGGGGTCGCTGCGGCGACAGAGTCCTCCGAAGCTGGGCAGGCCGAAACGGCTGTCCCGGTGGCTGAGGACATGGAGGTGGAGGCCGCCGAAGCGACGGACCCCCCTGCGCCGGGGCCAACGGAACCGGCTCCCCCAGAAAGGGAGACCGGGCCCACGCCCCCGCAGCGGCGGGCTCCTTCGGAGGGGGACTCTATGGATGCCACGGAGTCCCACCAAACGGGGGCGGGTCAGACCACCCTGAACCACTCGCGCGTGGGCCAGGACCTGATGGTCCAAACCATGCGCGAGTGGGGGATAGGGTTGGCCATAGCCGCCGAGCCTTATAGGGCGCCGGACCATTCATCATAGTTTGGGGATACCTCGGGCTCGGTGGCTATCGCGTGGAACGGCGCACCGGGCACCCCGCCTCAGCCGTCTGTGATAGAGCGAGGGGGTGGCTACCTGGCCGTCCAGTGGGGCAGCGTGGCGGTGGTGGGGGTGTACATCTCCCCCAACAGCGACCGGAACGCCTTCGCGGCGTTTCTGGACCGGGTGGGGAGATGCGCATCCCGCATCCTCCCGCGCCCCTTGCTCGTCCTGGGGGACTTTAACGCTCACGCTACAGCGTGGGGGTGCCCCGGGACGAATGCGAGGGGGCGCGAGCTCCTCGACTGGGCGGCGGGACTGAAGCTCCGGCTGCTCAACCGGGGCTCCACCCCGACCTTCGAGCGGTTGGAGGGCACGTCGGTCATTGACCTGACGTGGGCCTCGCCTTCCGCCGTGCGGAGAGTGTCGGGGTGGAGGGTGTCGGGGGCCGAGACCATGTCGGATCATGCTTACATAGTTATGAACGTCTCGGCCCCCACTCCGCTCGTCCAGCCTCGTCCACTGGTAAGGGGATCTCCCCCCCCCCCCGGTGGGCGCTAAAGAAGCTGGACGAGGCCGCCATGAGGGCGGCCATAGAGGCGGTGGCCTGGGGGAACACAGGCCCCTCCGGTTCGCCGGACGCAGAGGCGGCTTGGTTCCGATCGGCCATGGCGGCCGTCTCGGAAGTCGCCATGCCGCGGGCCGGGCGGTCCACCCCCCGCGCCGTTTACTGGTGGTCGGCGGAAATCGCCGACCTGCGAGCCGCTTGTGTGCGCGCGCAGCGGCTGTTCCAACGGGCCCGTAGGCGCGATGGGGGGGGACTTGCGACCCTGTACGAGCGGTACAGGGTCGCGCAGGTGGCTCTCCAGAAGGCCATCTTCCGGGCCAAGGCGGAGGCGTGGAGCCAGCTCCTCTCCACCATCGACCGGGTTCCGTGGGGGCGCCCATATCGGGCGGTGATGGGGAAGATACGCCTGTGGGCCCCCCCGGTGACCGAGTCGATGGACCCGGAGTTCCTGGACTCCGTCGTCGGTACCCTTTTCCCTCATGACGAGGGAGAGGCCCGGCGGCGGGGCCGGGAACCGGGGGTGCAAACCGGCACCCCCGCCCCAGGCATTGGTCCGGAGGAGCTGGACAAGGCGGTGGGCCGCCTCGCGGCCCGGAACACCGCCCCAGGGCCCGACGGCATACACGGTCGTGTGCTGGTGTCTGCTCTTCGGGTCCTGGGGGACAGGTTTAGGCGGCTCATGGAGGGCTGCCTAGGGGAGGGAAAGTTCCCCAAACAATGGAAAAGGGGGCAGCTCGTGCTGCTCCCAAAGCCGGGGAGGGAGGCAGGTTCCCCCTCGGCGTTCCGGCCCATTTGCCTGCTCGACGAGGCGGGCAAGATCCTCGAGCGGATCATAGCTTCCCGCCTCATCGAGCACCTGGCCGGAGCAGGGCCCGATCTGGCCGGCAGCCAGTTCGGCTTCCGGGAGGGGCGGTCAACCGTTGACGCGATTCAGCGGGTCCGCTCCCTCTCGGGGGCGGCAGCGTCGGCCCCAGGGGGTGGAGTGGCGTTGGCAGTATCGCTCGATATTGTCAACGCCTTTAACTCCATCCCCTGGCAAGCAATCAGGGAGGCGTTGACCTACCACAGGGTATCTCCCTGGTTGCAAAAGGTGATCGGGTCCTTTTTAAAGGACCGGAGCTTCGGCTACCAGAGCCGGGGCGGGAGGGTTGAACGCCCCAGCTGGCACGGCGTACCCCAGGGGTCGGTCTTAGGCCCGACCCTGTGGAACCTGGGGTACGACCGCGTCCTTCGAACGGCACTCCCCTCGGGGGTGGCCCTAGTGTATTACACGGATGACACACTTGTGGTCGCCTCCGGGAGGGACTACACGCGCACTCTCCGGCTGGGAGAGTGCGGGGTGGAGTGCGTGGTGGCCTCCATCAAGCGGCTAGGCCTCGAGGTCGCCCCGTCGAAGACCAAAGCGATATGGTTCTTCGACGGGGCTAGGAGGGGCCCCCCACCGGACACGCCAATGCGGGTGGGGGACGAGGCTGTCGAGGTGGGCACCCGGATGAAATATCTGGAGGTCACCCTCGACAGCCAATGGTCATTCGGGGCCCACCTTGAAGAGGTGGTGCCCCGGGTCGAGAGGGCGGCGGCGGCGCTGGGACGCCTGCTGCTCAACCTGGGGGGGTCACAGGTGGGCGTCCGCCGCCTGTACGAGGGAGTGGTGCGGTACACCGCCCTTTACGGCGCGCCCGCGTGGGCGGGGTCCCTCGCGGGGAGCCGGCGGAACCGCCAGCTCCTCTGCCGAGCAGAGCGGACCCTCGCCGTGCGGGTCGTCCGGGGGTACCGCACCGTGTCCCAGCGGGCGGCGGCCCTACTTGGGTGTTCCCCCCCATGGGAACTCAAGGCGGTGGAGGCCGCGGAGATATACGAAATCTCCGCGGCCCTCAAAGGGACGCCGGGCTCGGCGGGAAGCCGAGCGTCAGAGCTGGAGGCCGGCAGGAGCCGGGCCCGGCTCCGGACAAAGGACGGTGAAGGCCGTCCTTCCGGTCCTCCAGCAGTGGCTGGGGAGGGAGGGAAGGCTCACCTTCCGGTTGACGCAGGTGCTCACCGGGCATGGTTGCTTCGGTGAGTTCCTGAATAGGATCGGAAGGGAGCCCACCCCGCAATGTCATCATTGCGGGGAGGACGTGGACTCGGTGCAACACACCCTGGAGGAATGTCCCTCCTGGGCTGCAGAGCGCCGAGTCCTTCGTCTAAGCATCGGGCCGGACCTCTCGCTGCAAGCCGTCGTCAAGGCTATGGTGAGCAGCGAGAGGTCATGGGGTGCGATGGCCTCCTTCTGTGAACAGGTAATGTCACGGAAGGAAGTCGCGGAAAGGGCCCGCGAAGCCGCGGACCCTGAAGGAAGGGGGCGAAGGCGAGGACGAAGGAGGGGACGAAGGGCCCCGCCTCCGCCACTTGCCACGGTGGCTATTTAATAGCCGCCGGAGCCACCAGGCTGCCTGGGTTGGGGCCCAGGCAGCCATGAATGGTGGTTCCGAGGTGGGGGATGCAGTGTCGTGGGCGCGCTGCATCCCCAAAAATCAAGAATTGAACTGGCCCCTCTGAGGGCCGGGCGCTGGGACCCCGAGCAGAGTTCTCTGGAGGGCCTCGGGGTCCCCAAAAGCGCCAAGGCTGGAGTCCACCGAGGGGTTTTAGCCGGCAAGAATCCGGCACTAGCCCGGCCTCCCCCCCAAAGGGAGACCGGGGTGTCTATGAAGATTTCCCCTCGTATAAAAAAAAAAGGGTACCCCGGAGGAATCTGATGATTTTGCGAAATGTGCGACCCAGAGTGCAGATCTTTTCCGTGTGGTGGTAAAAGGTAAGTCTTTGGTCAACGTGTACACCTAGGAATTTCGCCATTATTACCAGTCCCGTTTTGCCTGGCGCGATGTTCAGTCCTAGTGCCCAGAGTCTGTGGACGATGGTGTTGGCTGTTTCTTCAACCTGCTGACATGGGATTTGCTGGATGGAATTTGTTGAGACTCTGGCAATGTCGTCCACGTACTGAAAGATGTTGGAATGTATTGGTAGGTTTTTGTCAATGTCAGCCGTGTACAGGGCGTACAGCAGTGGGCTAAGGACAATAGGTTGGTGTATTGGCATCTAATATCTATTGTCAGGGTTTCTGTTGATTCATCATCAACTAGTATGTCAGGGGTTTGTGCCCAGTGTATGGAGTTCCTTACGATAATGGCGACCCCGCCGCCTCGTCGGTTGGTTCTGTCTTTTCTTATGATGGTGAAGCCGGGGATCTTGGAATTAGTTTCTGGATTGAGCCAGGTTTCCGTGCAGACGAAGACGCCATATGCCCTGCCTGTCGCCTGAGCTCTGTCCCTTTGTTGGTAATTCGCCTGCCGTTCCAGAGTAGGATCTTAATTGTTTTATGTGGGTTGTCCATTATTGGGTTTGTCCTTGCGAATACGCTCAGTGGTGGGTCTGGGTTTCGCTAGTGGTTTGATGCCAATTGTTTGCTTTGTGCTTCAGATTTTTGTTGCTGTTTGTATCTGATTGTGGCGGATGGTTGGTGTTACTTCTTGTCTCGCGTCTGCGAGGATGTAGTTACTATTTGTATTGTTGCAGATTGATGCTGCTTTACTGTTGGTGGTGGAGTGCTGGGTTCGATGGTGGCTTTGCGACTTGTGCCTATGGATGTGCTTGCATTGGAATAGGTCCTGAGGATTTTGGTGTTCCATGGGTTGTCGACGTTGTCGGTTTTGTGGGAAGTTCCTCCAATGGTGCGGAGTTTGTACTCACTGTCCAGTGATGCTTCTTGGAGCGAAGGGAAGTTTTGGTTTGATTGCGGTTGTAGATGATTAGGTGTTTGGTGCTCCGCGGCTTGAGTGATTGTAGAGGATCTTAGTTCTATGTTGCGTTTGGCTTGGTCACATGCCTCATATATGCTAATGTTGCTGAGTGCCAGCAGGGTGTTTACCTCTTTCTGGTAAACCATCTTGGGGCACTTAGAGTGGAAAGTGGGGTGCTTTCCCTGACAATGGATGCAGGTGTTCTCTACTGAGCAAGTGTGCTCGGGATCCTTGCTTAGCCCACAGACTAGGCAGGTTGGGGTGCTCCTGCATTTTTTTTAGTGTGGCCAAACTTGCCACAGTTCCTACAGGTTTTAACTATTTCTACATATGGTTTTATGGGCTTGTTCAGCATGCCATAGAGCTGAATCTTGCCAGGGAGGGTTGAGCCTTCAAAGGTGATAAGGACTGTTTCGCTTGGTGTCCAGCTTGTCTCATTTGTAGTCCAGTCTACTACTTTTCTGTTTAGCCGTCTTGCATTTAAAATTTTGCATGGCGAGCTGGCCAGATCTAGGAGGTCTTCTAAATGGTATTTCAGGCTGAGGCCTTTTAGGATACCTTTATTCCAAGAACTGCCTGGGCACGAATGCTATGAGGCCTAGATCCATATTTTGGGATGCTTTTAAAATCTTACTCGCTTCCAAGCTCTTATTGAAGACAGCCTCCGCCCTGTTAAATCCCCTAAGTTGTGGGTGGTGGATCCCAGTCCGCATGGAGTGTAGGATTTTGGCTATTGCCATCATATTGTGATCTTTGCTTTTTCTAGTTATTGACTCAATCAAACGTACCTCAACCAGTGCAAGTCCGCTGTGGGAGTCAGGATACAATTGTAACGAGTTTGGTATTGATAGTGGTGCCGAGGGTGTCTGCTTCCTTTTTGGCGAGTCAGACATGTTGTACGAGGGCGATGGGCACTTCCTTTTAATCGGTTCATTTTGTGGAAGATTCTTCGTTTTGCTGGAACCGACCGTGGACCAGCTGTCGTCCTCCGCAATTTCCGTAGTGCTGGGCACTCCCTCCGTCGGCCCCGAAGGACCCCGGAGGGAAAGGTCCATAGCCCCGCTCAGCAGGTTCGCGTGGGTACGCTAACCTCCGAATACAGAGCACCTACTTTGTGTCTCTCCTGTAGTACTTTTTGTGGGTCACAATTAATTGGCTAGGTGATGGTGGTTGCACTGTGTAGCCTGATTGTGTTCACTGGGGCGCAATACGCGCTTTAATACCAAAAATAATATATGTTCGCTCCGATCGTCTGTCCGCCACCGCGGTCTCGAGGCCAAAAAACCGAAGGGCGAAATTCATGGCCAAAAAACTTGTCCAACGAGTTATTTGAGGTGCTCATAGTTATTGACTCACCCTGTATACTCAAAAGCGGAATTCATTGCATTGAGAAGTAATGAAAATTCCTCCGTCGGTACGCATATGTTGTCAAAACCTAATTCCTCTTTATGTATATTAGTTCAGTTGTTCCGTCGCGAAACAGTACATAAGGTAAATTCTTTTGTTTTTATAAAACAAAGGACTAACTCGGGGAACCACGGTCAACGATGCACATCTGGCGACCAGATATTGGCATCGCGAAGGTTGATAGCTGTGTCGCCAGAACCCCCTGAGTTCCGAGAAACCAAAACAGCACTTCGCACGACATAGCATGCCACCCCCGTTTGGAAAACCCAAACACCAATGGGAAGCCACGAGTTTCGGCCGTAGCTTATACTTTTGGTATAAAGACCGAATCCGATACGACTCTCGAGGAAAAACGATTAGACTCGTCACAAGAACTATACCACGCATTATTATACATACACTCTGTTATCGTTGTTACCAGTAAAGTTACTGTTAAGTTTGTTAATTACTATCAATCAAATAAAGTATATCAAACGTTACTAAGCCACACAACTTTGGGTCAACCATTTCCCAGCAAATTTAAAACTACTAGCTCCTTTTTGGTAAACAAAAAAGAGCGTGATTGAGTGAGAAATAATACAACCAAAATTCTCAATCACACCAGCGATATACGTTAGCGTATATCCACAATCGTACATCAGTAAAATTAGGTTTTATTAAATAGTATTTAATTTAATAGTAAAGTTTAATTAAATAGTAAAGTTGTGAAACCTTGATAAACAGAACTCTATAATCATCAGAATTAAAAGTAAAAACAGTTCTACAAAATTGTTCCTGTTCATTTTTTAATTAAATCCATAGTTTTTAACCAAATGCGACGCAAATATAGGGGTAAATTGGGGCACGCTGTTGGTTACAGGCTTGCTTTGGCGTTTGCGCAATATTTACTCGAATATTAATCATTTTTCGTGAAAAATGAAGAGCATCTAAATTGTTCAACAACAAATTTGCTATCGATTGGGCTGAGAGATTTTGTCTCAACTACTTCAATAAACATCTTATATTGTTCAGGAATACTTCGAGAAATTTAATCGCATTGTTCTGACCGTTAGAGCCGAGTCAAAGAAGCCGACCCCGAACAGGAAAAAAAAGGTAGAGATTTAGTCTGTTTATGTCAATTTGCGGTTACCGAGCACGTTGTCCGTTACCAGGCTTTGTCTGTTTTGAATCCGTACTGGCTGGCAACGGGTGTTGACACGGATATGTGTCCCTTTGTTCGGGTAGCCCGTTTTTCGGCTTGAGTGCTAACGAGTCAGCGTATTTGAATTTAGTCGTTTACCGATTTCCGTCCGATATACAAGCTACCGTAATCCGTTACAAGTTAATCTTCGTGGGTCTGTTCGATATCGCAACGCCGTCTTCTTATTCTCGTTATCCGGCGATATTCGAAGGATCTCCGTACAAATACGACTATTCTCGTCGTTTAATGCGTTTAATTAACAATATATTCAATTACGTGTGTTGAACTGGAACACATTGCACTTATTTAAAACTTGCCTTCCCGTTCTCGCTCCGTTCCTCGATCAAAACGATCCAGCGGTTAACTTCCACGAGCGGAATTCAAAGAACTGAGTAATTACGAAAAAACCCAATCGATTCCACTCGAGGCGCTCGCACATGGTCCTTCGAGCCGGATCGAGATCGTGAACGAGAACTTTATCGCGACCAAGGTGCAAAGTGTAATAATTCGTTCAACGCCGTAACGCAAAAACTGTGGTGTTCAGTTTTAAGTTATTCCATCCATCATGGATTCCAACATATTGGCTCAACAAAACCAAATAATGGCGAGCATTAAAAGGGCATTACCGAATTTAAAGAAAATGGGTAAACAGAAATGGACCGCTGCTATTGTTCAAAATCGTTTATCAACGTTGAAGGAAAACTTCTCAAGATGTTTCAAATTTCATGCCTTGTTGGATGCTCAAGCGACGGATGCCGAACGTAAAAGCATCGCTTACTTCAAAGAAGAGCAGTTTCTTCAATGTGAAGAAAATTTTGATACCGCCTCAGACTTCATGGCGGAGCTTCTTGCATCGTTCAAAGCATCCTCATCTCGACAAGCCGAAGACGACAGCTTCCTAATCGACACCTCCACCCGATCGGCGCCAACTCTGCCCCGAATCAACCTGCCAACGTTTGATGGAAATCTTCTTCAATGGGAAAGCTTCCGGGACCGTTTTAGTTCATTGATCGTCGAAAATAAGGAGCTGTCGAATGTATCACGTATGCAATATCTCTGTACTAGCTTAATTGGAGATGCAAGTAAGTCAATCAACCACTTATCAATTACCGAATCCAATTTTCCAATTGCGTGGAGTTTGATAAAATCTAGATTTGAAAATAAGCGTAAATTAATTAATTTGCATTTACAAAGCCTGTTCGATCTTCCGCAGTCAATTTCCGAATCTTCCAAAATTATTCGAAATTTATTAGATGTAGCGAATTCATCTATTCAAGCCTTAAAAAACCTAGATCGTCCAGTTGATCAATGGAGCGACATTCTCGTTTTTCTCATTACTCAAAAATTAGATAAAGGTACTAGAAGAGCTTGGGAATTATCGTTAGGAGATTCTCAAGAATATCCGACTTTAGAAGAATTGAACAAATTCGTATTATCGCGCCTTCACGCGTTAGAGGTAATTGCTCCCGTTGCACCGTTAGCAGATCAGAAAAACGAGAATCGATATACCAAAACCGTTAAATCAAGAACTGTTACAGCTCATTCATCAAATATAGCTTCCTTTAAATGTCCGCTGTGTCAAACTAGTCATTTTCTAAATCAATGCCCGAATTTCCGTTCGAAAACACCGCAGCAACGTTTCGAATTCATTAAAGCTTGTAACCGCTGTATTAACTGCTTCAATCCGAAACACACTGTGAAGGATTGCTCGAATCCTCGTTCGTGTAGAGTATGTAACCATCGACATCATTCTATATTGCATTTCAACACAATCTCAGAAGGCCCGTGCGAGGAATCAAACCCGAAATCATTGACTTCGAGTTCTATTCAACCTCTCGAAACGACAATAACGTCGCATTCTACGATCCCATCGGATTTCCGACGCTGTCCTGTTTTACTAGCGACCGCTCGGATTCGCATTCACTCCTCGCTCGGGCGCTCTGTGCAAGTTCGTGCCTTATTAGATCAAGGATCGTCCGTCTCGATTGTGACTAACAAAGTAGCTCAAATGTTGCGTTTGAATCGCAATCGAATTGCCGTATGTATAACTGGAGTGGGCGACGTCAGAACATCAGCTCGGCACTCCGTACAAATTCAAATTTCGCCGCGATCGACAGATGAACCGATGTATGCTACCACCGCGTTAGTATTGCCGTCGTTGACCGAGTACATTCCCAGTAAAGCTAATACCACAAAAAAATGGCCGCATCTGAATGGTCTCAATTTAGCCGATCCCAATCCAACTAGCTCTGACACAATTGATATGATCGTGGGAGCCGATTTATATGGTTTATTGATTCTTGACGGGATCATCAAAGGAAAAAAGGACGAGCCTATTGCTCAACGAACTACGTTGGGATGGGTCTTGTCTGGTCCATCAGGTAGTACGCATAATTCCGCTTTACCGTCCTTCCACGTGCTTCATGGTAACGTGAATTCCGATTTATCTCCACAACTCCAACAGTTTTGGGAAATTGAAGAAGTACCGTCTCGTTCGTTTCTCTCTCCCGATGAGCAACAATGCGAAAATCATTTCCTCGCAACCCATTCACGAAAATCTGATGGACGTTATGTCGTTCGTCTACCATTGAAAAATGGCGGACCTCCTATACCGATTGGCCACTCCCGTAATCGGGCTATGAAGTCCCTCTCTCATTTAGAACGCCGTTTAAGTCGAGATCCGAACTTGTACCGGCAGTATCAAACCTCCTTAACCGAATATCTCAATTTAGGACATATGAGAGAAATGAATCCATCCGGGGAAACAATCACGTCTCAATATAATTATTTTCCGCACCATCCAGTGATCCGGAACGATAGTTCCACAACTCGCTTCCGCGTAGTCTTCAACGCGTCAGCACCAACCTCTAACGGCACCACTTTCAACGATCACGCGATAACAGGACCGAAGCTGCAGAACGATTTAGCGTCCGTGCTTTTGCTATGGCGTCAATATCAATACGTATACATCGCCGATATTGAAAAGATGTATCGTCAAATTTGGGTGGATGAGCGTGATGTTAATTACCAACGTATACTTTGGCGATCCGATCCCGCCAATCCCGTTTCCGAATATCAGCTTTTGACGGTCATGTATGGGACTAATTCCGCTCCCTACCTCGCACTTAGAGTGTTAAAACAGCTTGGTGACGATGAGGGAGACCAATTTCCATTAGCCTTACCGATCTTGAAAACTCAAATCTACGTCGACAATTGCATTTTCGGCGCCGATGATCCTATTGTAGCTCGACAAACCCGGGATCAATTGATTGCTTTACTCGCAAAAGGAGGATTCAAGTTAAGGAAATGGGCTAGTAACTGTCCTAAATTATTGACCGATATCGACCCTACATCCCACGGCCTAGCACATTCCAGAGAATTGAAATCCTACGAATATCTTAAAGTTCTAGGAATTACGTGGGATCCCAGTCAAGATGTTTTTCGATTCCGGGTAGCAAATTCCAACCCCCTTGGCCAATCGAAACGAGAAATATTATCTACGTTGGCCAAATTCTTCGATCCATTGGGATGGACTACTCCCGTAATTATAACAGCAAAAATCTTGTTACAGCGACTCTGGTCACTAAAATGTGACTGGGATGATCAAGTCTCGGTAGAAGTTCAAAGCGAGTGGTTGAATTATCACAATCAACTTTCTCAATTGAATAGATTATCGATCCCGAGATGGACTCGAGCAGGTTCCAATTCGATTTATCGAGAGCTCCATGGATTTTGTGACGCGTCGTCGCGAGCTTAAGCGGCTGCCGTTTATATGAGAGTCATTTCCGTTGATCGAACCACAACGGTGTCCTTGTTAATGGCCAAATCAAAGGTCGCTCCGTTAAAGACGCAAAGCATCCCGCGATTGGAACTTTCCGCTGCATTGCTTCTATCCCGCCTTATGCACTACATTTGTACGTCTTTAGACGGACCCCCATTGCCATGTTATTGCTGGAGTGATTCTACAATCACACTAGCTTGGTTGAGAAAACCAGCGGCAACGTGGAAGACATTTGTTGCCAACCGCGTTGCCACCATTCATTCGCTAGTTCCCGCCGCAACATGGAGACATGTTCCCACCAACGACAACCCAACCGTCTGTGCCTCTCGCGGCATTTTCGCTGAACAGCTTTTGTCACATCCATTATGGTGGACAGGACCAACATGGCTCAGCCAATCGGAAGAACATTGGCCGCAGTTGCTATCCAACCTAGAAACCAATGTTCCCGAAGAGAAACTCTCCCATCCCACGCTGTCAACTTCTATAATCCAAGAGGATTTAGGAACAAGATTTTCATCCTGGCCGAAATTGTTGAGAGTTACCGCGTACATTTTCCGCTTTATACATAAGACTCGAAATTTCTTTTCCGCTTTCAAATTCGCACCGAAAGGACCGAAAAATCTCGCTGATCGGACTTCAACTGCCTTACTCCCTTCGGAAATAATAAATGCTAAACTCTTTTGGTTGAGAAGAATACAGAGCGAACTATTCGCTGCCGAACTTGATTGTCTAAAAAATGGACGTCTAATATCTCGTCAAAGCGCCTTGCGAGCCCTCAATCCAGTTTTGATTGATGGATTAATCAAGGTGAAAGGCCGATTGCAAAATTCCAACCTTTCAGCAGCCGAAAAATTACCCATCGTGCTCAAATCACATCCAGTAGTGACATTAATTATCCGACATGCTCATCTGAGAGGTTTGCACGCAGGGTCCCGTCTAACTCGAGCTCTTCTAAACCAAGAATTTTGGATATTACGTAGTCGAACTGCTGTGAGGTTGGTTCTATATAAATGTCTGGAATGTACCCGCGAACAGGCTTCGGTGCTGTCAGAGTTAATGGGAGATCTGCCGGCTGTCCGCGTATCACCACCCTCCCGAGCATTTCTGCACACCGGAGTGGATTACGCTGGCCCTATTCAAGTCCGTACCGCACCTGGGCGTGGATACAGATCAAATAAAGCATACATCGCTGTTTTCATTTGTCTAGCGACGAAGGCGATACATATCGAACTGGTCAGTAATTATACCACTGATGCGTTTCTAGCTGCGTTTCAACGATTTTGCGCCCGTCGCGGAATACCGTCTGCGATGTTCTCCGATAACGGTACGACGTTTCGTGGGGCTGACCGAGAGTTGACATCCGCCATCAAGGTTGCATCCCGAGATCCGAATTTCATCAATACGTTAGCCACCGATCAGATATCTTGGAATTTTATCCCCCCCTCTGCTCCTCATTTTGGAGGGCTCTGGGAGGCCGCGGTGCGAAGTATTAAACATCACCTCAAGCGCGTTATTGGAGCAAAAATGCTCACTTTCGAAGAAATGTCGACATTGCTTTGCAATATCGAAGCGTGTTTGAACTCCCGACCGATTGCTCCGTTTTCCGAAAAGTTCGACGATTATTGCGCCTTGACTCCGGGTCATTTCTTAGTGGGCTCCTCTTTAAAGACCGTTACGGAACCTTCCGTTATCACCAAAGACGATAATCGATTGAGCCGATGGCAACTGGTACAGAAGGCAGCGGAAGAATTTTGGAAGTCTTGGTCAAATGACTACTTGCACTCTTTGCATCAACGACCCAAATGGCGCACTGTGCAAAATTTAGCGAAAACAGGGCGAATAGTTTTAATCCGCAATCCGCTATTGCCACCGTGTCGATGGGAACTGGGACGCATTACGGCATGTCACCCCGGAAGCGACGGTTTCATTCGTGTTGTGACCGTCAAGACCGCGAAATCGGAATATAAACGGCCGATAGTAAAATTATGCTTCTTGCCGGTAGATATTAATACCCACTCCGCATCCGAAGATATCACGGCGGGCGGGGATTAACCGTAATGCGCTCCACCCTCTCCCATTCGATGTTAATTGTTACTAATTTTAATTGACTAGGATTAAGCCATTTACGTTTGTATCGGAATTTAAAATTTTTTTTTCGAATGTGCTACATTCGAGGCGAGCGGTATGTTCGGGAATACTTCGAGAAATTTAATCGCATTGTTCTGACCGTTAGAGCCGAGTCAAAGAAGCCGACCCGAACAGGAAAAAAAGGTAGAGATTTAGTCTGTTTATATCAATTTGCGGTTACCGAGCACGTTGTCCGTTACCAGGCTTTGTCTGTTTTGAATCCGTACTGGCTGGCAACGGGTGTTGACACGGATATGTGTCCCTTTGTTCGGGTAGCCCGTTTTTCGGCTTGAGTGCTAACGAGTCAGCGTATTTGAATTTAGTCGTTTACCGATTTCCGTCCGATATACAAGCTACCGTAACCCGTTACAAGTTAATCTTCGTGGGTCTGTTCGATATCGCAACGCCGTCTTCTTATTCTCGTTATCCGGCGATATTCGAAGGATCTCCGTACAAATACGACTATTCTCGTCGTTTAATCCGTTTAATTAACAATATATTCAATTACGTGTGTTGAACTGGAACACATTGCACTTATTTAAAACTTGCCTTCCCGTTCTCGCTCCGTTCCTCGATCAAAACGATCCAGCGGTTAACTTCCACGAGCGGAATTCAAAGAACTGAGTAATTACGAAAAAACCCAATCGATTCCACTCGAGGCGCTCGCACATATATAAATATCAAGATATTGCAATTGAATCCTATTTAGGATCGTTTGATAGAGCTTTTCAAGCAAATTCATTGACCCTTCATGTATATGACCGATTTCAATTAGATTTTATTTGATTCAAATCAATTTAAATTTAAACATACATTTCGAATTCGATAAACTCATAATTAGTATGACTTGTTTCAATTTAATCTAGTGAGTGATATTTTGGACATGCGTAGCTACAGTTCTTATAAACTATACAATATAAGAATACAAAAATTCACGAATTCAAAAGCGTTGAAGATTGATACCTAACCCATCTTAACTTCGCGCTTTATGGAAAAAGGCGCGCACTATAGAGTTCGTAACACATTGCAAAGAGTGGCAGAGACGATGAGATTGTTCTCGGGGTTCCTTTAAGATTACACTATAATAGGCGATTTTATTAAAGTTATTTATTTCTACATTAAAAACGAAACGGATTAAACATTTACTGATGTATTCGAAAAACAATCAGTTAAGAGCATCCCATATCATTCCTTCGTAGATATCCGAAATCATATAGGTTATTTATTTTTTTCGTACGTAAACAATTTGTTATTTATATCATTGTTAAATAACATTTATTTTCATATAATGACGACATACTTTTCAGTTTGTGACCAGTACCCTAAATTTAATAATATATACAGAAAAAATGGATCAAAACTCACAATCTCCACGGATGGAGTTAACAGATGAAGAAGATGCACTTCTTAATGAAGCTATTTGTATGAGTTCTAAAGCACTTGTAACAATCGTGCAATCCGATAAGGATAACGAGGAAACGCTGGACATGGAATTAGTTAATTATAAAACAGTTTGCAATTCTGAGCAAAACTTATCGGCAAAAGAATTTCCAGTGGATAACACAGCTACTATATCATATGAAAATTCCATCAAAAATATATTAGCTGAGTGCAAATTACATGCACAGCCCGATATGGAATTTGCTAAAAATAAACTCAGTCACAAGATAGGCATGAACTCGGATGTGAATAGTGAAGATGATTTGGACTCAGATTCGTCAACAACTAGCAATCCTATGCGTATAACTAAGCATAACAGTATAATTAGTCATATAGAATATGAAAAGAATGTAAAGAATAAAATTGAAGATTCAAGTATTGTACGTAAAAGACCACGAGAAAACAATGTGGATCATAATGGTATAAAGATCTGCAGAACCAGGCGTAACAGTGAATCAAGTTCTACTACAAACTCCTCAGAAAGTAGTAGGAAGCCAATAGAATATGAAACAGATCCTGTTGTATTGGCACGTAGGCAAAAGGAAATAGATTATGGAAAGAACACCATTGGATATGATAATTATATTCAGACTGTGCCTAAGTAAGTGGTAAAGATGTTGCAGAATGTTATTTTTGTTGTTTGTGTGCAATATTGTATTTGTTGATTTCAGGGAAAAACGTACAAGAGAACATCCCAAAACCCCGCCTAAACATATTAAGTACAGTAGGAGAGGATGGGATGGAATGGTTAGATTGTGGAGAAAACAGCTTCACAAGTGGGATCCTCCAGAAGAAAATAATAGCACGGATAAAGACTGAAAGTTGTCTTTATTTTGTTACACATACATACACATCGTATAGAAATAACCATACAGCACAACAGACATTATCTGTTCCATAATTTTTTATACTTATATAAACAATCTGTTAGTGATAGTACTGTTTAGTGAATATAATTTAGTACAAATTTTCGTACATTGCTGTACATTATTATTTATATCCATTTAAACACTGTTTTCATGGGTATTATACAAGGCCAATTATGGCCAACCACCTTTGCTTGTTTGATTAAAAAAAATTAAATGAATGCCTTTGTAGAAAAGAATTTAAAAACAGTATGTCTAACTGAACCCTTTTCTGCATTCAGAATTATAAATACAAGAAAAGCATTTTCAGGTCATTTTTGAAGATATCGATATACTTAATTATGCTAATTCATATTTCACAACGTAACTGCTTAAAGTGATTGAAGAAAATGATTTTATATTGACTCAAAAATTAAATTAATTATATTTCAGTGCGATAAATGCATGATTTAAAAATGTCCACAATTAGAAAATACTGTTATTTACAGATGAATAATAATTAGAATATGACGCACATGACATTATTACTTTATACCAAGTTGGGATTCTAACTGTTTTAGTATTACATCAAGTTTCTGATTTGTCCTTTGTTCCAGTTCATCCATTCTGTTCATTATTCTTGTTTCCATATCATGAAATTTATTGTCAATATACATGGCAATATTTCCAATGTTCGATGTTGTCGATGAACAATCAGGATTAGTTACACATTTCTTTTCGTTGTTTATTTCTGTATTTGTGTACTTTGTCTTATCATTCTCATTGCTTTCGGTATTTTCACGTAATAGTTCTGTTGGGATTGATGAATTTAATACATTTTTGTATTGAGACACCACTTTGTTCGCGCTAATATTTTCATCGCGGTTGAAACTTAACGTAGTCAAGAAATTCTTAATTATTTCGGGATTAAAAATCTCAGTTGTAATATCCTTGGTCTCATTAACAGGCTCTGTTAAATATAACTGTATGCCATATATCCACATGATAGAACTTGCACACTTTGTTTTTGTAAACTAGGGACAACCACTTAAGTTATATACATGACAGCAATGATTTTTATGTTTTAATTAAGAGAAAATAGAGTACCTTAATACCAGCTTCACTAGCAGATGGAATAATCGATGTTTCCGCGAAGTAAACCGTGTTAGATTCAAATTCATCTACAAACTCGGCAAATACAGTATTTTGGTATTCTCCAAATTGTTTAAAAAATTCTAGTACATATGCTTCTGAGACAATAGCAATACGTGATATTCTTTGATGATTCATTACTTTAATTTCTAACATGCAAGGTTCCCGATTGCTTTCAACTGGTTGTAATGAAATACATGTTTCAAAAGAAACAACACTTTCAAAATCAGTTCTATAAGAATAAGTAGAACATCTTACACGTTGTCTCAAATCATTCTTAATACGCGAATTTAATAAAAAACAATATTGATATCTTCCCAGTATTTTTAGATTATGTGCTGTTAGTAAGGTACAAAATACAACCAATCAAGCATAAATACTACTAATTATACGTGCAAACTATGTTATTTATTTTTATATTGATAAAGAGTCTTATATATCAATAATATGCAGTAAATGTAATTGTACTTTTTAGATTTTTGGTTGAACTCTATTATATGAGAATATTTGCAATTTAATATTACATATAAAGTAAAAGCAATAGTCTACATACTACTTAATATGCAATGTAAAATACAGGGTGAGTGATTAGAAGCAGGGTATCTGAATATCTCTGTTGGATTTAAAGATACGAAATATGGCTACATCAGAATTTGAATAGTGTCACATGGTCATCATATCATTTTTTCAGTGTTTTCAAAGTCACCAAGTTTTTTTTAAATGGAATTGTATACTTTTTTCTCTTGCATACTGTAGCCGACATCTAAATGAGTTCAAAAATGTAACACAATAAAACCTTCAAATGACCTTCAAGTTATAAATATGGAATAAATCAAATGCAACGTGTAAGGATTATATGCTTTATTTCTGTTACCCTAAACGTTCAAAATTATTCCCTTAAGTTGTGACACATTTAAATGTATCGCAATATACAATGCAGTAACAGATCTTATACCCCTTGATTTCTATCTGTGGGGAACACTGGAAAAACAAAGGTTATCATGAACAACCAACCATTGCAGCGAACATGATAGAAAGAATCACCAGGGCTTATGCTTCCATTCCCTCAGAAACGAATTACAGAGCATTTCAATTTGTTACTTTATGGTTAAATAAATGTGTCACAGCTGAAGGGAATAATTTTTAGCATTTAGCATAACAGAAATAAAGCAAACGAACCTTACATGTCGAATTTTATTTATTCCATATTTCTGGCTTGAAGGTCATATGTCATATTGTGACTTCCATTTAACACAGGTCATATTGTGTTACATTATTGAACTCATTTAGATCTCGGCTAAAATATGCAAGAGAAAAAAGTATGTGATTCCATTTAAAAAATGTTGGTGACCTTGAAAACACCGAAAAATATGATATTGTGATGGCCAACTGTGTCCTTCGAAACCATTCAAATTCTGATGTAGCCATATTTCGTCTGTTTAAATCCAACAGGGATGTTCGGGTGTCCTGCTTCTTGTAACTCACACTGTATACAAATTAAACGTATTCTTTTATTTTTTATGATTATGTAGGATATATTTAATCAAAATGTAACTAATAACTTAGATATATTTGTAAAATATTTAATACTTCTCAGGTGCTTGTACCGATGGTTCTATAGTAAGACATTCATGAAACTGTTTGTTATTGGTAATCTGCCAGTTACATGAAATCTGTAGAAAGTCTTTCCTTAACGCTAGATTTCCAGAATCTTGAGATTCTCTTGGTGGGCAGTTAAACACTTCCATTACTGATTTGTTTGTTTATAGACAACTGACAACACAAAGTAATTAGTGAATATTTCTTTAAAGCATAAATTCTCTTTAAACCCTTTACCTTGATTAAAAATATATCCTTATCGATGAAAAAGCTATCCAAATTATCAGAGGACCTACTAAAATTAGAAGGCATAATATGATTTACTTAGATTATGCTTCTCATAATGTCCATTCTAAATAACAAATGGAATGCTTTTGACACAGGTTACACGCTCACAACTAGACAAGCTTTTCATAATATCATGTACATAATACCTCAATAAGTTTAAGAAACAGTCAGCAATACATAACAATGAATTTTCTTACTAAGTATCCAAAATGGTCAGAATGCCAATAATCAATTGATACCTTTTCGTCATATAAAAGAAAGATGAAGGAGGTGATCATTTTGGTGTATAGTGGGTAGAGATGGCGCAAAAATCACTAACGGTGATTTATCACGGTGATCGCAGGATCACGATCACGGCCGTGATTTAACATCATTCACGACCGTGATTGTGATTTTTTCGCGAGCGCCATCTTCAATGAATTTAAACACTGGGGTCGTAATTCTTGCAATAATCTATACAATAAACATATTCAATATGATTTGAAAATGAATTGCATTACCATTTTTGTTTTTAAAAACCAGTAGAAAAAAAGGAAATTATAAAAGAATGATTTGGTATAATTATATATGTTATATAATATATAGTTTTGAATGAATGACAATAAAAAAATGTATGAATTCACGATTGTATTTCTTTATTAATAATAATGATTTATTCAGCCTCACAGCCAAGAATTGGACTTGGTTTATACATTTATATAATCTTACATATTCTTACTTATAAATCTAGCTTATCTATGCATTCTGAGCATTCACTCTCTCCCTTCCTACCATACTCCGTTCTATACTCTAACATTAGTTGCTTTGTTTATTACACCTCTCCCCGCTTATTGCACCTATCTTTGGCATTTGTGTTCACTTCTGCTCTTTCCCTTCTTTTCTTTTCTTAACCATTGTATGATCTTCTTGTCCTGTTTGCCGCTCACAACGTCTTCTATCCTGACCCCCCTTTCTGTTATCCTACAGTCCCTTGTTAAGTGTTCTAAGTTCCCGAACCTTGCCTGTGCTATTAATTTTTGCCCTTTCCCTTCTCTGCTTAGATATTCTGGCAAACCTACTTACGTTCTTATGTATTTGTACCTATGGTTGTATTTTAACTGTTCTATTTTTGCATATTGTCCCTGCTGTTGTACCTCTACGTCCCTTCTCTTCATACTCGCTACTACGTTTCTGCCTGCTCTTCTCAACTCTTCTGCTCCTGCTTGGCTCAGTCCGTTTCTTCTCAAGTACTCTAGTTTGTTTCATTCTAAATGAAAAAAGAAACCGTTTGAACGTGGACTGTAATATGTAGTAGTTTAGGCTATTATTATTATATACATATATTTTCTCCTATTCTATCCTTGTATTGTTTTTTATATTAAATGTTGTCTTAATGTATTTATATTATTTTATTAAGTTTTTATATTATTTGTACCAAGTGAGTATGTATTTTTATTATATATTATTTTGTATATACAGAATTATATTACTAGAGCTATATTTTATTAAATCAAAAATTAAGAATGAAACTTACGCTTGTAATTTATAATCATTCTTTTATTCATTATTCTTCATTGTTCCTCATTATGCCTTTGCTTTATACGATATATGTAACTTGCATTTTTGTTTTGATGTCGTTGACGTAAAACATACAGTGTTATGTGACGTGTGCAAAGAACTGTTATGTTCTCCACCAATCAGAGACGATCACGAAAAATCACAAATCACAGTGAAAAATCACGGTGATTGAGAACGAACGTGATCGAATCACTCGTGATTCACAAGTAGCAGTTCACGCCATCTCTAATAGTGGGAACCATCTTTATCATATGGGCAGCAGTTATTCGGAAAGATACATAAAACATCAGAATGTAAATCACAAAAATAACATTAACATGACTCTCGGTGAATTATTTTTTCCATTCATAAGCTTTTTACGATTCTTCAACAGGTCTATCAAAATATCAATGGTAAGTGGACGGATACATTTGGCCAGGAGTTTGAATAAACTCTTCCCGCGAGTGGAACGTGGTGGGGGCCGGCAGATCAAAGAGTTGTGCAGAAATATCAGAGAAGATCTATCGTTCACAAACCGTCGTTTCACGTTTTGTCGAGCAAATATGTCGAAATACAAGATTGTGATGGTTCGTCATGGCGAAAGCGAATGGAATAAACTTAATTTGTTTTGCGGATGGTACGATGCCAATCTGTCGGACAAGGGTGAGCGAAAATGAATTCTTTTTTTTACGAAAGCACCTACACACAGCTCAATAGTGCTCAAGGGCAAAAGGTCGTGAAATTTGAAAATGAAATTAGATAATATACTTCGCGGATTTTACTATAAGTATGATATATTTCACCAGAATTAAGAATATAACTTTATACATTTATATATAGTATAGATGATTTAAAGTAGTTAGAATAGTCTTTTTATGTCATACATACTGACTCTTTAATTTTTATCCATTCAACTATTTTAAGTATTATCCAAATCTTGCAAAGGTATTCACATAATGGAATCTGAAACTTTATATATGAAAAGACCATATCATATGAAACTTTATTGAGTTTTAATATGTATATATCATAAAGAAGAATATGTTTAGCATATTATATGGACCAAATTTATTTTCGTGATTATTTATATCTTTCTAGGTAAAACTGAAGCATTATCTGCTGGAAAAGCATTAAAAGATGTTGGATATACCTTTGATGTAGCTCATACTTCAGTATTAACAAGAGCTCAGGAAACTCTGAAATCAATATTAAAAGAAATTGGTCAGGAGAATCTTCCTGTTTGTAAAACCTGGAGACTGAATGAGCGTCACTATGGTGGCCTTACTGGAATGAATAAGGCTGAAACTGCAGCTAAATATGGTGAAGAGCAAGTCCAAATTTGGAGAAGATCTTTTGATGTACCTCCCCCACCAATGGAACCAGACCACAAATATTATGAGACAATAGTCAAGGATCCTAGATACTTTGATGGACCAAAACCTGAAGAATTCCCCAAATTTGAGTCCTTAAAATTAACTATCGAGAGAACATTACCATATTGGAATGAAACAATTATTCCACAGTTAAAAGAAGGCAAAAAGATAATTATTGCTGCTCATGGGAATAGCTTGCGTGGCATAGTAAAGCATTTAGATCGTAAGACCTTTTATTTTCAATGCAATGAAATTATAAAACCGATTTAAAATTTTATTTAATTATTGCAGAGATGACTAACGAGCAGATCATGGGTTTAAATCTTCCAACTGGCATTCCCTTTGTATATGAGTTGGATGAGAATTTCAAACCTGTAGTTTCTATGAAATTCTTGGGTGATGAAGAAACTGTGAAAGCAGCTATGGCTGCAGTTGCAGCACAGGGGAAAGCTAAGTAATGTATATAATAGGTATTTGTTGTAAACCTATGTGAATGTAATGAAAACTTTCAAGTTTATTGTTGTTTAACACAAGTACAAATGTATGAAAATATGTTCCAATATAACTGTTCGGTTCTTAATGAACCGAGGTTCATAATGAACAAACACAATAACACAAATGTAGATATATTGTGTTACTCAAATTTCTGATAAGGTATTACATTAAAGAATGTACTTGGAGTTTATAATCAGATATAAACAGAATATAACCATGTGATTATTAGATTTCATTATTAGATATTCCTTATGTACCACACAATATTAATAATAATATATGGGTGAGTTAATGTATAATAACGAAATAATTCTCATCTATTCATTATCTGCCTATAATTGTAGAATGTACATAATTTATATAATTTTTATTGCACAGAATTTTAATTAAATTTATGATTACTTATGCCTATAGTTTCTCAGTTGCAAAACATGTGTATTAATCTTAAATCTGTAGCATAAACTTTTGCAAAAGTTGTTAGAATATTCTATTTGCTTTTTGTAGCAAATAGAATTGTGACATTATCACAATGTCTATCAGGAGAGATCGAATAGATACAAATTGCGACAAATTTCCTTTGCATGAACTACTCAAGAAAACATTAAAATTCAAAAACGCCAATCACGACTATATAGAGTAGACGTAAACTGCTACTTGTGAACCACTAGTAATAGAAATGGCGTGAACTACTATAGCCCTGTGGGGTATATACAGAAAGTCCCTAGACTTTAAGGTTACCATTATTGGCCTGAATCAGTGATGCCAGGACGTGGGAGCCTTCGTGCGCATGCGCATGCTGACGTCACAGCTCGACGACGGTTGTTTCCATGGACGTACCTATGTGCAACAGTAGATACGCGTAAGGGGCCCGTATTTCTACCGTATTGCAATTGTCACGGGGGTCTAACGATACCCCATATTTGAGTGAAGTATATACGTTACTGAGAATTAGGTAGTGCGCAGGGGTGGGAAAAATCCCACGTACTGGCATCACTGGGTGAAAGGTTCCGTGGAACGGGCTATATACTTGTGAATCACGAGTGATTCGATCACGTTCGTTACAAATCACGGTGAGTTTTCAGGGTGATCCATGATTTTCGTGATCGTTCCTGATTGATGGAGAACTATGTAACAGTTCTTTGCACGCGTCACATGACCACCGACGAGATATTAGTAGACAATTCCTTTAAGGCATTCGGTTGTCGCCAGTTTTGCGGGCTTACCAAACTCTCCTAGGGTTCCAACAAACCGGCAGTTCATTGTCGTTGCCAACGTTACCGGCCAACCTACTTTAAATCGTAATTGTTATATATTTAACAGGAACATTGCATAATTTAGTACTCACTTTATATGTTTTTATTTTTATTTTTTAATTTTATTCTTATTAATTAGGAACATGCAGACATTTAATTTAAAATTTTTTTTTTTTTAAATAACATTATTATGCATATATATTGTTGAATGATGAATAATAACATTCATTATTTGCAAACATAATGTTTCTACAAAATAATAAAAATTTGTTGACGATGTCTAACAATAAAGCTCCACACCATATAAGTGTTGTTAGCAACACTTATATGGTGAGAACGCAAATCCTTTGATTGTATACGGATAGCTCATTTCGTATTGCTGTAAGGCGAGGTGTACTTTCACACAGATGGGACTGCGGAAGTCAGCCACTGGGCAAAACTATTCTTCTTGTTACGTATATCTCGTATTCGGGTCATAAGAACCACGTGTTAAACATCGCCACTTGAAACAGATACTGTTTTGGCTCTTAAGGCCCTTACAAGCCACCAAATGTACTTCCCATTCCAGTCAAGTAATCTTTTGGAAATATTGGTAAATTTGTAAACTCGATATCTCAAAAACTAATTGAAATGGGTCAGATATATATGACAGATATGTGTCAATGCGTTGCGAAATCTTTATAAAATCTTTCCGATTATCACATAATGTATCAATTCTGTGTGTTCGGATTGGTTTATATTATAGAAGATAGAGTGTGTGTCACACCGCATAGAAATAATTATGTTCTTTATGATTGTTAAAATTGTTATCATAGAAATAGAAAAGTTTCTATACTACGTAATATTTAGAAGACATGCTTTTCCGTGCCAAATTATTAATATTATAGAAAAATAATTCAGTTTTATTAGATAAAAAACTGATAAATGTTAATTAAACTAAAAATGGAAGGAAGGCAATTCAATAATTCAAACATTTTATATAAGTGATTGGGAAAATATTTATAAATGGCAGAAAATATAATTGTTCACTGCGTTTCTATTTTTTGTTGAAAACTTCACTCTCTTCCAAGTAAACTTCTAAAAAAGGAGTTTGGTTTACGACGTATAGTTCTGTAGATATATTTTTTTAAAGAAAAGCATGTATCATGTATTGTCATGTATTAGGTGGTCCAATAAGTTCGTTCCGTTTTCAGCCGTTACAGTAAAACGCCGTTTTTTTCAAATACAATTTATTTTATTCACATACATAGTCACCATTCTTTTCAATTACTTCTTGCCACTTCTCAGGTAGCTTCATAATTCCTTTCGCATAAAAGTCTTTCGTTTTTTATTAAAAACCTCCGCCACGTGCTTTTGGAGGACCTCAAAGTTTTCAAAATTTTTTCCGGTAACCGAATTTTGAATGCACCGAAATAAATAATAATCTGATGGGGCTTCCCCGTAAACAACACAAATATTTCCCGAAGTTTCTGAACCGTTATACCCTTTACGAAACTCGTATAACATGATGTGTCGAAAATGAATTTTGTTGTCCGTCATGATTTTAGTTTAGATATTACAGAAAAACTTGAAAAAATACGTCTAATTCGCACGAAAGCAAAACTATTATAGAAGTGTACTGGAATATGTACGTTTTTACCTGAGTATGTATCGTGGTTTATTACTCAGGTAAGAAGGTAATAAAGTCGCCGCGCCGAAAACGGAACGAACTTTTTGGACCACCTAATAGTTCGCTTATGTTCACTCAATTTCGTAGAGTGCGCTCTGACTACAAGAATAAATTGGAGTATATATAGTGGTCTATATACTAAATATAATATATCTCGTCTGTGATATGACCTGTGCTATGTTTTATGTTAAAAGACGTCAAAACAAAAATGCGAATTACATCGTATAAAGTAAAGGAATAATGAAGAACAATGAAGAATAATGAATAAATTAATGATTATAACTTACAAGAGTAAGTTTTATTTTAAGTTTCTTTAGGCTTAATGCTACAAAATATAACTCTACTACAAAATAATATAAATACATAAAAACTTCGTACAAATAGTATAAAATAGTATATTTTGAAACCGAGTTAGTATTCGTTCCTCAAGAATGTTAATTATTTCTTGAGTATGAATTGAAAAATTCTTTTGTTTTAGTTTTGTGCATATATTTTTAGCCCTGAAATTTATGGATCATGATGAATGCTGTGGGGTATTTTTCCCCACAAACGATTTTGGTGACTGATTCTATAGGTTTTAATATGACTGCTAACTCGTGTAATATTTCCTACTCTGCTTGTGAAATATTAGGTAGGTTTTTATTAATAATTGCTATTGTAGCTTTCAAAGGTTCTACTAATATAAACTATTAGCCATATTGTAGGTAGAATTCCATCTGTTTGGTACATAACGATAATGCACAAGAATTCGGAATATTGAATTCTTTCTGTTTTATGGGGACAACATCCTAAACATAAGTCAAGGTTGATGCAAGAATAGCTGTTGAGGATAACCGCGAATGTCGGGTGATCCAAATAATGCAGCCTGTAGTATGCCGCTTAGTTCACTATGTTCGGATCCGGCTCGAAGGACCAAATGTTGGTCGAGTTCACACGATCCGGCTCGAAGGACCAAATGTTAAGGATAACCGCGAATGTCGGGTGATCCAAATAATGCAGCTTGTAGTATGCCGCTTAGTTCTTTATTTTTAACAACAAACTCAACAAATATATACACGAACACTTAGTTGAATTAATATGTATAAAATCGTGGTGTCGAAACTTGTTCTCGACTTAGTGCAACCAATCTCCTTACAATACTCCTTTAAATTCTATGAGAATCTATTCTCCTCTCTTGTCGGCAGCGCGAGTAATAATAATACAACCTCAAAAATCCTTACAGGCTTGAAAATATATACTAATAAGGACCGCCCTCTCACACCTACCCTGCTTCCAAAAACCGCCCTCGGACCCCTTCAGGAGGCGGGCCCTTTCCTCAAGGTACGGCCCAGGAATTTCCTAAACTTCCTTCTACCCAGGTGACCTCAAGATCGCGCCCGGTCGGGGCCCGGTCAGGGTCCGGCCGGGGGCTCTCAGGAGGTCTGAGAGGGTGGTGTGCAGGCGACACGGTCCGGTAGAGTTTATGATACGGCTATTGCTATTGAGTCCGAAAGGTCACATCTGGAAGGACAGTCCAAAAAGTTCTCGATCCTGAGTATAAGTCCTTCCAGATGTAAAGCCTTCATAAAATAGCTAATTATGAAGATCATGCACAAAGAAATGGTTAATCCTCAAAAATAGCGTTCAAGTCACGTCCGTATCATAAACCCTGATTAAAAATACCTTATAACATGTACGGCTTGGTCGGACAATAGCTATTGTATAATTGTGATTAAGAGCCATAATTTCCTGATTTAGTTAGAGGACATGGATCAAAATTCAACCGAATTATTTAGAAAAATTAGTAAAATTAATTCCACACCGACTATAATAGGTTATAAATAATAAAGGATACCTGACAAAATATTAAAATTAGTTCTGGACAATGTTATTGTATAATTATGCGTTATTTCATACCATGATTTATAATGATGATACCAACATGCTATGATTTTCACTGTGACTGGCTATATGTATGTACATATGATACTTTGTATTCCTCGACAAATATTTATGGTATTACTTATTAATAATTTATATGATCATACTGTATAGTTGTATCGTTACTATAATTATAGTTTCTAATAATTAACATTGTCATTAATACTATATAGAGATGGCGTGAATTGCTACTTGTGAATCACGAGTGACTCGATCACGTTCGTTCTCAATCACCGTGATTTTTCACTGTGATTTGTGATTTTTCGTGATCGTTTCTGATTGGTGGAGAACATAACAGTTCTTTGCACGCGTCACATAACCTGTATGTTTTATGTCAACGACATCAAAACAAAAATGCAAGTTACATATATCGTATAAAGCAAAGGCATAATGAGGAGCAATGAAGAATAATATAAAAAGAATCAACCAACAACACGCTGGTTAATTCCAAAGGGTCTCTAATCGCTATATATATATATCGCTTTTACTATCGTACAAAGCTCTATCTATAACAATCTATAGCTCCTTACGAACTATACTTCGGCTGTTCTCGATCTCTAGTCTATCTCTAGTCGATCTCCAGTCGATCTCTGAGTGATCTCTCTACGATCTCTATTCTATCTCTATTCTAAGCGCGTTATCCCTCGGCGGCTGGGCGACGGACCCTCATCCCCACTCCGGGTCCTTTTGGGGCCTGTCGTCCCGTCGGGGCTATGCCTCCCCCGCCATTTCCCCTTCGAGGGATCTTCGTCTTACATTCGGCCATTCTGCAGCGATGCTTGTCCTCAAGCATCATATTGTCCGTTATGTGTTGACCGGGTTGTTGACCTGGCCGTTGTCCTGTCGCCGTTCCCTTGTTACACCTATTTTCTGAAATAGATTTAAACGGAGGCATACTTAACCGTTTAGATACTACGTGCCACTATAGTGGCTTTCGCGGATATCATTCTTCAGGACGATGCGCCACTATAGTGGCTTTCGCGAATGTGGTATTTGAACGACGCGCCAGTGTAGTGGCTCCCTCTAGTGAGTCTAGCTTTTTCCATAAATAAAGATACCATTTGTTTTTTTTAATCTATCTTTATACATTGTTAGAGTCTCTAACCCCAAAATGCCACATGAAAAGAGAAAACAAACGGCAATTTTTGACAATTCAGAATCTGACTCGGAAATCGAAAATCAAATCAATAGAAACATGCAGGGTAGGAAGAAGATGAAAAGAATGACTGGCGCGTCGTTCAAATACCACATTCGCGAAAGCCACTATAGTGGCGCATCGTCCTGAAGAATGATATCCGCGAAAGCCACTATAGTGGCACGTAGTATCTAAAAGGTTAATTTGAATGTTCTCGTGCACAGAACGGAATTGCCTGTCACACTTTGAAGTGTTATATCAATTATACATTGTTCACATCAGACCCTGCCGTCCAGGGAAATAGCCACACGCAGAATTCTGCCGTATCTAAAAGGTTAAGTATCTAACTTATTTCGGTCAGCCTGCAGCGTAACTTCTATCCCACTACTAGTGGATCTATTGACGATGATCGCCATCGCCGTTGCTCCTGCAACAATGATGCTGCCGGTGATCGTCGCCACTGTTGCCCCCGCAACAATTCGGCGACGATGATGAAGACGGTGATCGCTGCCGCTGTTGCACCCGCAACCTCTCGGCGACGATGACGATGATGCTGTAGACTCACAATCCAGATGTCTTCTGGCGTCATACAGTGTCGACCACGCGACCCGCTGTCATGACGCCCCCTCACACCAAGTGTGAGAGTACCAAACGTGGTATCACCCAGTGGCGTCCCGAGGACCCACTGCTGTGATCCCCACAATCTCATCACGTAGTGGCGTCCAACGACCCACTCCCGCGATCTTCTAGCAGTCCACCACATAGTGGCGTCTCCGGGTTCACACCACTCCTGTGACATTCCGAACCTGTATCACCTGGTAGCGTCTCCACCCTTATGATACTCCGGAACTCTGTCACACAGCGGCGCCCCCAGGGACGTGCCCACTCCTGTGATGTGCCAGGCTCGTATCACCTAGTGGCGTCCCAAGCACATCTCCACCCTTGTGATACGCCAAATCTGTCTCACCCAATGGCAACCAACGTCCCATTGCGGTGCCGACAGCCTTCGTCTCGTCCAGTGACGTTTCCCATGTCGCTGCAATGATGGTCCGGATATCAGCATCATCCGGCGACGCCTCCTGCGCCGCTGCATTGATGATCCAATTCCGTGTCATCCAACGACGTCCCCACGCCCACAGTGACGATGCCTCAGGACCGCATCATCCAACAGCGACTCATACGCCGCTGCAACGATGTCCAAAATCCGCATCATCCAACGACGACTCCTGCACCATTGCGATGATGTCCAGGAATTTGCATTATCCAATGACGTCCCTACGCCAGTGCGATAACACCTGCAACTCGTGACAATACATTGACGACGTACCCACGTCCCTGTCAATGACCTGCATTTTGGAGTGCTTACCTTCCCCCCCCCCCCCGTGACCTGCTTTGCCCACACGTACCCTTACTGCCTCTGCTCGGCCCTCGGTTGTCCGTTGGCCTAGTCCACAATGGCCGCAACCCATGGCTTGAGCCTCTCGACCGCGATGACTGTTTTGGCCCGTCGGCCACCCTCACGCAGGTCTTCGACCTCGTAGCGGTCATTGTAACCTTCGTTACTCTGAACGGCCCTTTGAATTTCGGGGAGAGCTTCCTATTCTCGTCCGTCGCTGGCTCCGTTGTGATCTCGACCATCACGACGTCACCCTCCTGGTACCGCCGTGCCCCTTGTTGATTCCGATCACATAGCTCTTTTCGCTTCCGCTGATCCTCTGTAATATGTTCAGTGATCTGCTTTCTGAACCCGTGCAAATCCATGCGTTCTATTTAGATTTGCACGTCTTGTAACACCCGCGCCTCCTGCGGTACGCCTCGCGTTGGAACCCATCAACGCTTCCGTGGGTGTTCTGCCAAATCCTTTATTTTGCGTTCATCGCACTTTGACTTTCCTTTACATGGTCGTCTCATGTCTTGGAATCCCTTCCTGCCATCGTCGTAGCCAACGCCGCAACAATCGTCCGATTGTACCTCTCGCACTGTCCATTCGCTCGAGGTCTGCGACCGCGTTGAGTACGTGGCTTATTCCATACGTCGAGCAAAAGATCTTGAACTATCGCGAGGAAAACGCCGTACCTCTACTGCCAATTATTCAGCCAGGCAGACCGAATAAATGCGATACGTTCGTTAATACTTTTACGGCCCACTTAACCTTCGTGTCCCTCACTGGCTCCATTATTGTGTATTTCGTAAATACATCCATAGTAACCAGTAGGTACTTATTCTTCTTCTGCCTCGCTTCGAAGGGTCCCACATGGTCGACATGTACCGTATTGGAAGGCACAGGACTTTTCTCTACGGGGTGCAAGCTACCCTGGTTCTGGCTTTCGTCCCATAGTCCTCTTATAACATCTATAGTTCAAACAGGTCCCAATGTACTTCTTGACAAAGATTGTCATTCCTGCGAACCAGCGATTTTCTTCGACGCATTTCGAAGTCTTTCTACCCGAGTGTCAAATTACACTCTCGTTGTCTTTCCAGGAAAAGATGAGGTCGTTCCAGTCCTTCGTCAAACGTTTTCCCACGAAAAGATACAGATACTATCCACATTGGGGATAGTCACGGAGTTCTCATGTGCCCCCAAGACACTTAGAAATAATTTCTACGCTCATCGATACTTGCTAACATCCTAAAGCCAAGTCCAGAGCCGTCAAGAAATTTATGACCTCTCAGCCAGTCTATTCGGTTCAATGACGACACGAATATTTTCTTTTTCGTAACGGTTATCGCGTTCAGACGCCATGAATCCACGTACAACCGATAATTGCCCGTATTCTTTTTAAACAATGCTGGGACTCCTAAAACGCGTGCTGGAACTCTGCCGTGTTTATTATAGTCCAACAATACTTTCTCAGGTGCCCTGCACCCTTGCACCTTTGCATCTACCATGCGGTCTCGTGCAATTGTCAGGAATACTGTCCCTTTCCTCGCAATTGTGACACACAGGTACTACTTCTACCCGTGAAATACATAATCACTTGGTACAAATAATATAAAACCTTAATAAAATAATATAAATACATTAAGACAACATTTAATATAAAAAACAATACAAGGATAGAATAGGAGAAAATATATGTATATAATAATAATAGCCTAATATACTATACTACTAATAGCCTAAACTACTACATATTACAGTTTAAAAATAACAACATTGACAATTTGTCCGAGTTCAAACCGTTTCTTTTTTCATTTAGAATAAAACCTGCTTTGGGGAAAATACGTTCACACGGGACTGATGTGGCCACTATACAAAACAAACGTTCCGCCAGTTTCGTCAAAGATGGAACATTTTGGGGATATAATAAAGAAATACAATCGTGAATTAATTCATATTTTTATAGTCATTCATTCAAAACTATATATTATATATTATATAACATATATAATTATACCAAATCATTCTTTTATAATTTCCTTTTTTTCTACTGGTTTTTAAAAACAAAAATGGTAATGCAATTCATTTTCAAATCATATTGAATATGTTTATTGTATAGATTATTGCAAGAATTACGACCCCAGTGATTAATTCACTGAAGATGGCGCTGGCGAAAAAATCACAATCATGGTCGTGAATGATGTTAAATCACGGCCGTGATCGTGATCCTGCGATCACCGTGATAAATCACTGTTAGTGATTTAGGCGCCATCTTTAGTCACAACACAGCGCGTTTGAACTGAGAACTATACCGTGGAACTATATATATACTGAGGAATCGTTCTGAGTGACCACTGCACGGACGAATTTTCGTTCGTTGTGCGCAGGTTCGCAATACCATTCCCAGTTCCTAACACGCTATTGGCTTAGTCCCACTGTGACGTTGGTGATAAAAGAATTGTTGTGATGAAGGGCAAGGGGGCTGCGCGAGCCGTGGTCAAACTAAAATTGAATCCTTAGTATATTTATAATAAACAGTTGTAATTATATGCGGACGAAGCGGAATCATTGCACAGTTACATATTGCCTTTCCCAATAATAACATCGCTAATTCACCAATTGCACAGTAATTCATTAATGCAATGTTTAATACAACCATTTTGAATGCAGTGCGTTTGCCAAAACTTCTAATCAGTGATTAGTTTTTGAACAAATGAAAGAAATCAATTATGCGTTAGAAGCCGAACAAAACGGAAATCACCGGTGTTCGTGTAATCAGTAGTGTCTATTTAATTAGAAAATTTGATCATATCAGGCATGAATCGCGTTGATTTGAAAGTTGTTTTATTGGGCAATGCAGCCGTGGGAAAGACCAGCTTGCTTGAACGTTTTGTGAACGAGCGATTTAATGAAAGTCGTTCATATCAAAATGTAAGTAAACCAAGATAAATTTTCACTGCGTGATGAAATACATCATTCATGATAAACATTTACACTATTGATTTACCATTATCTACCAATTTTCCATGAAACCTTAAAGATCAGATGTACGTCAATTACAAAACGTGAATCGATATCGTGAATTTTTATCAAATTTCCATAGGGGATGGTAGTATACAGAGGCTTACTGTCCTTAGATTTTATAATTGGCTAATGAACGTGTACTAATATAGGCCGTCTTGTTTCTCATAGTCCGCGACGTTGTGGAGGGCATATTCTAAAATAAAGTTATTAAGATTTGCACTGAGAATCATCTAGAAGATGCATCAGAAAACAAATTAACTCAGTTCCACTTTCCTTAGACTATAGGCGCTGCATTTGCAGCTAAACAAATAGAGGTCGATGGGAAAAAGCTTGTAATGGGAATATGGGATACAGCAGGCAGTGAGAAGTAAGTCAATGGAAATAGCTTTATTATATGGAATACTTTATACATATAGAAGCTTGGTATTATCATATAATATAGAAAACTTGTTTACATCTGAAGTTTATTGCATTTTGATGTTTTATCATATACAAAAAGGAAAGCATTGTGTATTCATTTGTCCCATCATATGCCTCTTGTAGATATGATGCAATGACTAGAATATATTATCGCGGTGCAAAAGCTGCCATAGTATGTTATGATCTAACGAAACCAAGCACCTTTCAAAGAGCAAAATGTTGGGTAAGGGAGCTCAGAAGTATTGAGGAAGGTTGTAAAATCTACATTTGTGCTACAAAGAAAGACACTTTAGAAAATGGAACAATCCCATCTGATTCAGATGTTGTAGAAACTTATGCTGCAGGTATTCAGGCCAAATTTTTTATAACATCTAGCAAGACAGGAGAAAATATTGGTAAGGAAGAATATAAAGCCATTTAACAAGAAAGAAGAATATTTATTAACACATAGTATTTTCTTTACATTTTTCTTTATAGCTGAATTATTTAATGATATAGCTGAGGACTTTCTATCTGATCCAGAAAACATAGAGAAAATAGAAGAACTAATTGAACTCACTAACGAGTCCAAAAAAACATGTTGTCAATTGCTATAGTAAAATCAGTATTCATAGAATTCTTATAATTTTCTTAAGTTTTTATGTCATATGTTATTTTACTTAACACTTAATCTGCGGGTAGCAAAATATTCCGTTTCTAATTTATATGGAGAGCGTGTGACAACAGTTTATTAAATTGAATCTACACAAAGTCTATCCTTGTAACGACGGCCGCGTCACTAAGGCGTCCATAGGCCCATAAATCCCCGGAGGGAGTGGTGTAATGCCTTCAAATTTCTTTTACATAATTGTAAATGCGAAAACCGGCCCGTAGATTAAGTGTTAAGGAACATGATCACAGAATGATATGTGCTTTAAGGTACATTGTAGTTATATTATCACGCATAGATTTAAATTTGCTTTGTATATTTAGAGACTATTTTTAAATATAGTGTACATTTTTCTTAATACTGTCCTTTGAGATGTAGGTCGTGCATCGTTCCAACAATCATGCCATATGAAGTATTGAAATGCTCATTAATATGTGATATTACCCTACTTATTTTCTCAAAGAGAAGTCGTCGGTAGTGTTCCTACTACCGATTTTTGCGATACATATCACTTTTAATTTGTTATAATGAATTTTCTCTTTTGAATTTTAAAAAGTAAAATTTTCAACATTTTCTGCAATTGAGGTAGTCTGCATAAATACTAATGAAAGTACAAAACGTGCACATTGATATATTTATTACAAGTCTCGAGCAAATTAAGGCATGGATAGTCATATTTGAGGTAGTACAGAAATACAGATTTGCCTGACTTGTTCATATACACCAAAGAATATAAATCCTCCAATAGTGAAACCAACAACTCTTGGCGTGAAACCCGCAAAAAGTCTAAAAATATATATTGAGCATGAAAATTTGGAAAAGATAGTATTAATCTTTACCAGAAAAGTGTGTTACCCTTTAGCCCCGGATTTCCTGAATACTTCTTTCAACATCGTAGATATTTTAACTTCTTCTTTTTCTGCGGATGTATTTGATAACATTATCCTTGTTTTTGCGACGTCCAAGGGCGTTGTTATTGCAGCAGAAATGGCAACTGTTATTAATTTTCATATGTACTACCCTTGTATTATCTAATACTGATTACAAACTATTTGTTCTATTGAGTATTTGATAGTATTGTTATACCTGAAGCTGATCCGCAAGCTGCACCTTCTAAAGGATTGCAATCACGTTCTCTATATTGACTCCAACTAAGTTTGAAGTACTCCCAAAGAGGCATTTGAATTAATCCAAACGGTAGATCCCGGAGTACAGTGCTTCCATATCCACGATATAAGGTCCTTAATTTTAATTTATTTGTATCACCTAATAATGCTTGTTTTCGTTGTTTAACTACTTCTACTGGTACTCGAATAAGACAGGCAGCCTGTTATTACAGACCAGAGTTTTTAACGATCAAGGATTAACATTTTATTATTGTTGTCATTTTCGTTACATATATACCAATTCAAATTCAAAATACTTTCGGGATTTTGCGGAAAACTTCGATTATCAAGTTACAAGATAAAAGTGGAATTTAAGGAGAATTAAAGAAAGTTTTGTACCACTTCTCCGACAGATGCAGCACCCATGTGCATAACTGAATGATACTGACGAGGTACGTGAGAATGTAACACTTCCTTTATTCCGTCATAAGTAACAAAAAATATGGATGCTGTAAAATATAATTGCATAAATAACAATGGCAATTTAATTTGCAGATTTTTCAATATAGTGTTGTCTTGAATTTACCCGCTGGTGCGGATCCTATCATTACAGGTCCTAAACCTTGATACAATCGGCGAAATCCACCCGATTGCAAAAAGCCGTGTTGACTTTGTAATCGCGTTTTTAGCGTATCCAGTGGAAATAACATCAAGTCACAAACTGTCCCCGCGAGTGCACCTGACTGATTACTTGCGAATTAATTTCTCGTTTACGTATTAACAGTTATTAATCATGACAGATAACATAATCAACAAAGAATCTAGTTACATATTATTTACGGTAAACGTGTATAAATTTTTACATATTTATGGCTTTCGTTATAAATAACAAGAAGAATCATGTCACGCAAAGAGAACGGTAAAAGTTAAAAAGACATGAATCTAATAATATTTGTTAGCTATTTTATCTAAGGTTTTTAAAATTATAAAGACACACGGCACCTTCCATATTTATGTTCTTTTCCTATTAAAGATATGTCTTTTAGTAAAAGGAATCGGTGTTTAACATTTACATAGAACCGGAAATAACATAAAACAGTATCATAATATACCGACTTCATGGTGCCGGCGTCGAAAGATAATTCTTACATACTTAATAAATAACTGTCTTGTTAATTACTTTATACGACTAATTAATAAAAATATCTATAAATTGTTACTTACAATAAATGATGTAAGGAAAACATTTTTGGCACTTGAAATATTCTCGGTCTTAGTTTTTTCCTGAAGCATTTCCAATGTGTGGTATATTTGCACAGAGCATCGATGCCGCCAAACAAATTTACCGAAATTTAAAATGAAGTGGATAAGTAAATTAAAAATGTCATTGAACGATTACTTCAAATGTCACTCTTTAATCATGTACTGGACAGATGTAACAATAATTAAAGAATGGGCTTGGCTCAATAACGACGACAACCTACATGCAATATTAGGAATAATTCTGGCGATTCTTATTTTACACTTCGTACACTGCAGATAATGAACCACGTGCACTTGTTATGTAATTCGAACGTACTGACGAATCAGTCTGTCGTCTGTATCCGCATTTCTTTAAACATATGTACTCGCGACGATCCTTCGCTCGTGTAGTCTACTAGCTTAAGCAATCTAACTTTACCTGAGAATTACTCCTATCAAGAGTAACAAAATATTGTGATAAGACTAATCTCCACTAACATAAGTGAGTGTATTGTATTAAAAAATACTATGCGGGCTTCTCAAATTGCACGCTCAAATGGTTTAATCCGATTGTAATAATAACAGAAATGCTATCTATTTCGACGATCCGCAGTGTAATTAGTTCATTAATATATAGTAGCAAATATTTGCCCATATACTTATGCGAAAATACTGTCCCGCCTTTTTTTGTAGAGGATAACTGGGGTACTACCACAGATGCGATATAAGCACAGACGATATTTTGTCGGTGATGTAAGCCTTACATCTCGTCTGCGGTGGAATGACGAACGCCCAGTGCTAGGTCTACTTATATCTCTTCTGTGGTATCATTTTTTCCTATTCAAACCTATAACTGGGCTAGCACGAATTTTACAAATAATAATTTACAATGTGTATGCTGTTTTATTCTTTAAAAACACAAATAAAATTCCCACTCGATGCTTTAATAATAAAAATTTGATTCTACGATCAGATTTGTATGTCATAAGAGACTGCGCGCGCGCGTGTGTGCGCATTAGGGTGGCTCTTATTTTGCGACCTCGACAATTTTATTATCGACCCCCCCCCCCCCAATTCATTTCAATGCCAAACAAATAATTCTGCAAAATTTTAGCTCACTCGGGCAACAGGAAGCCGTGCGGCATAAGCGTTTTTTATTGTTCATAAGCGCACGGCCAAGCGAGTAATGTACTGGGAATCCGCAATAAGTTGGACCACGGTTCGGAGGAATTTTCGTTCGTTGGCGCGAATTCCCTGCTCCGAGTACGTTGTTGAACTTAGCCCCACTGTGACGTTAGAGTAGTCGGGCATAAAGCAATGGTGGGAAAAGGTATAGCCCGTTCCACGGAACCTTTCACCCGGTTCGCACAGTCCCCACTAGAGATGGCGTGAACTGCTACTTGTGAATCACGAGTGATTCGATCACGTTCGTTCTCAATCACCGTGATTTTTCACCGTGATTTGTGATTTTTCGTGATCGTTTCTGATTGGTGGAGAACATAACAGTTCTTTGCACGCGTCACATAACACTCAACGACATCAAAACAAAAATGCAAGTTACATATATCGTATAAAGCAAAGGCATAATGAGGAACAATGAAGAATAATGAATAAATGAATGATTATAAATTACAAGTGTAAGTTTTATTCTTAATTTTTTATTTAATAAAATATAGCTCTAGTAATATAATTCTGTATATACAAAATAATATATAATAAAAATACCTAATCACTTGGTACAAATAATATAAAAACTTAATAAAATAATATAAATACATTAAGACATCATTTAAAATAAAAAACAATACAAGGATAGAATAGGAGAAAATATATGTATATAATAATAATAGCCTAATATACTATACTACTAATAGCCTAAACTACTACATATTACAGTTTAAAAATAACAACATTGACAATTTGTCCGCGTTCAAACGGTTTCTTTTTTCATTTAGAATGAAACCTGCTTTGGAGAAAATACGTTCGCACGGGACTGATATGGCCACTATACAAAACAAACGTTCCACCAATTTCGTCAAAGATGGAACATTGTGGGGATATAATAAAGAAATACAATCGTGAATTCATACATTTTTTTATTGTCATTCATTTAAAACTATATATTATATAACATATATAATTATACCAAATCATTCTTTCATAATTTCCTTTTTTTCTACTGGTTTTTAAAAACAAAAATGGTAATGCAATTCATTTTCAAATCATATTGAATATGTTTATTTTATAGATTATTGCAAGAATTACGACCCCAGTGATTAAATTCACTGAAGATGGCGCTCGCGAAAAAATCACAATCACGGTCGTGAATGATGTTAAATCACGGCCGTGATCGTGATCCTGCGATCACCGTGATAAATCACCGTTAGTGATTTTTGCGCCATCTCTACACCCTAGTGTACTCTCGCCGCGTTTACTGCAGGTACAGATTTACCTATTCTACCACCAATGAGATATAAGTAGACCAAGCTCGCAAGCCAATCTCTACCACAGTTATCGAGTCCTAGAGCCCGGTAACGATTTTCGTGTCACTGGTGACGTTACCTTCTAAACGCATAAAATGGCTATCTTTGAATATTTTTACAATAATGCCAAAAGTGCAAAAACAAATATGGAAAATGTTTTTTAAAAACTCTTACATCTGTTAGCATACATATTACTTGATATTTAAAAGAAAATTTGTAACAAACATCAGAAACTGTGAAAATAACGATAATCTATATACAATGTGGAAAATAATAATAGTTTCATTACTCAACATGCTTAAATTTTGATGAACGTAAAATTTTATAAGTTTAAATCAGGATTTATGTTTAAATTCTACAGTGATATTTTTCCTGGCGTTAATACCTTGCATTTATGCTGCCTTATCGGCAGAATGTGGGTAACGCCATCAGTGACACGAAAATCGTTACCGGGCTCTAGGACTCGATAACTCTGGAATTACGGATTTGTTGCGTGCTTGGTCTACTTATATATGTCTGTATTGGTATGAACGTAATCGAGTCACTCGTGATTCTCAAGTAGCAGATCACGCCATCTCTATAAGTGATTGAGCAAATTTTAAGATGATGTTATCCAAACTGCGTTGGCTATCATTATTCGTGGCCTATCCGGATTTCATCATGCCACACGTCAGCATAACGCGCCCTCTGCTTCTGGTTTCATATTTGTATATATGATGTGGAGAAAAGATTGGCTTATATAAAAATTGTGTTAGGTTAATCGTAGATCAATTAGCGTCGCAATAATTTGTCACGATGGTAAGAATTTACACATTGCCGAATAAAACCTGTTGTCAGTACTCAAAGTTGTGTAAAACATTTTCCGGCGAGATGTCTATATGTCTCCGCGCAGATGTCAACCAATCCTTAAACTTATTTTACGAAGACGTTGTAAGTTACAATACAACATACGATATTAAGCTGTTTTCACATTTTAGGTACTTATCGCTGCTGCGGTTTGCACAAAAGCCGGAAAAAGTAAGTACCATGAGGCTTGATTTGGCCACGCCTGTAGCAGTATCTCTCTTTACTGTCCTTTCTGTCTACTGTCGTAATCTATTGCAGATAACTAACTGAATAGTATATTACATTGGCATTTCATATTTTTATAAAAATTCCTTTACATAGTTCTTAACACATTGCACGCTGGCCGGATTTCAGCTATTCAGAGCGCGAATGTCGGCGGTTATATTGCTTAGCAACCAGGAATGAATATTTGAAAGAAGATACATTAAAAACATTGTACATCTTCAGGGAGTAGTATATAGTATATATTTCAAGAAAGTATGCTATATTTTTACTCAATATTCACTATCTGTGCTTTACATATTATTAGCGGAATCAATCTTTTAATTCTCTTTTAATTCTCGCTGAAATCAGCAGAATCAAAATTATCAGCATGCAATGTGTTAACATGATATCTGCTTGCAATAATGAACATTCCAGGGATCTCCTCCATCTTCACTTTATATTATTTTGCCCTAAGTGTAATACTATCTCATATCGTATCATAGTCATATATATAATAAGCTGAATAAATACTGCTTATAGCAATCATCATTCGAAAAGAAATACATATAATTCAATAATGTCTTAAATACTTTTCAGCTATTATTTCACGACAATTTGTCGAAATGACAAAAGCCAGAATAGAAGGCCTGTTAGCTGCGTTTCCAAAGTTGATGAGCTCTGGTAAACAGCATACATTTGTAGAAACAGAATTTGTGAGATATGTTTATCAGCCCTTGGAAAAAGTATATATGCTGCTTATTACAACAAAAGCCAGTAATATTTTAGAAGATTTAGAAACCCTACGACTCTTTGCAAGAGTGGTAAATATAATTTCTATACAAAATTTTGAAGTAAATCATTCCATATGCAAAACAAAATAATGCATATTAATGTTTAATCACACCAAGTATTTCCTTTATTTTTTTGGGAAATAAAGATTATTAGAAGTAATGGTATTTTATGTATAACACAATGAAATTTTTCAGATTCCAGAATACTGTAACTCCATGGATGAACTAGAAATAGCTGAAAATGCATTCAATCTGATATTTGCATTCGATGAAATAGTTGCACTAGGTTATCGAGAAAGCGTAAATCTAGCACAAATCAGAACATTTGTAGAAATGGACTCACACGAAGAGAAGGTCTATCAAGCAGTAAGAATGACTCAAGAAAGAGAAGCAAAGAACAAGATGCGAGAAAAAGCAAAAGAATTACAGAGACAAAGAATGGAAGCAAATAAAAAAAGTGTTAAGAGTCCTGGTTTTGGTAGCAGTTATGGAAGTGGTTTAGGATTTACACCAAATCCTACTGTTGGAGATAGCGCTAACTTTGTCCCTGAATCAGTTAGACCCTCATATACACCAACACAGTGAGTAAATCGGGGTCTACCTAAAGTATTCTTTATGCAGTTATACGTGTAAGGTAAAGTTATAAACGATTTGTTATTTATGACAGGAAACAAGTTAATGCAGGACCTGGTGCAATGAAGTTAGGAGGAAAATCGCGGGATGTCGATTCTTTTGTCGACCAATTAAAAGAAGAAGGAGAAAATGTCATAGCAACAACAGTAATATCAGCTTCAGGAAATAAACCAGCATCTATTGTACCGCAGGCAGTGAATACAGAATCGTAAGATACTATTTTGCATTTGGACACCAGAGAAATATTCATCCATTACATCATCAGATTTTACTAATTGCAGTATTATATGGTTCTATTTCAAATTTTGTCAGGGTTCATTTGCGACAAGAGGAGCGACTTAATGTACGTATCGGTCGAGATGGTGGTTTACAGCATTTTGAATTGCATGGCTTAGTAACACTGCATATCTCAGACGAGAAATGGGGTCGAATTCGTGTGCAACTAGAAAACGAAGATACAAGGGGAATTCAGTTACAGACACACCCTAATGTAGATAAAGAATTATTCAGAACATGTGGCCAGATAGGTTTGAAGATTCCCACAAAACCATTCCCACTGAACACTGACGTTGGAGTTCTGAAATGGCGTTTGCAAGCTCGAGACGAAACAGCATTACCTATATTTAGTATGTTATATTTATTAAATACTCATATAAACATTTGAATGCTCATTAAAACAGTTTTAATTGTAACCGTTTTTAACATTGGCATGTAATGGATATTTTGCATTGTACATAAATATGAATTAATACCATTTCTTATTTGAACAGTCAACTGTTGGCCTTCAGAGAATGGAGAGGGAGGTTGTGATGTGAGCATAGAGTACGAATTGGAACAACCAAATCTCGAACTAAACGATGTACAAATAAGCATTCCTCTGCCTATTGGTTGTAATCCTACTGTAAGCGAATGTGATGGACAGTATACACACGAGGCGCGTCGGAATACATTAGTTTGGTCTTTGCCTGTTGTCGATGCATCAGCACAATCTGGTTCTATGCAGTTTACAGCACAATCGTCAACACCTGCCGACTTTTTCCCGCTTCAAGTTTCGTTTTCTTCGAAAACACCCTATGCCAAGATTAAGGTATTACTTTTTTCTCTGCATTTATGTCATATTCTTTGCATAATAGAAGATGCATATGCGAATTGCTTTTAACATTTTTAGGTCCAGAATGTATTGCAATTAGAAGGGCAAACCGCAACAAATCCTGTTAAGTATTCAATAGAAACAATATTTTTCACTGACAATTATGAAGTGGTATAAGTTCACAGTGAGAAAGGGGTTGCTCTGCTAAGTAATAACATTAATAACGACATGGAAATAGGTACAATCCATTGGGACATTGTTCCAGCTTTAAGTACCATTGGAATTATTATTTTTTGGAAATTTGGTCATCCTTTCATGAACAATGGTTATGTACGCTGGTGCATCATACAATGCATTTAGCCCTATCCCACAATCAGCCTGTTATGATATATGCCCAATATCGAATTGTTAAAGAAAGAAAACTGTAAAAAGATATTTTTAAGTGGGAGAGAAAGGATATTTTGTATGATTTTTCACTTTTTATGATCTATACTTATTATTATAAACAAAGAACTTAATTGCATCTATTTGACATGGTCTTGCTACTGAATCTGTTATGAATTTGTAAATTAATGCAGTTCACTATGTGGAAATAGAGAAGCTTGTATTACTGTATACAAACTTATAACAATGTTTTTTTGTATGGTACATTCAGAGCCATGAAACCATAACATGATAATTACAAAAAATGATATATAATCATGTTCCCACGGAAGAAGTTTATCAAAACATATGTTTCTATTCATCTTAATATCTTATCTTCTACATAATGGTATTATTAAAGGCATTTTTCATTTTACTACATTTTCATTTTCCCAATTTGGGGAAAATATCTACACATAGTATGTTTTCCTATTGCTTTCCAAATTTGCTATTGCGAAATTGTAAAAGATGCAAAACAGCAGTTGACTACAGTTTGTAGTGTATTTTTACAGAGAACTGAAGTCTATTTACTTTGTATTGAGTACGACATATTACCAAGTTAGGTGGGCAATTAAATGTATGAGCTACTATAAATATCTGCATTAATATTTAGAAAGTATTCTTTTAATGATTTAAAGCTAGTTTATTTGGAGTGCACTCCTTACAAGAAGCAAGAATCTTGTTTACTACTACTTATCAGACATTATTTACTTATGTTTAGTAAATTATCTGTAAAGTGTTTATTCTTAATAATGAAATATAGATCGTTATTTAATGCAATGGTAATTGTTCATAGAGCACCACAAAAATATGATACGAATTTACAAACATAAATATAAAAATACTTGTTTGAAAAATGTACAATATACATGTAGACGATTGTATAACCGTTTTTAATTCATAATATGCTTTTCACGTCGATAGCTGTTGTAATCCCATTTTTTATATTATCTCAGGTGTTATATTCACAACCTGCTGTAGTAGATAATTTTCAATAACTGCTTTTGCTGAAAAGGAGTGAAGTACCTTGATTTAAATCTCTCTGTCCTAAATTTTTATATTGCAGTAGGATGTAACCATTTTCATCTAGATCGTGCTTACCCGTTAATGAATTATTTAATACAGCTGTATGATATGCACTAACATTATGCACATTTCGACTTGTTATATCGGCTCCCCTTGTTAAAAGTTCATAACAGACATGTGGATGATCACCATGGGCACCATACATTAATGGTGTGTTCCCTTCCTGGAATAGCACATAAAGGTACATCAGCTTTGGAAAATTGTTATTTTTAAATAAAAACATCTATACCTCATCAGTTGCATTAGCATCAGCACCATGATTTAACAATAACTTAACCAAATCATGATGTCCATAAGCTGCTGCCAGATGTAATGGTGTTTCTCCATTAGTCCCAGAAAAGTTTTTATCAGCACCAGCTTTAAGTAATTGTTTTGCACTACCTAGTTGCCCATATCCAGCAGCCCACATCAGACCGGTAAATCCTTTTTCATCTGGTGCATCCATCGAGACTTTCACATAATAATATTGTAATGGAGTTATTTATTTTATTCCATACATTGGCTGTATCATAAATCATTAGATTTTTTACCAGGGTGTATGTTTTCTGGTGTAAGTTCACCCTGACCAGCTAAAGTATGAAAAGTAATATCACTTCCACCATATAGCTGTGGTATTTCTGTTTGGGTATTACCTCTTTGTAAATTTGTAAGTAAAGTTGGTGGCTGGAAAAATATGAGTGCAGTAAGTATTAAGGCATGTAGTACTAAAGTGACACAATAGTTATATGTCAACAATATAAAAGAGAAATACTTTGTATGGTTGAAAAGCACTTGTTCTTGTGGCATCTTGCCATGCACCAGGAGCCCAATGCCATTTGGTTTCAATGGGTTCAGATTTACATTCAATTTTTACATTTTCAGGTTTACATATTAAAGGCCTTGGTCTTATCCCAATGGCAGATTCTATTCCAGTATGAGCTACATTTTTAGTGTCTTCAGTATTTGTATTAGAGCCTTGTTCGTCCTCTTCGTCTTCTTCTGTCTTTATAATCAATTCAGAGTGGATTTGATTGTCCATATTTTTACCACTAATACAGATTACTATAATATCTTATATAAAGATTACAAAGAATGCAACGCATAGTAATTATGTATACATAATCATTCAGTGCTATAGTCATTGTTAATATTTAAATATAGCATTATAATATGTACGTAAGGCACTATCTCGTACTATTTCGTACTATTCTTCTTTCCGTTTAATATATGTATAATGCAAGATTATGATGTTGCTAAACAGTTACATTTTTTGTAAAACGTGGCACTCCAATTTTGTACATAATACGAGACTGAATATTTATATTTATTAGAGTATCTTATATCATACAAATTCTTGTTGGGAATTCCAAAATGCTCTCTACATAGATGATGTCTCCATTACAGCATCCATAATAAATCATAATTATCTGTTCGTTTTACCACGAACGAGATATAAGTAGACCAAGCACTAAGTGAGCTTTCGTGATTCCACTCAAAAAATACCGACGTGGTAAAATTCACCGTGTTACGGGTATATGGTGGGATTTGGGGAAGATGGGATAGGTTCTCGCCCGTGGAACGCTGAAGCGTTCTGCTTGCGACTTGATCAATTAGAAATTGATAACGCTTAGGATTATAATTCGGAAACTTTATTTTGGCTTTAACAGAGCGACACAACTGGCTACGAACAAGGCTGGATAACGAATGAAATGTAATAAATCTGATCTTCAGGATCTAAAAAGGCACATATTTTGTTAATTTCCGAGCGTAATTCCACATCGGCATTGCTCGTTGCGAAGCACCCGATAATCAATAATACTATGTAATGAGTTTAGTTACAGTTGTCATTGGCTTTTGCCGACTTTCGCCTGTTGATTATATCTATTCCCTTTTACAATTTAAATCTGCCCCGCCTAAACCTTTTACCCTGTGAGATCGCTTTTACCATCTGGGTTCCCGACCTGGGCCCACCTCAAATGACGGCGTAACAAACGCAACACAAAGTGCCCTCCGCGGCAATGAATAAAAAAACTGTAACTAGGCGCACTTAACAACGCATTCTGAACAACAATTTGGAGATGGATGAACTAAACTGAAATTGATAGAACCAACAGATGCCGAAAAATTGGGTGGAAATGCATCGGGGTATCGGCCAGAGACACCCCTAAAATAATTTGCCGCTAACAAACACTATAATTTTTTATTTGGAAAGTTTATTTTTAATTCCGTGTTTATAAAACGTTGAAATAAAATTTGCTATATATACGTTCGATAGACTGAAGGTGGACGAATGCATGGCCTCAATCATTTGTCCTTTAACACGCTAAACACCACGGCGGTTCCTAGGGACCGGCGTTAGACTTTCAGTTCGGGCCAGGCCGTTCCTCAGGGACCGGCCGCAGACTTTAGGTTCATATTATACGACCGCGAGTGTCGGTCCTTGCGCAATGCTTGTGAGTCGGTGAGACGGCAAGCAAAACGGACTGGGCACTTAACGTGTTCAAAAAATGAGTGTGCCTCGATTCAAACGGTCGTATCTCCGCCTCAGCTCACGAATGTACCAGAAAAGGTTTCGAGAGAACGATAGGAAATCTGTTGCACGACGTTGCCATGCATCTCATTCAGTACATGCCGCGCACACATGCATTTGTATATAACAATGTGGCAACTAGGTCGAAAAATAAGGGCCACCCTAGCCTACACTGATCCTAGCCAAACGCCTGTGTCAGATACACAGTCCTATGACACCCGATAGCTACGTGACTTTGGGCCACTATAGCCCGTTCCAACGAACCTTTCACCCAGCTCACGCAGCCCCCACTACGTTTTCTTCCCACCACTTAGGCCCAGTGTCCACTTACTATATCTTAGCTGGACCCGTTCTACTTCCGCTCTCTCTGTTATTTCTTTACTATATCCCCAAAATGTTCCATCTTTGACGAAATTGGTGGAACGTTTGTTTTGGATAGTTTCATTCTAAATGAAAAAAGAAACCGTTTGAACGTGGACTGTAATATGTAGTAGTTTAGGCTATTAGTAGTATAGTATATTAGGCTATTATTATTATATACATATATTTTCTCCTATTCTATCCTTGTATTGTTTTTTATATTAAATGATGTCTTAATGTATTTATATTATTTTATTAAGTTTTTATAATATTTGTACCAAGTGATTATGTATTTTTATTATATATTATTTTGTATATACAGAATTATATTACTAGAGCTATATTTTATTAAATAAAAAATTAAGAATAAAACTTACACTTGTAATTTATAATCATTCATTTATTCATTATTCTTCATTGTTCCTCATTATGGCTTTGCTTTATACGATATATGTAACTTGCATTTTTGTTTTGATGTCGTTGAGTGTTATGTGACGCGTGCAAAGAACTGTTATGTTCTCCACCAATCAGAAACGATCACGAAAAATCACAAATCACGGTGAAAAATCACGGTGATTGAGAACGAACGTGATCAAATCTCTCGTGATTCACAAGTAGCAGTTCACGCCATCTCTAATAGTGATATTTATATAAAGCAATAGGCATTGAATGATAAAAAACGCGGGAACTTTTAAATGACGACCATCCATTCCGATTAACCTTACCGGTGTAATTTCTCTGTTGATTTTAAAGTCCGCAAATAATTATACGAATTTTTTTTAGTGAATCAGATAAGTAATATGAGTAATAGATTGAGATCTTTAATTCGCAAAAAGGTATCAACTTTTATTGCTTCGAATCTTGCAATATCCAATTAACTACAAAACACAAATAATTCTGTAATGTTTATAGCTTAACTGAATCAAGGCTTATAGTTAATAGTTCTCAAGAATATAATAATTTTGATATATTGAATATTACAACGACTGAGAAACTGCGTTGGATAATTCAAGCGGTGTTTATTTTTCAAATATTAATTTCGACTGTTAGGTTATGAGATATCTCCTGTTTATTTCTATTGTGGTATATTCATACACCCTCTCTGTTCCGTTTAAATAAAAATAATTATTATTAGTTTCTAAAAAAATCTTTACATTATTATATTATAATATTGTTTCAAAGAGTCTTATTGTTATGTACAGTTTATAAGTTCGGTCGATTTTACAATAATACATTATTTACTATATTTGAAGGCATAAGACATATGTATCTATTCTGAGGAATAGAACTGAAAAATTGTCAAGTTTCACGTTAATATATTTGTTATTTATAATAGATGTGATAGGAGTCATATTATTATCAAAATTATTGTCTTCAGTATGCATGAACATTTTACCTAAACTAAAAAGAATTTTGTTTGGTAAAATGAATATGTGAAATATGCATAGGTTTAAATTGTGTTAAGAATATGTATCAAATTGTTCTTACTTAGTATGCTTTTGAACTTCTGGTTGCAAAATATTTAGCGATCTTTCTTTCCAGGTTACAACATCATTGCAAAATGCAAGTAATGCACAGTTAGATAAAATAATATCTACTATGCATTTAAGATGGAGCAAGGCTAATAAAATATATTCCTTTCTGCTTCCTATAAGAGCAAGTGGGTATATTGTGGCAAATAATGTTCAAGACATCGCTCAAGATAACTCTTACAATGTTTTTGATAGTATTACTATAGAACAAGATTCCATATTATTTAATCTCAGCAGGGAGGTGTATATGAAAGAAATTTTAGAACACAATTATTCAAACGTAGCACCACCATTCCTTAGTGATACCAACAAAACTTTGATAGTAGAATTCAGTTCACCAAATATTGCTAAACCGTTTCATTTGGGACATCTGCGCTCTACTATTATAGGAAATTATATTGCCAATATAAATAGTTTCTTACAAAACAATGTGAAGAAAATAAATTACTTAGGTGATTGGGGTACACAATTTGGTTTCATTCAATTAGGTCTTGATATAGCAAATATTAAAGACGAAGAAATTAAATCACATCCACTTCAAACTTTGTATAAAGCATATGTTGCGGCTAATAAATTGAGTGAAACTGATCCCTCTATACTGGATTGTGCTAGGGAAATATTTACACGATTAGAAAGTGGGGATGATACTGTCTCTCAGAACTGGGAGATGTTCAAAGGTTTTACTGTTGAAGAATTGAGAAAAACATATCAAAGGATAGGTATTGTATTTGATGAATATCACTGGGAATCCATGTACAATGCTGAGCATATTAAACACATTATAACTTTCATGGAGTATAAACAGTTATTAACGAATGATGAGTTAAATAGGAAGATAATACATTTAGACTCAGAAAAAGTCATTCCTATTATTAAAAGTGATGGTTCTACATTATATGTAACGCGTGATATTGCTGCCGCTATTGATAGATTTGAGAAAAATCAATTTGATCGAATGTATTATGTAGTAGACAATGCACAAACCGATCATTTTTCAAATTTAATAAAAATATTGAGGAAAATGGAAATGCCCTGGGCAGATAGATTGCAGCATGTAAAATTTGGAAGGATACGAGGCATGAGTACAAGGAAGGGTACAGCAGTATTTCTAGACGATATACTTAATGAAATGAGATCCACTATGAGAGAACATCAAACTCACTCAAAAAGTGAGTTATGCAAAAATATATTTAATAGCTTTATACATCGATGAATTCTCACAAAACATTTTATTATTTTAAGAATGTTCGATTGTCAAACCAACGTGTGCCGACTATTATTATTAATTAATATTATTCTAATTATAAAATAAATTTACCTAAATCAATTTTTTAATAAACTTTTATAACAAACTTCGTAAGTAAACTGAGTTTAATCCGGTCAATTGATTTCCACAACTTAACTGCAATTATCAAGTTATTTAGTAATTGGTACAAATTTGCCTAATAATATGGTTTGATTCGCGAATTAGATGTGCAATTTATTATACTGTTTGTGACTGTGTTTTGCAAGTCAACATTTTTATTCATTTTTAGCAACTAAAGTGTCCTTAGATCTTACTGATGATAGTGCAGAGATTTTGGGAATTTCCGGAGTGATCATCAACGATTTAAAACAAAGAAGGCAAAAGGATTATGTATTTAATTGGAACACCATGTTTGATGTAAGTGAAACCAGGTTCAGGCATTCATAATTTGTTAAAACAGGACGCTTATGTTTCAGATGAAAGGAGACAGTGGAATAAAACTGCAGTATGTGCATTGCCGTCTAGTTAATCTGGAAATTAATTGTGGTGCTACCTTGCCCAAAGAATGTGATCCAAGCTTCTTAAGAGAACCAGAAGTTGATGAATTAATTAAATTAATTGGCCAATTTGACGAGGTGATTCTAAAATCGTATGAACAATTAGAACCGTGTACGTTAACTGTATATCTTTTCCAATTAAGGTCAGTGCCACGAAGTAACACGAGAAACACAGATAAGATGTAAAAAATTTGAAAATGACATTTATTCTGTTACACACTTGTCATGTTATTTGCAGTAATGCTGTTAACAAAGCAATGAAAACATTAAGAATAAAGGGGCAACCAGCAGATTTAGGAAGTCAAAGATTATTGTTATTTCATGCTGCGAAGAATGTTCTGTCCCAAGGTATGAAATTGCTTGGATTGATCCCTTTGGACAAGATGTGATGAGATCAATATTAAGTACAAATGTTAATATACAGTAAATATATAAGAATAACTTTTCATTGTTACGTTAGGCATTTAATAATTTGAACTTGTAACAAATTTTGTAAATAGAGAAAATTCAATTTCAGAAACTCTATATAAGATGTATGTCATAATCATTAATTAAAGTATGTTAATTTGTAAGCAGAATTTATTCCGAAATGTTTTTACACGATATTACAGACACAGAATAGTAAACATTCAAAATTAACGTTTCTTCCATGTAAATTTCCTACGAGCACCTTCCTGACCAAACTTCTTCCTTTCGCGTCTTCTCCAGTCCCTTGTCAATAGACCAGCTGTAAATATTTATTCTTTCTAGTAATGACAATTATCTTCGCATGCTTTCAGAGAATATACTTTAAAATGATATATATATATATATATATATATATAATATTTTCACAAATGCTATGATTTTTTAAAACTATTATGTATCCAAGAAGGTTCGTTCGATCATACCTCAGCAATAAGACTAAGTTTCATGCAAAATTATACAGTTTTATTGTATAATTATTTATTATTATACATATTTTTATTTCTTATTTATTTATTATTTTATTGTGATACAAATTTTAACTTTTGAGTTCCTATTTGCTAAACGATTTTATAACAATAAAAAAGGTGATAACCAGTCGGCGAAAGATTTAGTGCATATGCCAAAGGAATTAATAGAACATTGTCTATTCGTTTGTCTATTAGTATAATCATTGCTTTGCTGTATGCAAAAACATTGATTACTGCACAAACACTTATTTTATAGAGAATAATACGAAGGTTCGCCCTATAAGTCAATCTAACACGCAAAAAACGCCGAAAAAATGCTAACCAAAAAATCAAAAAAAAATTGAGAGTAATAATATCACTAATACCTACTTACGCAAAAAATATAATTATAGTTCTGCAACTCTTTCAATACAAAATCGGCATTTTTCGGCATTTTTTTTACGTTTTTTATTTTTCACAGTTTGGATTTGCAACATAAAAATCTGAAAAAATTCTATAATATGTATATCGCTAACTGACGTGCCACTAATTTTTTTCAATATTTTTTATGCACTCAGTTGGAAGAAATTGAAGAAAAACGTGATTTTTCGTTTTTTGCCCTTTACTACGCCCTCAGTCGAGATACAAAGTTGAAACTTGGCATAGATTGTTTTTTTTTTCATTAGCTATCGAATGACCCATCGCAAGTCCAATTTAGTTTAGGGGCACTTTTGACCCCCTTAACCGGCTATACCCTTTGGGCTTCTGGCAAGGATTCCAATTACTGTACATGATAGAGCAGACATTTTTCTTAAAAAAACACTCACAAAATACTCAAAACAGATTTTTTATTCGTAAATTAAAGCCAAACAGTAGTGAAAGTCACGGATTGTCAGCTGAGGTTTTTCGAGAGCATCGAGTGACTTTTATTTACGACACCAAAATCTGTTGTGCATATTTTACGAATATTCCTGAAGGTCTTATCAATATTTCTGGCCGCTGCTAAAGCCTGAAGTTTAAGGAACTCATGGAGCAAACATGCGCGAAATATGCTGTTGGATATTGGACATTTTGAAATAAATCTGACGCATAAAAGCGAAAGTGTGCGGATCGAAATTTTTTGATAAGTTTATTTTAAAATTAGCTTTCACGAACATAGAGTCAGGTAAAAAAAACTTTAGCTCATGATGTGACAAAATGGCCACTGTATTAAAAACCGTACGAACTTTCATGAATACCTAATAGTAAGCTATTAACGGTATTTCTTCAGAAGTATAATATTTATATATAATATAATATAATATAATATAATATAATATTAATATAATTAAATATATATTATAATATTTATATATTATCCCTATGAAGAAGAGGTGTAATTGGCAAGGCGTATCCTTAATAGTGCACGATTAAAAGTGAAATTCATTCGATTATTCTCGCAGGTTTCTTTTTAGAATAAATTAGTACTTCAATCAAATTGCAATCAATATAAAGAACTTAAAGTACTTAAAAATGTGTAGAACATTAGAATGTTACTTACCGAGTCTCATTTTTTCTATCATATTTTTATCTACAAAGCTTCGGAGACCCCATGCGATGCCCCAGCGAATAGCACCTGATTGTCCATTAGGCCCGCCACCAGTAACAGTTGCTTCAACGTCAACTTTGTCAGCCATATTCGTAAATGATAATGGAAATACAAGCTGCAAATTATATACAATGTAGTTAGATTTAAAATTGCTATGGGGTGCAAATTCTTAATTTATCTCAGGAGTCATGAGAAAGAATTCGACTGAAAATTCATTCTGGAACATATATATAATGGATTTCCTAAATTTCCGGTGTAGTTCTTTACCATAAGCCAACTTGAAATATTATTAACTTTTCTTGTAATCAATAAAACAATTAATTTGATTAAACTCATATAATATATTTCAGTTTCTTAAATTTAGAAGTGGAAAACGAGTATGACACACTACTAGGATTCCAAAATTTCGATTTCAGTCTGTTAGCTTGTACGCACTTCTAATGCTTGAATAACGACTGTATGTATTTTATGATGTTCGTATACAACTTTGCCAGTTTATTGAAATAGTATCAATAAAGTATATACGCATACATTGATATGCGCATCAAAATATATAAAGATTTTGAAAATGACAACAAAATTATGACAGTGGAAATGATCAATGTGAAATAATGAGGAATTCAGATTCGTAGATACATGTATAACTTTCCATTGAACATAGATGAAGGTTCTACGCATAACGTCTTCGTCATATAAAAAGCTTTTTTGTTTTAATAATGTACGAAGTAAAAACATGTCCAGTAGTAGTTTATTAATATTATCCGTTTACTAGTCTACTATCCGTTTGTATCTATTTTAACTATAATTAAAAAGTATATTTATTTTTTCAACGTTTTGCGAACTCTAAGGGAATATATTTGGAAATGTTACAGGTGTTTAATATATTCCAAATATAATATCTGAGGACAGTTCAAAACGAAATATCAAATTATATCTTTCGAAGAATTTTATTTTTAAATTTACTTTAAATTTTACCTGTCATTTCAGTCCTGTCGACTGGTTTATAAAATAAATTAAGCAACTTTCATACATTTTCTGAATATATTATAGAATATTCCGCGAAGTCAAAATGTTGTGCTTAAGAATATACAACTGCATATGCAAGTAGTTTGTAAACATTTACGAATATAAGAAAATTCACATATTTTTTTTCTTGCACAACTTGGTTAGAATATTTTCGAGCATTTTGTTAGTGTTTAACAACTGTTCCTTGACCGACTTAATAGCGTCTTCGTGTGCTTGCATTCTGACAGCAAGATTTTCAATAGCGAGTTGCAGAGTGGAATCAGAGTATTCTTCGCTTTGTTGCTTCATCCATGTTACGTGATCGCTGAGACTAACATTATCGTCATTCACGAAAGGCATATTTTTCTTAGCAATCTCATAAGCTGCTTTTAACACATCTTTAGGCAATCGCTTCTCTAAAGGATTTAATGGCTTCACTACCAGTACCCGCTTACGATTTTCCACGTCGATTTTGTGATCCGACATCCATTTACGAAAAGCGTATGGTATTGAGGCATTGTGTAAGACCATCTCCGTGAATAAGATGAGCTTCGTTTGTCGCACCAGCTTCGTAAGTCCGGCGTGATTTCTTAATCCTTGGATATCGTGGACTGCAATACCAACTAATAGGTTCATCAAGATCACCGTAACAAAAACGATAAACAGTGTGAATAGAATTTGTGAGCACACGGAGAGTGGATGATAAATGACAAAAGGTCCCTCAGAGTTTTCATCAACTTGATTGATAAGACCTTCAAAATCTAATTCACCGGCCATCATCGCTAGTACTTTGATCAGCCCGGTGAATGGATTTCCGAAAGATGGCTCACCCACGAAGATGACACAGAAACTGATAGTGAATCCGATTAACAGTCCTGAATAGGCTAGCAATAATTTTGCAAATTCGAATTGTATGTGAGTAAACATTGCAACGTATGTGCCGAAGGCAGGGAGTTGACCTACCATCAGCATCAAATTGGTCCACGCACAGAGTATTGCAAATGCACCGACATAGTTCTGCCAATCATAGGTACGCCCGGTATAAACAAACGAAGTGACAAAAACACTAATTATAACAATTCCATCTAACACGTTATCGATGTTGGAAAAATATTGTTTTACCGATTTGTACACCATGAAACCAAATATTTTCCTAGGTATTGTGACTAGTGTAAGAATCAGACAGAGATACCATTCTACCTCAATGACCGGTCGTCGAAACAGGAAACCTGAAATGCGTTTTGCGCTACAGATCTTCGAGCTATTCGCATCTTCGTGATTGTAACACTTATATGCCAATGCGGTGAGGACGTAGGTCGTCATGCAAATCACAGTCATCGCATATAATAAAATCCTTAGTAGGTAGAGCTTCCTGATCTTCTCCCATTTTAAGTGTAGAAAAGCCATGACCAATGGATGGGAGAGCAGATCTTTTCGGCGTTCTTGAACAAAGGTGTTGATAAAGCTGGTTTCACATTGATTACCGCTGGGAAAGAGTAAATCGAAATGAAGCCTCATTTCTAGTTCTCTATTGTGAGGCACGGGTCTTCTGAGTCTTATGGAAGCATCCAATCTCTCTCGGAAAACTTGTAGAGATTCAGGTATTTTCCTGAGTATAATATTTAACGCAGAAAGTCCGGCACTAGTAGTTGCGCTGACATCGGCTCCGGCCCAAATAAGGGCATCGACACAATGAGACTGTTCATTCAAGGCGGCTATATGTAGAGGAGTAAATCCAGTTCTATCTGCAGCGTTTATCAGAGCACCGTGCTTTAGTAGCAATTCCACTAAATTCGCCGAAGAATGTGTGCTCATCACAGCAAAATGTAACGGAGTTCTGTGGACCCGGTCTACCGCGTTAATATTGGTACCAGACGAGGCAAGTAGAAGTTCGACGCATGGTATCGATTGGACGAAACAAGCTACGTGAAGAGGTGTTTCCCCCATATGATTTTTTTCTACTACGCTTGCACCCCGATCCAATAGTAGTTTCACTATTTCGATGGCATTGGATCTAATAGCGTAATGTAACACTGGTTCCACAACTTCTTGATAAACGTAGACACTTGGCTTTGCACCGTTATCCAAGAGTAACTTGACCGCCTTTAAGGAAGTTTCAAGTGCAGCGAAGTGTAGAGGTGTATAGTGATTAATTGGATTTTCGTAATTGATGTCCACACCTTTCTTTATCAAGTATTCGATGCAAGATATGTTGCCACCTAATGAGGCCGCGAGAATATGGTTCATACCCGTGCAGGGTTCAATATAGTTTAGATTCGCCCCTGCTTCTTCCAATTTAGGAAGGAGGTGTGCAAGACCGCGGTAACAAGCCCAGATATAAGCGATGCTCTTAATTCTATCTCCATGCAGTAATGCAGGTAAAACATTGCTCTTCTCCAGCTCTAACAGTAGTCTCATTTCGTTGGCAGTGACAATCGACCACATGGCCGACCTTAGGCCATTACTATTAACTTGTTGCGCTTCCCTGAGTGCATCCAGGTTATCGTAGAAAAGAGATTCATCAACAGGTGGTGGTGTTCCTGCATCGATCTCCACACAATCACTCGAAGAATCGGGTATGGTGGTGTCCGTTACAACAATTTTCTCCGGGCAGCCACTCTGTGAACGGGAACACCTGACCGACCTGAAGGTGGAAGCTAGTCTCACGGACAAGGAATCGTTAACACCTCGTCGGTCGCTTAAGCTCGTCAATGAATAGTGCCTTGTTCTTACATCCCGATTAAATGGTGGCTTCAGAGTTTTCATCTTAACATCCTCCTCTCCTTTTCCTTCGATATCAACATCCCCGAATACATTCTTTGGGGGATCCTCTTCTGCCTCGAAGGCGATACGCGGATAACGATCTCGTAAATTTGTTAAAGAGTAGCGACGAGTTTTACAATGATGGACCTCTGATGGTGGGCTGAGCGTGTTTCTAGAGTGCGGGTTCTCGGCACCTTCACAATTTCGTTCGTCCTCGTGCATATTGCTTGGGAGATTTCCTTTTGGCTTACGATGAAAGGATATAGGTACCGTAGCGGAACGCGAAGCACAGTCTACTATCGTGCTTTGGAATCTTCGCGGAAGAACGTTCCAATCGTCATGGCTTCGTCTCCCTCTTTTCTCCGTTTATCACGTCACGACCTAAACTCATTTAAATCACTTTGAAAGAGAAGGATGCTCCCGTCATTGCAGCACACGCAACTACCGGTGTCACTTGCCCGAGTGACTTATATTAGCAATGTCTTATAGATTCCAAGTGCTATGCAGAGATTTAAGAGCATACGCGAAGACTAAACGTACTTCCGTTGCAGGAGCAGTCCTTCCCGAAGCGGAGGCCGTGAACTTGAAGAGTAACAGGAAGTAGGTCACGTGAATCGGGCTACGTACAAATCTAAACCTTTCTAACGACTAAATCTTACCGAACTTTTCTTTTTCCTTTCAAACCAATCCCTTCCAACCATCCAGTTAGCCTCTTACTCTGGACGCTCGCAAGCCACGTAACGTTTGGTAATACCTCTTCATAAGGAATTGGTAATTGACGTTTTACGTTATTTGGATTTTGGAAGTTATTTAAGATGAAAGAAAAGTCTGGCACTTGTTTGGCGTTTTCAATATTTACTTGTATTACGTACAATTATATTCGGCTTTTAGTATGGCTTTGAAGAAATCCATCGTGGTACATAGTAGATCTAATAGCAGGTGTAGAACTTAAATCTGATCAACACTTCGTATTATCACGATGTCCAATAGACTGCGGAACGTGTATGAGAGACACAAGTACAACCGGTTTGTCTGATTACTATGACGATACTACTTTGCGTGACTTCTATACACAGTTCCACTAAAGAGAGAACCCAAAGGGTTAAGACGCACGACGGGGAAGCTAAAGATAACACTAATAAACAAATATAAAGAAGCGAGCCTATTTTGTGATCTTGCATTCGATACTTGACTAATTTTTTTCTCACCCGCTAATTATTTTCTGGGCTTGTTGCCTTTAGTACAACTTTAAAATATAAATCTAAAAATTGAATGATTTATCTTAGGCACAATTTGCATATCGAGCTTCTATTTCGGATTTATGGACCCTTAAGTGTCTTATAAGCATGAAGAATTTTATTATGAAAGTAATTGCTGTATTAATTAGTAATGCTTGAGTAATTATTATCGCAAATTATATGTGTATTTTTGCTTTTGTTAACTGGAAGATAGTGCTAACCATACATTGTTCCTGGAACAATCACAATAGAATTACAATGTTCCGGCCTTTGTTTAATTCTCCTTCTCATCCTGAAGATGTGCAATGATAGAATTTATCAAATTCACAAGATTTGTTCGTTAAGAAGCTGTTACAATTTTCACAGGAACGTCCACGTTCCTAACTCGCCTTAACTATGTACAAAATAAACCCCCGATTCTTTATCAAAAGTCCCTATGGATTTATCAAAACGAAGCTGCAGCTTTATACTCCTTGTTTAATCATTCTTTTCACGGCGATGTTTTAGCAGAAAAAGAGCTTGACCTATTGTTACATTAATTTATAATCAATCTAAACGTATTAAGCATTCATGATTATTTATTACGAATTATTACAAAGCATTGTATATAATATTTCGTTATAAATGAAAATGAGAAGAATGAAAGAAAAGCGTTATCTCACGGCGGTCGCACTAATATGATGATGCAATACGGATATAATAGCATTCGACGGATTTAAACATTTGTTTCTCTCGTAAAGTCAGGGAAGTTGTTTTCGTTTGAGTTTTTATACGTTGCTTATTTGTAACATAGTCACTTTGACCATTAAGTGACAACTTTTGCCTCGGAGCAATCGCTACAATTTTACTTTTTACTGTCTATTTTAAAAAAATCCAATGGATATTTACAAATTGTATAACCCATTTTTGCAGCGTTATACTCGTCTATTAAAGTGAGTTCGATCACTGATAAAATTATGACTGTTCACCAAAAAGATAGTTTCACCAAGCCACTTTCATTATTTGCTATCCCAAAGTTCCGTACCAAATCTTGCCAAACACCTTTCACCCACTACAAAATCACTACTACGGTGTAATCAATTCGTTGTTCATACTATATGACGTGTTTTAACAGCAGTCATTTTTGAATATACCAAAATTTGGACGCTTGTTGAACGATGCACTTTCGGATTAATGTCCAAATAGATCCAAATTAGTCGTCCAGGTATTCTTGACGTGTACACAATTTACAAGACTCGGTTAAACGTGTTGAACATTTGCTTAAATGTAGGAAAGCTGGATAAGAAACCGTCGAGCTGCGTAATCAAAATTGCGAAATCGCGAGTTTGAGTCGAGGTGAGGGCGAAATTCAAGTGCACGCGATTCAAGAGTCCGCGCGAATGTGAGTCTTTTTACGGCTTCCCTCAGTTTAAATTGTTCCGCGAAATCTAGGTACGCACACCTGAAACTTCGCGTCCTTGTTCAATCCCAATGGTGGCCATTAATAATTCTTTGCCTCAACTATGCTCGTTTAGTCCATGAATTTCTACAGCTTGAAACCGGTTTTTTGGTGATTCGCATCCGGCCTGTGAACATCAATGATTCTATGGGCACGCGTACTAGTTCCTAAAGTAGGTTTATTGTTCTACCCTAATCTTTACTACCTGTCGCGTGACAACATAGAGTATGCGTTGACTAGAATCCCAATCAATTATTTTTCAATTATTTTTCAATTCTCAATTATTCGAAACGTAAAGAGAAATTCATGTCCACGATGATTATAGTGTTTCTGGTTGAAAGTTGATTATACAAGTTTGATTTTCTTGTGGCAATATTATTAGAAAAAATGATTTTATATATTTCTGGACCTAGTACAATATTTTCCTGCGAAGCATTCTTTATTACTGAAAGGAGTGTTATATTCAACATCACTTGGTTAGTAGGATTCAAAGAAGCACTCTCTAACCCATCTTGTTGCGTAATTACCTTAATTGTAGGATTTCAGACCATTCCATTCGTTGTTTTCTTAGATCTCGATGAGTTTGTGTACGAGAGAAATTGCAAAAAGTGCATAATATTAATCTTACACGTGCTTCTACTACGCGTAAGCCAGTTCATTACAATTTTTTCAAAATGAATGCTGATTGAATATTAGATATCATATATGCTATTATAGTATTAATAATAATAATTAGAAGCAAATACGACGCCGACCAATATAAAATAATTGAGATATATCAATATATTTTTACTCGTTCGTTTATATAAGAAATTGAACAGCGGCAATTTATTATTACAGTAAAGCTGGATAATCTCATAAAAATTATATTTCTCTTACGAGAGATTTATAGATAGTTATAATCATGTACATTAATTGCAAATCTATTATTTTTGTCAAAGTAATTAGTGCATTTTGCAGATTTTTATTGCCGCATTTGACGAAAGTATCTATTACTGCAACAATCTTAATAAATTATGATTATTTCTGATAAAAGCCGTTATCGTAGTATTATCGGCATTAATAACCAAGGCTATACTATTAAAACCTTACACGTTCGCTGCTTTTTTACTGATATTATTAATTAAAAACTCATCATTAATATCCGTTCTTCCCCCTAATCTTCATATCATACGTCATACATATACTTATTTATCATTTGGTGCGTAAAGAGTTACGGTTTGGTAATACAGAGTGTCAATGTCGATACGTTGCGTTACATAACTGATATTTTGGAGAATCAATATTGTACGGTAACGTGTTTGCGAAGCTAATTTCTCAGGCAATGTTTAATGTATGGGAAATTATGACTTAACCTACCAAAACTCGTTTTATATATTCAGTTGCATTCAGTACAATTGACAATCTTTTCATATATTTTCATCGACTATTGGAAAAGGGCTTTTTTTCTCTTATAAGACTTCATGTCAGTAACTGATAAGTAAATTTGTGAACTTGGTTAATTACTTTCTATATTGTGTCTATTATGGATGTTTATTAATGACCAAACATTTTGATTTTTCTTCGTCTCACATGTAATGTATGTGTTATTCAGAGCATTTGATTATCACGGATCAAATTCAGCACTTAATTTTTTGAGAATCTTGGGGTTGTTATGATCAGTAAATCACTTTTCCTTCATTTGTAACAGTAGTTTAGATGCTCAGTTCGTGCCCTAAACATTAACCCTTTCGCTGCGAACAGCGCCTTTAGGCGCTCAACTATAGACGCTTCCCCTGAGCGAACAGCGCCTTTAGGCGCTCAACTACAGACGCTTCTCCTGAACGAACAGCGCCTATAGGCGCCGTGCATTTATTTTGCATTTTTTGCTATTGTAACTGCAAAATAATGGCCATTACTTCGTTTCTCTTCGATTATTAAAGATTATTAAAAATTACTGATGTTGTTCTTCTTATTATTATTATTGTTTAGCTATTATTATTGTTATTCAAAAGTGGCTCCGCACACCGCTTTAGGAACGATGTTATCGCGCGGACAACCTTCTACTATCGCGCCTGCTGCGGAGAGAGCAATTCTTTTCTGAGCACTCCGCAGCGAAAGGGTTAAGTTGCATCTTATATTTCTATATCCAAAAAAGTGTGAGCAAAAACAGCCCGCAGTATGCGATACTGACAACTAATGTTTACGTAAGCCAACCAAATATGTAATGAGCTAAAAATAAATAGTAGTCACGTTTTGCTTTCGTCAAGTGCTATATATGCTACTGACGGTTTAATGTGATCCGTATGATGCATATATGTACGTAATTATCAAAATCATAGCGGTATATGCCATGGTAATATATTTATTAATATATATCGTATAATACATGCGACTATTTTCTGTTACTATGTGAAAATATTATTTAGCTTTTAAGGAATTGTCAAACATATGGGGAGGTAATTTAGTCTTCTTGTTTTTGCTATTATTAATATCGCATCAAGTGTTAATATTACAGTAAATTCTTATATTATTACATACGTTCTTATATATAAATATAAAATTAAGGAAGCAGTGATTCATCATCGTCACCACAATTTATATCGCGCATTATAAACAAACAATTCACACCATTTTTCTATACGAGTAATCCGAGTAATGTGGGGAAGAGTGCGATATAGGCTTAATGTGTTTTCATGTAAATATATAATATAATGTACATAAATAATAATGTAATATAAATAAATATATGATGGGATTTAGTTTCAAGAGCTATACGATATTGTGCAATTAAAAGTAACTCAGACATTAATATGTGTTTGATTTTGAACATTAAGAAGTGTATTGCCTGCGTAAGATATTAAAACTTTTAAACGTGTGATTCGCAGTCGTTTTGAGGCATTACATATACTTGTTTGCATTCCATAGTGCAAACATTTCTGAGGCTGCAAAAAGGTATTACAAATGATTATTTTTTGAGAATGAGATAAAGCATGTAATTCTCGGTTATGTAACAAAGCTCGTAATATGTAAAGAATTATGAGTTTCTCTTTTATCTACTTATCTGATTGTAGACAAAAATATATGTGATTTGGATCGATATTCTTTGACTACTTTGCTCCTATGTATCTTGATTGAAGTTCTTTTACTTAGAATTATTAGAAACTCTAAGTAATATTACAACTGTCTTGTGTATGGTGAAATGCATAAAGGTTATCGGTTTTCATTAACGAGAAATGTTATAAACATTAAATCCATTGTTCTATTTATTTAGCGTTTAACCGAATAACGTAATCCGCGGTGTTGCCATTCTTTACTATCTACCAAAAATTTAATAAAACGTACTTCAAGCTACACATATAATGTAGTTCAAAATGGAATATAACTGAGCGCGCGATCTAACTGGAAGGAATTTTAAAGTGGCGCAATACAACAGAATATACCCTTTCTTTTATGCATAAGTTTTAACACAATTTTTATAAAAGACTATACTACACCGAAAAGAATGCATTGCTAAAAATACGTTTAACATTTAGGCTATTCAAAGCAATATATTTGGATTCTAAATAATAAACTAAATAATTCATATGTTACTTCAGAGATGACTTAACCTGAGGTGACAAAAGCACCTAAATTTGGCCTGCGGTTCCTTGGTTACAGATTTTCTCTTATCATTTATAGCAAGTATTTCGATCGATATTTGTAATAAGACTATCGCGTGTAAGCCAGCCATTTTCCGTTGCACCAATTATTTACCGTAAAGTGCTCGCCATTTTAGCAGGCAGTGTCAGCAGGTTTATTTAAATTTTTTGCAGCTCTGTAATTTATTTTCTATTGAAATGAAAATATGTCTGTGTTATAATTAATGTAGTGATGGCATTAAGGGAGGTTCGTTCATAGTATGTATTCTTTGCAAGAATTTTCGCTGCAGAATCTATAAGTTTTGTATTCGATTTACACAATGAAGACGAATGCAACAAAGAACTCCTAACCCCGTAGTATATCGACGTACGTGAACAAGATTGCGGAAACAGGCCTAGGGTTAGCCCGTTTCGTATTTTGCAAATCGTACTAGTTTCGTTTGGCATATCAAGTAAAATTCGGACATGCTTTGAAATAACTCATTCAGGCGTAACACTCATATTCTGTACTCCATTACTTTTTCTATCTCCCTATTAGAGGAATTATCCACGATTTCTACTTAAATTAAGTGTTGGGAAATCGTAATTTTGGGAAATGCTTTAAAAGGATCTTGGATTTAAATTAACATACGTGTCAACGCACGATTGCACAGTTAAGTAATGGATTCTTCTCTAGTCAGTGATCAGCAGGTATGTTAATGTTTACGAATCGTGCCGAATTTGATTTATGAGAATTGAAATATCATTATTTGTATTGGGACACCGGAAATCTTCATTCATTGAGGTTACATTCGCATTTTGTAGAAAACATTATGTATAGAGTAAAAAAGGTGATGATGAATATCTTTAACAAAAAGGCAAGGGAAATGCACAACTGATTAATTAATTAATTAATTAACACTGACACTGTATGTACGGAATCCATTATAATAATAATGGAAGTTATGCTCTATGAAACGAAAGAGCGATTGTCACGTTTTTATTTAAATGTATGAAAATATGTGTGTTATCTTTATATTAAAGCGTTATCTTAAAAGTCCTCTTATTTTATTAAATAGATAGAGGCTTTTGGTTTCGCATGCCTTGTATATAGCGTGGGTCAAAATTCGTGGTACGAATGAGGTCAGGGAGATAGTAGAGCTAACAATAATACGAAAATCAAAAATAACAAAATTGCGTTGGAGGCTTCATTTTTGAGAAAAGTAGATTTGAAAAATTAATTTAGTACACGTACACCACTGGCGTTACGGATTTCACTCCAGACCGCTACTACAGGCCACTGTTGACTGCTTTTGTACAGGATACGATATCGGGCACTATTTACTCTCAGGATTCTCACTTAAACTATCGACATTTCCACCCCAAGCTCCCAATGCAAAAATCATAAGTGTGGTTCAACTGCCAAAGTGACTACCTCCATCAAACAAAAATGATAGAAAATTGATAATTATAAAACGTTAAGGACCAATTAAGCGCTTTGGAAGTAGTATTGGAAAACTTTCAAAAAGTTAAAAGGAGTTAATCACTTTGGCACTTGTGTGGCTCATATCACTGTACTCCTCGTTAGTGTATCGCATCATGTCGCTTGTTCGATAGGAACTGATAGTAGTTAATGTCGGTAGTTTAAATGAGAATCCTGATAGTAAACAGTGCCCGACAGCGTATCCTCTATAAAAACAGTCACAGTAGCGGCCTGCAGTCAAATCCGTAATACTTATCATCAGTTAGGTGCACGTGTGTTCAATTGATTTTCAAACCCACTTTTCTAAAAAAAAAAAAATGAAGACTCCGACGTAATTTTTGTATTTTTAATTTTCGTCTTGTTTTTATCTGTACTATCTCGCTGGCCTCATTTATACCACGAATTTTGTTCTACGTTGTATAAGGGAAAATTCTCGATCACGATGGAAGCAATGCACGTGATTATTAGTAATAATTGCCGAATGTCAAGATTCTGGGAGGTATGTTGTTGATTCGTATTTAAATTCAAAGAACTTATTGCACAATTAATTATATACAATATAGATAGTCACAAAAATGTATGCTTAATTTAATTAAAAATTTAGTTTCATTATCGAACAATATTTGCATGCTCTAATGCATGGGAAAAAGTGAATTTAAATAATTAATTCATTCAAATCAAAGATTTCTTCTCCGATATTCGGGTTATTTCTCAATAAATTGTTTATCAATTGAAGTTAAAGGAAGTTTCTTATCTAACCTGATTATTTTTAAATCTACTCTAAATATACTCCGCATTAAACAAAATATTTATACGTTTACTTGTATGTTTTATTATAATAAATGAAGACATACATAGTACGTAACCATTAAATGGTCAAAACTGATTGTTGTGATTCTGGCGTATGCCTGAATACTGGTAGTGGAGAGGTTTCTGACTGGAGTATCAGAAATGGTCTCTCCACTCTTTATCGTAAATTAATACGATAAAGGCTATGTAATGCTGCCGGTGGAAGTCAGGTCTTGAATGAGTAGCGATGTTCGTCCTTTAGTACGTTTAATGGTTAATATATACAATATGTACACTATGTGTTTACTGTGTTCTGACGATGTGCTCTGTTGCTTAGAATGAATTCGTATGATGTGTTCGTAATATGTTCTGTCTATTTAAGCATAAAATTGCAGCTAGTGCCGTTACTGCTTGCACATGATTGGTCGTTGATTGGGATTTCCAAAGAGGGTGGCGAGTTGTCGTTGCAGGGCTCAGGCTCTAATTTCTCGGAAAAATGTACATTGGGACTTCCAGGTACGGAGCGGTCGGCACCGTTGAACCGCCAACGTACCGGACCTTACCCACATATGGAAGGCCCGATTATTGGGTGGTTTATGAGTCTACTCTTTTAGTAAGAGTCCAAAATATGTAGATGCTATTGCGCCGCAACACCGATCTACATAATAAAAGCAAATATATGGTTTGAAAGTAAAGTATGACTGTGTATTGCAAAAAGGACTTCCATTTAATAAAGCTCGATTCCTTATTTCTGATTGCATTTTAAAATTCGTAATATTTGAACATAATATCATTCTTAACTAGATTAAGATTACTTTACAGCGAATTTCGTGGTTTCGGATCTGTAAATTTTTGAAGCAATTTGCTCATACTCCTTATATGCCTGCTTAAACATCTGCTAACAGTCAGGTAATTGCTACTAACGGTGTTTATTTAAAAATTCATTATATGAGGATACCACAAGTTTGCGATTTAAAACGTTATCAAGTCGTTAAAACGTCTAAGCTACTTGAGCCTAACATAGGAAATATAAGATAACAACGTGAATTAAATAATTATTATATTATAAGTAGGGCAGGGCTTTTTCGGGTTCAGTTTAAGAATTTTTTATATTTTACATTTGTTATGCACATTTGCACTCTCAAAATAGCAAAATAGCAATAAATCATTAAATTGTTACTTAAGTCGTGGCTATTAAAGTGAGAACTGTTCGTTGCATTGTTTTCATGGAATTATGATTTATATCTAACGAGGTAATGAACAGTGTATGCTTTTAATGCGTACGGTAATTTTTTGCTCCTAAGAGTCAAGGTTCCTGTAACAAATTAATTATGTTATTTGTATAACATGTATGCCGTTATGTTCAGTGCAGGTTACGCTACTGTATATAGCGAAGTTCGCTCGATACCGGTACTACTTCCGAAACAAACTACTATTTTGTGAACTCGTGCACATTGGGGCTATTTGATTTGGATTTTAGAGGCTATTAGGAATTCAGTGGCTATCCGAGTACAACTCTTACGTTCATAACAGCGAAAACTTTTAGTAATAGGCAGTTCAATTAACACTTTAACGTCGGATAACGTAGTAGTACGGTTTTAGAATATCTGAAGTAGCATATTTGCAAATTATCATAACAGTGTTTCATTAGCCGAACGTTTGTTAACGAAAAAAGTAACAATGTGTGGAATTATAGGGATAAATAGAGATTTTCCTGACAGCTCAAAAGTAAAAAGTTGGAACGGACAGAATTAGCTTTCCTGCTGAAGAATGGCGCATTACTGTTATATAAGTTTGGAATGACAAAAGAGATGTTAGGATGGTTTCAATTATATGTAAATAACGTTTACTTTGATATGTAAATAAACATTTTTTAAAAGAAATTTATCGTAGTTTATTACTTTTTCACATTTTGAAACAGGCGAATTAATATCTGTCAATTTTCTCCCAAAAAGGTGCCCGCTCTAAGCGTACGATTTTAACACGTTAAGTGCCACGCTGGTCCTTACGAACCGGCGGATGACTCTTGCTTTAAGTTATGCTGTCGCGCCGGTCTGAGTCTTAACCAAAGTTATTAATTATGGCGGTAATCGGCACATTAATTTTATTAAAAATTAGTGTAATTTATTAAAACAATTTAAACGAAGATGCAGTTTTCCTTTGCACATGTTGCAAGATGTAAGAAGCTTTTTTGTTACATTTTTGGCCGATTTTCTATCAAATATTCTTGAGTTGGTATTATAACATTCTATGCAGTATTTTCTCATCTTATGTACATCACCTTCTTTCTTTTCCAATTGATGTTGTGATTTAGCACTTGTGGTGTTTCTGCGACTTCGAATTTCGTAAGAGATTCTGCTAAGTGTTCTCTAAATTTTGTAATACTTATCTTACACCCGTTTAATCCAATATGAACAATTTTGAAAATATTATATTCATCTACTTCAGAGAACGAAACTCTACTGTGCCTTCCGTGGGACTGACACTTTGTTAGCCGTCCCAGCATATTTCCATTTACCTGCTTTGTTCGTTTACATTTACAGCATACGCATCGAACTTATCTCATTACTCAATGGCGTCCATGGCGCGAAAGGAATGTGAAGCGAAATCGGCGTGGCACTTAACGCGATAAGATCATGTGTGAAAAAAATATTTATTATCTTACGATTCATCTAGAAAGTATATACACTACCGCTCAAAAGTATCCGGACACTTGCTTGTGTACTATAAAACATAGTATAACTTTGTACGAAAGGTATTTAGAACGGTTATATCAATTGTAATTATTATTATCTTTTTTGAGGTGTTACAGCATAAAACAATTAATTTTTATATACAAATTCCTGCTCAAAAATACAAAAACCTCAAACCCCATTGAAAATTATGGGATGAATTAGACAGAAAATCGCGTGAAAAGTGCCCAACATCGCAAAAGGCCTTATGGAAGTGTTTGCAAGACACGTGGAAAGAGATCTCCACAGAAACAACGAGGAAACTGGTAGAAAGATTGCCGAGACTAGTGCAAGCGGTAATATCTAACCGCGGTGGATACGTCGATGAATCTCGTATTTAATTTTAGTGTAGTATTCGTAAGTTAGATATTTCATAAGAAACTAATAAAAATCGATTTTAGTCACTATTTTAGGCACTTAAATAACTTTTATGCAATGCTTAGACATACACATTTCGCGTGTCCGGATTACTTTTGAGCGGTAGTGTACGTATGCAGAGGAACGCATTTGGGAATATAATTTAAATAGAAAATTATTAATTGACAGTTTAAGATTTATTTAGAAAAATTACAATTTATTTGAAATTATTTGTAACATAAGTTACGAGGCGTATAAAACGGAAATGTAGAAAATTCAGAGTTTCGAAAATTTCCGATGGCAATAATACAAAATTTAATGGATCTTTTTAAAACAACGTGTTGGGAAAAATTCCACAGATAAGCCCATCAAAATGCTAAGTCTTATTATTAGAAAACCTAGATCTTCTAATTGTAAAATTGAATATTCGCACGAGGTATATTGTTATACGGTAACGTATCGTTATGAATCATACGGCAAGACTTCATTTATCCGAGTCCGAGTCCGTATCTACGCCATATCGTTTCTCCATTGCTAATGCTATCACAAGTTCTTGAATCAACTTCTGATTCCTTCCACAAATTCTTTTAAGCTCTGCTATTTCATCTTTAACGTTCTTGTCTTCATCCGAAGGAACACGATCTCCAGTAAGCCGACTTCGAATTGTCGGATAAACATCTTTGTTAAGATATGTAGATGCCATACTAGTGCTCTTTTTGCTCGGTAATGTACCACATAAAATTCGGCGTTCCTTGGCAATCTTATAGGCAGTACACATTATATCGTGAGGTAGTCTGGTTTCCCTGGGATTAAGAGGTCGAACGGTTAAAACTGCTCTTAATGGCGATGGTAACACCAGGGCAGTCCACCGTAAGCGTTTCATGAGTCGGTTGGGGAACACACTTAAGAATAAAGCGTTTTCCACATCGCATATAAGTTTCGTCTGCCGAACAAGCTTTGCGAGGCCAGCAGATTTCTGCAAGCCTTTTATATCGTGGACGGCAATTCCCACTAAGAGATTCATCAGGACGATAGTAACAAATAAAAGAAACAAGACAAAGGATAACTGAGCTGATATCTGAAGTAGGATCCATGATGCACCGGTTACCTCCTTACTGCTTCCGTCATCTACTTTAGGAAAAAACAGATCCTCGAAATTTAATTCACCGGTCATCATTACAAGGACTTTGATTAGTCCGATGTGTGGACTACTGAATGCTTTCGATTGCGGAAAGATGACGCAGAAGCTTGCTGTAAAACCTACTAAGAGGCACGCATACGCTAGAAGAAGCTTAAATACTTGGGCTTGAACGCTTGTAAACATAGCGACATATGCTCCGAATATTGGCAATTGCCCTATCATTAACATGAGATTACTCCAGCCACAAAGTACGGCGAAAGCTCCTACATGATTTTGCCAGGCATACGTTCTACCCGTGTATATAAATGATGTAGCAAATACGCTAAATATCACGCACCATTCAACCATATTCTCAGCCTGAGTGAAAAATTGACGTAGAGATATATACGTTGGAATACTGGTCATTTTACGGAATGCTTCGAGTATCGTCAGTGCTACTAACGCATACCATTCCACCTCGAGGGCAACAGGATGTCTATAAAGAAAATCGTTCATAATGCTTGTATTAGCACATAATGGTTTCTGAGGATTATCTATTTCACCGTGGGACTCATTGTAACAGTTATGCGCCAAAGCAGTTATTACCCAACCAGTGAGTATGAGAACGTAAATTAAATAAAACATTAATCTTCCGACGTAATACTTTCGAATTTTCTGCCACTTTAAATGAAGGAACGCTTGACAAAGAGGATGTTCCAAAATCTCTTTATAGCCTTCTTTTACAAAAGTACCAATATATCCAATTTCACCTTGAGACTGATGCATTAACAGAGGATGAAAATCTAGTCGTAATTCTACTTCCCCCGCAGCAGAACTATGTTGATGTAATGTTATGGAAGTGTCCAGCTTCTGCTTAAACATGTTTAATGATGTTGGTGTTTTACGTAAAATAATAGACAATGCACTGGTGCCACCCAACGTATGGGCGGTAAGATCTGCTCCATGTTCGATCAAGGCGTCGACACATTGGGAAAGTTCATTTAGAGCCGCAATATGAAGCGGAGTGTAACCATACATATCTGTCTTATTGACGTTCGCATTCCACATTATTAGAAACTCAGTAACGTCGTAAGCTAGTAAAGATTTTCCTAAAGCTAGATGCAACGGTGTTCTTCCGTCATCATCTTCGATATTAGGATCGCAAGCGCCTTTCGTTAGGAGAACTTCCACGCATTCTAATGAATGAGAACGTGCAGCTATGTGCAACGCTGTTTGACCTCTATGATTTTTCAAATGAACGTTTGCGCCTTTCTCTACTAATAAATTTACGTGTTTAATGCAACCAGCTTCTGCTGCAAGATGTAGGGCGGTATCACCCTTTTTTGTCTTCAAGTTTAATTGACAGCCAACATCTAGAAGTACCGCCAAGCAATTAGCATCTCCTCCGTCAGCAGCATGATGTATTGCAGCATATCCATTATTATTATCTAACAGATCCAGTGTAGGGTTTTTCGGTGCTAATAATTTTAAAACATTTAAGGCATTCGTTCTCGCTGCGGCATGCAATACAGTTTCCTCTCCTAAAGGCGAAACCTGGGACACTCGTTGCTGAAGAAAATATTGCGTCACTTCGCAGGAATTTCCAAACGCAGCATAATGAAACGGTGTATGAGCTTGTTTCAAATAAATGTTAGCTCCGTTCGCCACTAAATACTTAACGCCATCCAAGGAATTACTAAACGCACACAGATGCAAGGGTGTAAGACCCTGTTCTTGTTCAGAATAACTGACGTCTGCCCCGCATTTATGTAGTCCGAAAACTAGGTCTAATTTTCCCATAAATGAAGCGTATAGCATGAGTACATTTATTTCCTGGGGCTTACAAGTTTTTGTTATGTTTTCTGTATTCTGTACGTCGATCTTGCCAGTTTCCAAATCATCTAATAATTGCAGTCGCCCTCCAACACTTCGCATATGTTCGATTAGTAAATTCTTGATCATATCCTTAGTGACTTGCAAAGTACAGCTAATTTCGTCGGTACAGGAACTTTCGCTGGCACATACCGAATAACAATTTGGTTCCTCTATCGGTGGAGGGGTTCCAAATTCTATAGAACGATCATCTGACAGCCAATGATTCTCTCGTTCCACGGGTGGACTGTTTTTCGATACCAGCCACCGCGCTACAAGGAGGGATGTCAGAGCTTTAGTTTTTTGAACACTGGGCGTAGATTGTTTATCGTCTCCCATGTCGATAGTTTTGTCCATTTGTACTTTCTTTCGCGGAGGTGGTAAACTAGGGGCGGACATTTCATCTGCCATTTTTGCGGTCAACATTTACCGGTGATTACATCATTCATCTATAATGATACAATGATAAATCAAATCAAGCAGCGTAAAATGTATAAATAATAGTTAAATAAATGTTTAATAAGACGCAGAACCTTGTCCGATGCTTTATTCACTTTATCAAGATAAACAGTGTATGATAAACGTTATGTTTCTCTCAAATCTGGTTTGGCTGAACGGAAGCACAGAATAATAAAAATAAACGCTAGTACCTGATTATGTATTGTAGCTTCCCAATAACTGTCGTTTAGGTAGTTTATTTAAATAAAAACGAAAACACCATAGCGTTTTTAAATTTATCTTTTCGTAATAGGTATGCTTTATCTGAATTTTGACTTTATGTACGTATGCCATAATTGACTATGTATCAATTATTGGGAATGTAGACTATTATAGATCACATTATAGCGTAACATTATACAAGTAGAATATTATGCACCTTAGTCTGATCAACAAGCACATCGGTATCGTTTTTGGATTCTCAAAAATATTCTCTGTTAGATATTTTAAAGCAGATTGTGCAGCTCGAAGTAAGAAATCAGGGGGTATCGGTGAATGCCATATGATCTTAGTTTCCTAATCCTGTAATTCTATGAAAGTAAAGACGTTACAGTGCTATAAAAATCAAGCGTTAGCAGCGATTTATATACGATGAGAATTGCACAACACATAAGATTTGTTAATACATACATTCCACCAATATGATTCAAGGCATAACGCAATGAAAGTTCAGCATATACTTAATACAATCATTCATGTTAAAAGCTTGAGACTTGTTTGTGTTTCGCGAATAAAAGTACTTACGTTCAAGTATTATATTTGAATATCTTTTAAATCAGCTTATAATAAAAAATATCCTCAGTTTGAACATGATCGCGTTTCATAATCGCTAGATAATTATATTTGTGCAGAAATTCCAAAGTGGTAACTTCTTAGGATTCCAGGGCGTTTATGAATTGATAGTTGTTCATTATAATTCTTCGCGCTTCGATAGAAGCTGTGATATGGTAATATGGAGTATATACGATTACGGATTCATCAATGCCACTTAATTTGCTCTTCCAAACTGAACAACTTTTATATAAAAATGTACTGTGCACTCTTAAATACGATAACGATTTTTCTATCTTACGCGTGATGTAAGACTAGACTCATTGCGTACTAGACACATTTAACATATGTTCTTATTGTATTTCTTTCTATAAATCTGCTACGGGATATCTAAATTTGGTAGAATTAGTTCTTTTATTACACTCTTCATAAAGTCATGTAAACTTTCAATTATGTTAGTGGTTCATGAAAGATATTATAATCTTTAGTCGGTCTTCTACTTTATGTGAAAGTAATAGTTTTGGATGGCAAGCTTATTCTTTCTTCACCGTTTACTTATAGAACCTGAATTACAGAATAATTACAGAATAGCTACAGAATATCGTTTTTAAAGAATATCTTATGGCCGAAAGGGGCATAAGATAAAATAGATAAAAATCGAGCAAAATATTGTAGTCTATATAGTGTACGTGTACATTAATGCTCATTACGTTTCTACGATTTACCTACGAATATGGTTCATAAAGAAATTTGCTACTACGACGTTATTTATAAACATAATCCTGTAGCGATTTTCGTCTCACATGGCACTATCTCGTGAATAGTAATAATTGTGTATCACGGTGACGTTGTAATCCGGTACGAGGTGCATCACATGATGCACGAATGTCAATTGGAAAATCGGGCAAATAACTTGATAAGAATGAACTACTACACCGTTATCTTGTCAAGTTGATATTATTTATATACTTCTCGAGTCCTTTGAGAGTTAAGAGCACCCATGTTTCTGATAGCTTAATTTAATTCAAGATCTATAAACATTATTAACTAATATAATTATATCATGTTAAATTCACTACGTTCTTCATAATTCCAATCAACTGTACAAAATATATGTTATCTGAGTTTTAAATAAAATATAAGTGAAAAAGATCTTTCCATTACTTTACAATTATATGTGCATATTACTGCAAACTTGACGTTTCTTCCTGGGAGCAAATAAATGTCAAGATTTCGAAAACTAGTTTCGGGAACAGTAGGGTTTAATCATATGCGCTAACGAATATAATGTATATGATCGAATGGAATGTTTCCGATATTCATGTTGATGCCTCAGCTTGAATATCGGATACGAATACGATTAGCATTAATTTTGCTATAGAAAGTATTCCGAAGAACGTGTATAAAGCAGAGTATAAAAATCATCGACAGGATTAGCACAATGTAAATAATTATCTGGTCTTTTGAAAGTTACGGGGGAAATAATTTTTAGTAGTATGACGTGATGGTTTAGTAGTACACGTCAGTATAATTTAAGATAAATTATTCGCCTGTTCTGAGTGGAGATTCCTTTTAATGGATAACGACCGTGTCATCAACTAACACGTTATGTATGTACCATTCCAAGTATAGAAAACACAAACTAAAAATGGGCTTAACTACTTTTTTAATACTTTAGTTGAACGAGAGAAATTTATTTTTCTTTCATGATATACGTTTCTTAAAAGTAAATCAATGTGCAGTTTCTATTATTTGTTATTAAATACCGATTATACAAGAATGTAAAGTTGTCCATTAACGATAGTCACTCACTATTGGGGAGATTTCAATATAACAGTTTTGTTTTACCAAGTTTGGAGACTGTTTTCCGAGATGCGAGCTTTTTTAAGTTGTCTCGACGTGTTTATTGTTAAATTTATGAAGCGGCCGTCAATTTGAAATTTAGTCAAATTTGATCTACCAGTTTTTTCAAGTTGAATACGTTTGCGAAATATGTATTCGATAACACTCAAGTTATTTTAATCCTGACAACATTTTTATGATTCTTATTTAAGTACTACGTACTGTGCAACAACATTTACAAAATTTGTTGGGCATTATAAAAGATCATTTTTATTGATACTACAAACAGTGATTGGGATGCGGCGTATTCTAGTTTGTACCGTCATTTAGGTATGCCAATGCTGTAATTATTCACATACTTCCTGTAGCAAGAATCACTTTTGACTTTAAAGAGACTAGCTTCTGGAGGTAAAGGGTGACATTATCCAGTTAACATCCGCTTTTTCGATAACAATGCATAACTAGAAGACGGACACGTTGATTAAGCGTCATGAGCATTATTGATTTTTATTTTATGGGCCACTTGCTTGCATCCTGACATTTAAAAAGAGATAGCCTCGAAAATTGTAAAACCAGCCTCAATTCTTCCGAAAACTACATTTTAAGTGACTATCAATGATTAAACTTGCTATTATATAGCTTCATGTACTCAAATTTAACCATATTACTGAAAGGAGATCATAACACCAACGTTTTGAAATTGAAACGGGATCGCAAAACAAAAGAAAGGGCACATATACTGTTCACGAGCACTAACAGTTCGTATCTATTGGTAAGAACTGGACAGGTCGAAGTATCTTACCGACGCCTGAAAATCGTTTGCAACGTAGTTGCTCAGGTTCAGATGAACGGAATCGATCCTATACAGTTGAAGGTGTTCGCGACTTAAGATCTTTCGAGTACCGATACGATTACGACATCGTAAGAGTCGATCGTGCTATTGAGCGGCACGATTAACACTGAACTCTTGGCTACTCGGGTAGGTTGCCGGTCGTATCGACTCTCCACCAATCCACCAGATCCCTCGTAACCACGAAAATGCATATATCTAACTGATGAACATACCTGGAGGAGTATTCGCATTACGCCTCACCACTTTTTTCCCACTTTACCCTATCTATCCTTATGCTCTCTAAGAAATTAATATCAAATTTACAACTCTTGAGTGCCAGTTTTTTTACTTTTACTCTATCCCGATCTGCTTACCATGACAAAATTATATAGATCTATGCTTCGTATAATGACAGAACATCATTCTAAAATATTTTACTCCTCTCAAATGATGAGAATATTATTCTACTTTTATAACAAAACCCAAAATAATATATTTTAGAAATATCACTATTAGTTAGCACAACGTTCGGTAATATTTAATCTATTGTAAACTTTTGGTTATATCAAAAGCCGTGAAAAGATGCGAATCAAATATTAAATGTGATTTGTTCAAGGAATAATTGAATAGAAATGAATTAAGAATATGAATAGAATTAAGTTTTTGCTTTCCTTTAACAGCAATGTAAGTGATTTCCTAATTACCTTAATTACGCCGAAATGGCTTTTTTACAACTTAACACAGTAGCATGTCCGATGCATAATGTTAGATATTTTTCAAGGGTGTCAGCTTTTCCATAAAGGAATGAGAGAAAAAATTGACAGAACTGAAACTATGTCAGATCCCGGAAAATTCTATAAAAACTGTTTTATATTTGATATTTACTGAAATCTGCGTTACCTATATACATGATATTGAATAGGATATACCACATACTTAACACATGGATATTATTTAGTCTGTAGTCACATAATCGTATGTAGTCGTATGATCTGTAGTCACTGTAGTCACATAATCGTACATTGAATTTAGGATAAAATGCTTTGTAAGGAATGTATTGTATTTGACGACATCCTTTGAATATTTATATTTAATATTTTTTAATAAGATGTTCTGAATGATTTCTGCGAACTATCTCGATGTGAGCTTGAAGTGGGTTTTACCGCTACAACAATGGTCTTAATACTGGATGAAATAAACGAAACGCATTATTTGAATAGGCCTAATATCTCCGAACACTTTTGGATAGTTATTAGTTTTGTATAATGGCATTTTGCGTTGTACTGCCTATTTCGCACTAAATTCGACTCTTTGTCACCCGCGTATTCTGCGTGTATTCCGTGTTGATCACTTGAAGCTGCCGAAGAAACTATTTGTTATGACATGAAAGGGATATGTGGTTCTAACGGTACGCACGCTTTCTTCTGATAACTGATAAACAGAAGGAGCTGACGATGCGTGATATGTTAGTTTGAAAGCATTCCCGGAATATAGGCAAGTAAGACATGTACAAATAATGCTAACCAATGCTAATAATACGATGAACCCAACAGCGAAAATGGAAATAATCGCAGAAGACACTAATACGAATCGTAGATTGTTATTCTATAAGAAAATCAATACAAAGTCAATGCAAAGTCAATACAAATTCATTCTAAGAACTTTTTTATTCCCTTTTATATCTTGTCATCACAACTGAATAATAGAAGGGCATATCTAAAAGTAACAAGAACATGCCGAATTCTATTAATTTTTTACCTCGAATATCACCGCATATGCCTGACTTTAACTTATATTGCGCGTATTCCTCATTGACGGTGTTTCTTGTATAATTAGATTAAACGACATATCTACCATTTTTAGGTTTCAGTGTTAACATCGTTAGTTTTTAACTGAAGAACGTACTTTGGCTATTCTGCAATCAAATCTTAAACATTCACAATGATTTTGGTAATGATGCAAATTACATCTCCGTATCATACAGGTTGCACAGGAAAATATTTGAAAATTTTAAGATAAATTTTGTAACTAATAAAGGGTATAGCCGGTTAAGGGGGTCAAAAGTGCCCCTAAACCAAATTTGGCGCAAACGAATTTGATTCGAAAGAAAGTTAAGTCACAATTTTAATGGTACTTTGGGTGCTACAAAAAAGTGTTACAAAATTTTTATTTTTTTGAAAATTTATATCCAAAAACACAGGAGACAGAAGCTTACTGCTACTTGACTCATGGACCGGGCATTGTCCGTCACAATTGCGGGACATTGTTCCAACAAATAAAGAATCTGGAAAAACTTCTCATCCGGACATTTTCAGATAATATCATTTTAGACGAATACGATGTTAACTTACACTCACGCAATGAAATTATTAAATTGCAATCATTGACTCATAACCAGTTTTCGTCTCCGAGGTTTCAACATTTGTTTAAGTATGCATGGTATAAAAGTGGATACCTTGAAACTCGACCAAACAGTTTTGATAATCCAGTTGGCTACTGCTATTTTAAGGATCAAAAAGAAATGCAGTTCTGTCCTATTTGTGGGAGATCAGCATTTATATGTTGTGCGTGGTGTGGAAAATATTTTTGTTTGAATCTTTTTTATGAAGAGTACCATTTTTGCATGAATTATTCACCATAAACATTATAAAAATAAATACTAACAAACGTTGCAGTGAGAGGTCAATTGTTGTGACTATTATATTATTCCTATCATATTCTTCCATACAGGGCCGCCGCCGAACGCTGAACAGACGGGTATCGACTGTTAAATTCAAGCTTAAACAAATTATTTTATATAAACAATACATATGATTGAAAATGGCTGAGCACGACCAATTTTCTAGATGAAACAAAAATTGTAAAGTCTTAAATTTCTGGGGGAGAGGGATTGCCAAAAAAATAATTTTTTGAACATTTTTTAACCCTTTTTTGTAGCGCCCAAAGTACCATTAAAATTGTGACTTATCTGTTTTTCGATATCTCTTGTCATTCTGGGGATAATAGGCCAAAACGAAAAAGCACTTTTTTTAGGGATGATTTCACCCCCATTAAAACGTGTTTGGGTACCAACGAAAAATAGCTTCGTAATCAACATGAATTACTCTATGTTTGTGCAAAGTTTCAGATTTTTTGGAATATTCGGGTTCCCTTACTTTCCTTGTAAGGCCAATAACGTGTTCGGAGCTCGGAATGGTAGTGGGGACCTGCGCACAACGAACGTACGTAAACTCGTCCGAGCTGGGTGAAAGGTTCCCTGGAATGGACTATATCTGTACTATTCAAAAACAGAATTGTCTTATAGAAGAATATTATTTATAGAAGAAATATGTTCAGTAGTAAACATTCAGTAATAAACGAATAAAAGTATTCATTCTTCAACGGTTAACTAAAAAATGAGTTTATTGAATGTTTACTAGCTGCATTATAAAATGTAACAACCTTCAAATATTGTATTAACCCTTTGCGGACGGAGCCGCTAGACGGGCGAGCGTCGCTGTGGACGACAGGTATTGGAGCGCGCAGTAAAGAAAATATTCACTTCGCGCGTTTGCATTATAAAAACTAAAGCTTTATTTAAATAAATTTTTCATAAAATCTAGCAACGTCATAAACAAATAAATTTAGTTTCTTTAGTATCTTTACATATGTCACGACGACAGACGCAAGCCAGCCGCAGCGCGAGAGTTGGGCGGATATATCCGACACTCGTCCGCAAAGGGTTAAAGGATTTATTCCATACCAGATATTAGGGTGTCCCATAAGTTTCTTCCGCGCCACGATGTGAATGACTTTAACTGGCTATATTTATATAAACATGCAGGCTTATTTTTTGGCCGTTTAGGGCATCTGTTTCAGTCGTCCCAGAGCTCTTTTAAAGTACGTTTCGTTAGTGACAAAGTCTATTTTAAAAATGTTTTCTACACTGTTCAATATGGATAGCCAAAAGAAGCATTTGCGGTATGTTACTGCTTTAAAAAAAGTAATAGTGCAAAGGACACTGCAGACGAGATTTGCACCGTTTACGGGAGTGTTACTACGACTATTAGGACCGTCCGCAATTGGTTTAAGAGATTTAGAGCTGGCAATTTTGACTTGAAAGATGAAGACCGCAGCGGCCGTGCAGCAACGACGGATACGGACCTTATCAAGGCTATGCTCGCTGAAAACCCGCGATATAGTGTGTGCGAGATAGTGGATGCCACTAACATTCCCAGGACAACGGTACATAAGCGTTTAATCAAGATGGAATATGCAAATCGATGTGAAGTTTGGGTTCCACGCCTATTGACGGAGACCGGCCTTATGAACCGCGTCTCTACGTGCGACTTGCTTCTCCAGCGACATGAAAGAGATCCTTTCTTAAAGAGGCTTGTCACTGGAGACGAGACTTGGATTTTACAACAAAATGTGCATCGAAAACGCACTTGGTCTAAGGAAAATAGACCTTCAATTGTTGCGAAGCCTGGACTTCATACGAAGAAAGTTCTTTTGTGCATTTGGTGGGACTGGAAAGGTGTAGTCTACTACAAGCTCCTTCCTCAAGGTGAAACGATCAATTCAGCCAAATATTGCAATCAACTTGATCAATTGAAAGCCGCCATAGCAGCAAAACGGCCAGAATTGGCGAACCGACGAGGCGTCATATTTCATCACGACAACGCAAAACTGCATGTTGCGTTGGTCGTAAGACAAAAACCATTGCAGTTTGATTCCGACGTTATACCTCATCCACCGCACTCCCCAGACCTTGCTCCATCCGATTATTACTTGTTCCTCTCGTTAAAAAATTCTCTCCGTGATAAACGGTTCAAATCCGTAAGCGAAATAAAAACGCACTTTAATGAATATTTTGCAAGTAAGCCTCAACAATTTTGGAAAGCGGGCATAATGAGGCTTCCTGAGAGTTGGCAGAAGGTAATAGAGCAGAACGGTTCATATATAACACAATAAATCAACCTTAAACAAAAAATATCGTGTATTCATTTCGCATAAAAAAAAGGAAGAAACTTATGGGACACCCTAATACTTTGTAATAACTTACGATATACGTTATAATATACGAATAAAGATGCGTTTTTAAATCATCCTTTCGTTTTAGAAAAAGATATACGTGTAATTGCATTTGGGAATGATATTTTTATCTTCATATTTGCAAATCATCGAAAACCGTCGGACTGTTTATTTGTATCATTTTGTGATGTATTTTTTGAATTATTAAATTATTAAAAGGGGTGGACTAACTTATTGCATTTCAATATTTCGAAAACTATTTAACATAAAATCATACGAGTACGATCTTATGTTTGTTACTGCATATTTATCCGAAAGTATTGACTGTGGTGTTAAATATCCTTCGTAAGCAAGATCTGGTGAATACGGCGGGTGGGTTAATACTTCCCAGGCAAGATCTTTTAAAATGTCTTTAACAGGTTTTGAAGTGTGTGATGGTGCGTTATCGTGAAGCAAAATTACTTTGTCGTATATTCTGGCCCATTCTGGTCGTTTTACGATCAATTCGTGATTCAAATTGATTATTTGTTGTCGGTAGCGATCACTATTAACACTTTGCCGCCCGCACATTTACCGCACGCAATCGTTCGTAACATAAGTAGGTGCAATATGATTATTATTATTAAAAAAGGCATTAAAATAACTGTTATACCATTTTTATTGCATAGTCTTATATTTTTAAATTATTACTCGCAACATTTTATTTAATAAATTTGTAACTTTTGGGATTAAAAGATTTCAACAAAAGGCGATCTGGCAAATTGGGAGGGGTGAACAGTCGAAACATTTGTTTCCCTATTCACCGATTGTTTCTCTGCATCAATATGTCTACCTATACGAATATCGAAATGATCGAAATGAAGCATCACCGCTGGCGAAAAGTCACGCGTACGTGACAGCGGCCGGCAAAGTGTTAACAGTTTCACCAGGTTTCGGAAGCTCATGGTACACCACACCTTCCTGATCCCACCAAATGCAGAGCATTGTCTTCTTTCCGAAGCGATTAGGCTTTGCAGTCGATGTTGACGGTTGACCTGGATCAACCCATGATTTTCTGCTTTTGGGATTCTCAAAATGAACCCACTTTTCATCGTCAGTCACAATTCGATGCAAAAAAGTCTTTCTTTCGTGCCGTTGAAGCAAAATTTGACTGATGACTTTTCGGTTTTCCATTTGTCTTTCGTTCAATTGATGTGGCACCCATTTTCCTTCCTTTAAAATCTTGCCCATTACTTTTAGACGATCGGAAATTGTTTGCTGAGCAACGTTTAATCTTACTGCAAGTTGGTTTTGCGTTTGACACGCATCTTCATCCAATAATGCTTGAAATTGTTGGTCTTCAAACTTTTTCCGTTGACCTGGACGTTCTTTGTCTTTTACATTGAAATGTTCACTTGTATACTTCCCGAAGTATACGATAGCTTTCAGCAGCACTTTTCTTCAAAATAAAGTAATGAATTAAAACTGCCAGCAAATGCTCTTTTTTGGCACGAATCTCGACATTTTAAAGCGTAAAATATTTATGATGCCAACACTTTCAGAAAATTTGACATATGAAGATCTGAAGCTGGTTGTCAAGACAACGATATAACATAAATATCAAATCGCATATACATCAACATATGTGTAATTCCATCTATTGAAAAAAATCCGCATTATTAACCGGTACACCTGGTATATGGTGATTCTCCTGTCGATTCATATGTAAAAACTATAATAAATCATACCACTCTATAGTGTTAACGTAATAAAAATTGACTTTATAAGTATTGTACTTACCGGAAATAGTAACGTAAAAATTAAATTGTAATCAGTTGTTGTCTGAACCACATATGTATAATTCACTAAAAATTGCCACTTCACATTTTGTTCCAATTATATGCACTCATTTTTATATAATAAATTTGTCATGCTTTAAACACATTACACAAAAGTAATTGAAAATATATGCACAGATACTGCACTTTCATTATTGTTTAAGGTACTGCAGAAATAATTCCGCTTTGGAATCAGTGCACATGTGTCCCTGAATTCTAGAAAGAAGGTATATGGAGACTTTCGAAAGGGAGGGTAGGAGCTCATGTATAATTGAGAGCCACAAATGGGAGCTACTACGACTGCTGTTTATCCAGAGTCCAACAGTACTTCCAATTAGAGAAAATTCAAATCGGATTTGCACAGAAAAAGCACGAAATAAAGGAAGTATGTCCTACATCTTCGATTCACTTTCTAACAACCCTCTTTCTGCTTGAGCTAATTATTACGACAGACTGTGTATGTTGTATTTCCCGATCCCGTAAAATGAAAATACGTAATAAAAATGTATATCACTGAAAGCCTTAAGTTCTGCTTAACACATTTTACGTACGCTTTTACGTACACCATAGATACGTCTTGATTACGTCAAACTTCTCCGCTTTAGAGCGTATTTACTAACCTTTTTGTTCAAAATCCAAAAAGATTAGCGTTAAACAGAATTCTAATATTGCATTTTCTAATATTGCTTATTTAATATTTAAATAAAATTCCATTTACAGTGCAGTTTCAAAAAAGTATATCTTGTTTTATAAAATTGGAACAAAAAGACTAGCTGCTTTGCATATCATATCTTGCGTAGTGAATTGCATATATTAGGTATTGTTACTTATAGTTGGTCTGTGAAACTTAATAATCAGACTTGTCGAAAAAATATCAGTTATTTCACTAAAATCATAAAGTTATAATTCAGTTATCCTGAGATAATAAAAAATAGTAACTGCCAAAGTAACTTTCGACATCGACCGACGGCAGAGGCAAAATTGTTATCTTTACTGTATGTACAATAGATTGGGCAAGTTGATATTGATACTAATGATGAAATAGAAACTATCTGTTTAGATTTATAATTATGAGTATTCGTTATTAACACTTTGAAAAACGTACCTGCTCCCGAAATCGCGACTCTTCGAAATATGTGATATCATGGCCATTAATATTAAAAAGACCAGACCCATTTCCGCGTATCGTCACATCGGCTACAGCACTTTTTCTCTGGCATGCTGCAACAAGAGACACCGTACAAATGTGGATAATAGACAATCATGCAATTAGAACGAAAGCAGGTATCTAATTATATAAACAGTGTATTTGTTTAATTTGTATAAAGTGTATACATATTTCACCCTCGTAGATATATATCGTGTTGGGAAAGTAACGATTAAAAAATGACAATTTTCATGTTAATTTCACGAGATTTTAATTAGCACTTAGCAATGGAATTGCTATAATGTCATTTTTCTCTTGTTTAATGACCAACATTACGATTACTCGGTACAATTAATAGACTAATTAGGACTCGTACAAATACAAGTATCTACAATCTACACCCCCAATCGTAAGTCATGGGACACGGTAGTTTCAGCTTGACGTTCAAATTAATGTTATTAAACAACTGAGATATAAAAACATACGATTATCTACTGATTCCTTACACTAACGATAGGTACAATTTCTAAGTGTTCAAAAATATTGTAAATACATATACAGTGGGTCAAAAAAGTCTCCGTACAATCGATTTTCAAACTTTGAAGTTGTATAATTTCGAGGGAATAGTCAAAAATAAGTTTTTTTGCGTTATTTGTATTTATCTACGTCTAGTTATAAATTGTACAAAGGGTCTTTACGGTTTTAGTAATATTCAATTCGTAAATTTTGATTTAACATAAGGAGAACAGAATTGAGGCCAAATAAGTTTCCGTACACAGAAATATATTTCACTTAAATTATTAATTAAAACGAAATTTTGCTTTGTTTTTGATCGGTTCTCAGTTAATTATCGGTAGGTCCGATCGTATTGTATTTTTGTATATTATATGCTTACTCTCTGTGTGCGTACGTGTACATAAAATAATCTAATGTATAATGTAAAAAATACTTTCTCACGCATTTGTCGTTGACTTTTCACTGATTATTCTTTAAGAAATTATTTCTCGATGTTAGAAACTTGTTTTTTACTGTTCTAACTGATTTTTGCAAATAAAAGAGTCCAAACGTCTTTCCCCCGATCGAGGATTTGAACTCTAATCCGCACGCTGCGAGCCAGGTGTGTTATCAATACCGCTACTGTTACATTGTGTAAGGAAAGAGGCATAAAACTTTGTGCGCAATAGAATTAGTTCTGGCTCTACTACGTCCCATGAAAATCTCGGTAACCGCTGACTACTAATTCTCCTCGGTAGTCCCTAAGTTGAGTCTTTGTTCGGTATAAACAAAAGATTTTCTTTTCTGCCTGTCCTGTTTTGTTTCGCGGCGGAACAAACATGATATTATACAGGGTGCCATGTAACCGGTAGTACAAGCGGGAAGGTGGTGATTCTACATGAAATTCTGAATCAAAAAAATACAACAAATTTTTTTCGTTTAAGGCTTCTTTTGTTTGCCCAGTGCGGGTACACTTACAAGGAAGCCTAGGTAGGTGTCCCACTTCAATTTTGTTCATTTTCAGGATGTTATAATACTCAAAAAACTAAGGGACCCGTATTTTTTTATATCTGCGGAATTTCAATTTAAGGAGACGAAACCCTCCCTCAAATATACGGCGCGTAACGGGAACAATTGGAATGTTTTATCGGGTTTTTGAATTCTTTTGGATTAAAATATTTTTTACCATAAAACACTTAACATGGAAATACAAATTTCTCGGAAGGTTTTGTTTTTTAAGGGTAAATTACCCCCATGTTGACGTTTTTTCACTCCATAAAAAATTTGTGGCAGATGTATTAAAGAAATAGTGCTTATTCTGTAAAATAATCGAGAATTAAATGATACTTTCTTTTTGTGTTGTCAGGGAATAAACTTGCTTCTAGGGCAAGTCACCATTTCAACGTCATAAGCCAAATGATTACAGAAAATTATGTTCCTTTATTTCTTTTATGTCCGTATGGTTATTATGCATTAAAATTACCAAGTATGTAGTATCGGTACTTGGAGGCGAGACGGGTGGCCAGCCCGTTCTTGAGAATGCGTGTGTGTGTGTGCTTGTGTGGCCTAAAGATAAGGGCGTAGGTTAGGACTGTCGGTTTAAGTTTTAGTTTTAAGAGTCAGTCTTAAGAGAACTCTCGACACACGCGCTACGCTTTATATCAGGGGTCTCCAAACCGTGGCCCGCGGGCCAAATGTGGCCCGCCTGGACGTCAATGTGGCCCGCAGTTACGTCTAATGTTTTCACTCATGCCTACAAATCTGGCCCGCGCGCTTACTTCATTTTTAACACACTGCATTCGACAAAAAAAGGGCTTTCTAGACATTTTTAACATTTATTTTTTACCACACATAGATTACAAAGCAATATTACAAAATAAAGATTACAAAATAATGTAACGATTCCGGGACGGAAAATTATCCACACAAAACTAAGTGGCTTTATAGAAATTTCGCGGACTGTATATTGTGCTCGACTCAGTTGCGGCTTTTCTTCACTTATTAATTTAAACTGAGCTATAATGCAACAATTGCAACCTACAATATAAATACCTTGAAAGAATCGTCACTTATGATAAAAAATGGTTACTGGATAAAAAGTTCCTTTCTGTAATACGAATGAAACTATATAGACATTCTATAAAATGTGTTTTATTCTTGGTTCATATTGGGTATGCGTCATGTTCCAAAGAAACATAGTATGTATGCGGTGCTAGGTTTTGGCCCGCTCGGTCGCGTGACGCCGTCAGTATGACACGCGTCCGACAGCGTCAGTGAATGTGGCCCGCGTACGTAAAAGTTTGGAGGCCCCTGCTTTATATACATCATACGATACGCTAAGATTTCATATTATATTAAGTTACCGTTATAGTTATTTTTGTTTTTGTTAGTCTCATTAGTTTAAATTCATACAATATATTCTCTTATACTGCAATCACAATCAATTTACTTTATTAATCCTCGCGGATCCTAGAATTCTACAAGTATGATGTAAATCTTATGTGATATATGTATTTTCGAAGTAAAATAGCTCCACATCGCAAAACACCCCTATATAATTTTTAATAACAAAAATATATTTTAATGCTGGATTTTAATATCAACCTCCTCCATAGTTTTTGAATGCATCGGAATATCAAATAAACTCTTTCTTTACCTTTTTCGGTATTTCCTAGAGGAGGTAAACCACCCCTAAATTAAAACAACGATATTCCCGACTTCAAAAGTCATTATGTCTATTTATCAAAAGCTATAATTCTCTCGCGATCGAGCATACATACCGTTCGGGTGTTTTACTGAATAGGCAATATACTGAATACCTGTATTAATAATTAGCTTCTTACCCTGGGTTTACCCCCCGGGAGGCACACACCACCCCCTGCATAAGTTGTTTACAAAGCTCTCCCCCACACGAAATAGGCCACCACTACAGACAACTAGGGGTAGTTTACCTCCTTTAGGAAGTATCGAAAATGATAGAGAGAGAGTTTATTTGATATTCTGATGCATTAAAAAACTATGCAGGAGGTTGATATTAAAATGCAGCGTTAAAATATATTTTTGTTATTAAAAATTATATACGGGTGTTTTGCGATGTTGAGCTGTTTTACCTCGAAAATACATACATTCCATAAGATTTACATCATACATGGTAATTTTAATGTATAATAACGATACGAACATAAAAGAAATAAGGAAATAACATAATTTTCTGTAATTATTTGGCTTATGCCGTTGAAATGGAGACTTGCCCTAAAAGCAAGTTTATTCCCTGACAACACAAAAAAAAGTATCGTTTAATTCTCCATTATCTTACAGAATAAGCACTATTTCTTTAATACATCTGCCATGAAGATTTCATCGAGAGAAAAAAAGTCAACATGGGCCCTTAAAAAACAAACTCTTCCGAGAAATTTGTATTCCATGTTCGGTATTTTATGATACAAAATATTTTAATCCACTAAAATCCAAAAGAATTCAAAACTTCGATAAAACATTCCAATTGTTCCCGTTACGCGCCGAATATTTGAGGGAGGGTTTCACCCCCTTAAACTGCAATTCCACAGATATAAAAAAATACAGGTCCCTTAGTTTTGTGAGTACTATAACATATCTGAGAATGAACAAAAATCGGAGGGGGGCACCTACCAAGGCTTCCTTGTTAGTATATGGTTGTCACGTAATTGGTGGTACAGGCGTAAGGGAGTGATTCTATATGAAATTCTGAATCGAAAATATGGAATAAAATTTTTTAGTTTAAGGCTTCATTTTCGAGAAAAATTACTGAATTATGAGTAAATGTGCACTTGATCAAGCCCTCAACCCAACGGATTTTATGTACATACTTACAATTTGATTATCTCTACTAATCGTAAGTGAAAATAAACATTCCCAATGATCGTATGCATTAAATGGATGGAATGGCGAGAGCACAGAATAATGTTGAAAGAAACAAATGTGTAAAAAAGTAAACAAAATGTTTACTGTGTAAAAACTGCTTTAGTTTTCCCATTGTTGCAAAAATTTTGTCTTATTCCGTGCCCTCGCCATTCGATTCCTTTGATGCATATGAACATTGGAAAGTTTATCTCCACTTGTTGTTAGTAGACATAATCTAAGTACATGAAATCTGCTGACAAGGAGAGTGCAAGGTCTTGGGGTCACGGATTTAGTTCAAATTTTGTAGGATGGTAGATTTAGTTTCCCTGTTGATGAATATATATGGTTATGTGGGCAACTACCCAATAATTTGTTAGATATTTGCAATTGAAGATGCAATTCACTCGTTAAATTCAGTTCTGTAGCAAACGATTTCACGTAATGGGTTTAGCGTAGCCGTTAGGAGCCGGGTTCGAGTCCGTGGAGGGTGAATAACTTTTATTTTATGTCTATTTTCACATATAAAGATACATAATGGAGTTTAAATAAATTGGAAATGAAATGTCTTTAATGACTAGAAACCTTATAAGAGTTTTATTTGTCATTATCATTCGTATAAGTACAGAATAATATTTATTACAAAACAATAAAAGCATTTCGCAAGAAGAACAGGAGAAAAGCCCTTTAACTGCCAGAGTCGTTCGAAATGCTTTTATTGTTTTGTAATAAATATTATTCTGTACTTATACGAATGATAATGACAAATAAAACTCTTATAAGGTTTCTAGTCATTAAAGACATTTCATTTCCAATTTATTTAAACTCCATTATGTATCTTTATATGTGAAAATAGACATAAAATAAAAGTTATTCACCCTCCACGGACTCGAACCCGGCTCCTAACGGCGGGAACACCGAGCCGTTGCCGCTACGCTAAACCCATTACGTGAAATCGTTTGCTACAGAACTGAATTTAACGAGTGAATTGCATCTTCAATTGCAAATATCTAACAAATTATTGGGTAGTTGCCCACATAACCATTTATATTCATCAACAGGGAAACTAAATCTACCATCCTACAAAATTTGAACTAAATCCGTGACCCCAAGACCTTGCACTCTCCTTGTGAGATGAGGCTTGATCTAGTGCACGCGTACTCGAAAAGATATTTTTATAACTAGAGCATGTAATACCTTTTCACGCATTAGTCATTGACGTTTCACTAATTGTTCTATAAGAAATTATTTTCCGATGTTAGAACTTGTTTTTTACCGTTGTGAATTATTTTTGCGGAAAAAAAAGTTTAACGTCCTTCGCCCGATCGAGGATTTGAACTCGAATTTGCGCCGTGTGAGGCAGGCGCGTTACCCGTTCCGCCAGTGTCACATTATATAGTGACAGGTGCATAAACATATGTAAGTCGCGTTTAACTTTAAACCCTTTTTCTGAAAAAACCGTGGATCATTGGTCGGAATGCTTGGGCGCAATGGAATCAGTTCTGATTGTACTACGTTTCTCCAAAGTCTCGTTGAAAAATCTCGAGGACGCCTGACAAACTCTCCTCGTCAGAGTCAATATATACGGTGTACCGAAAATTCGTGAACATGACTACGTAGGACTGTACTAATATTGTAGCAAACTTTTGAAGTAAATATTTCTGAAATAAATTACTACGTTCATACATACGTTCCATAGTATCAAGATTTCTAATTCATTCCGGAAAATCCCGAAAACAATTAAATAACATGGTATACCCGTAGGGTAAAGGTACCAGTAGTTGACTAGGTACCAGTAGTTGACTAGGTACCAGTAGTTGACTAGGTACCAGTAGTTGACTATGTATCAGTAGTTGACTATGTATCAGTAGTTAATTTATAACATGATTTATGACACTCCGATCTAGCAGAATTTCCTTGCAGTTGTTTAGGATTAAATTCCTGACTTCTCCAAACATGTGCAAGGCACATTTTTTATGACAAGTTTGCCTTAGTCTACTAGTTCGTTGTTTGCTCGAAACACTTCCCTTAATAATAGTAACAATGGCTTTAATATCCGCCAAATGCCGTGGGCGGTACTCTGATAGAAACAGTTAAAACAATTAAACCGCGTTATAATCAGTATGTGGTAGATGAATACGCGAAGCTACTAAGAAATATTTCTCTAAGTTGCAGTTTTTCGACACCGTGTATATGAAGTTTTCCTCCCGCGGCAAGTTGAAGTCGCAGATAAAGCAGTGGTGGGAAAAACGTAGTGGGCACTGCGCAAACCGGGTGAAAGGTTCCGTGTAGCAAATTCTGGACTTATATTTATATTTTAATGCAGTGATTACAATTTATAAAACACTTTTTTAATTTGTGTTTAGCGAACCACAAAAATATTCTTACTTTGCATATTCGAGAGAACAGTAAAATAAAACAGTTTTAAAGTGGATAATATTGCATAACAACATAATAATTGTCTATATATATATATAAAATGTTGAATATACATATTAGAATATATTCTAGTTTAAATTGCAATCATGAATAAGAAATACAAAAGGTTTGGTTTTTTACTTCATGCTCGTAGATAGTGTGCATCGAAGTTACTTATAAGGATGGACTTAAATCTTTTATAATTATTGAGAAAGCATAGTTTGTCGCTTTTGTTTTCAAGTCAATTACTTTTAGCGTTTCTTACAAATTGTTAAAAAGTATCGATATTGGTTCCATATCTATGCTAGAAGAAATCAATATGAAATTAGGTTGATAGGCGTTGATACAAATAAAGAACTTAATCAAAGTTCTCTATTCTTTCTAAATCCAAAAAAGGGTCTAGGCGGGTAAGGTAGTCAAAAGTGCCCCTAAACCAAATTGGACTTGCGATAGGTCATTCGATAGCTTATAAAAAAAAAAAAAAAACAATCTGTGCCAAGTTTCAACTTTGTATCTCGACTGGGGGAGGAGTGAAGGGCAAAAATCGAAAATCACGTTTTTGCCCAATTTCTTCGAACTCAGTAAATGAAAAATTTTGAAAAAAATCAGGAACACTTCGGTGAGTAAGGTACATATTATGGAATTTTGTCAGATTTTAATGTTGCAAATCCAAGCTGTGAAAAATAAAAAACGCAAAAAAAAGCCGAAAAATGCCGATTTTGGATTGAAGGAGTCCCGGATCAGCGTTTATATTTTTTGTGTAAATGTGTATTATTAATACTATTGCTCTCAATTTTTTTCAGATTTTTAGTTAAGGTGCGCCGCAGTTAAAAAAATAAAAACCGGTTTTTTCGGCGTTTTTGCGTGTTAGATTGACTTATAGGGCGAACTTTCGTATTATTCTCTATCAAATAAGTGTTTGTGCAGTAATCAATGTTTTTGCATCCGGCAAAGCAATATCGGAATTAAGGAAACTAAAGAAATAGAGAAAATTGGAATTACTGTGCTATTAGAGCCTAGAGCGTAAAGAATATTTTCAAGTGGTTCGGTGGTCCCGTGGCAAAGCGTCAGGCTGTTGTAACGCTGCGGACTTTTTTTGTAGGTTCGCATCCCACTTAGGTTAATTTTTTTTTGCATTTCATTTTCAGAATTTTTAACTACATAACAACCGAGCTATATCAATATCTGTTTACAAGTAGTTTAACAATATTTTTAAATTATTTTAATCTGTACTATACGTAAATATGACTTTGGAGCGCATGATTATCTTTAAATATAAGATATTTAAAAAATATGCTTAAACTATGTTTAAACTAGTTCGGTTGTTATGTAGTTAAAAGTTAAAAAAATGTTGTTATGTAGTTAAAAGTTAAGAAAACGAAATGCAAAAAAAAATTAACCCAAGTGGGGTGCGAACCTACAAAAAAAGTCCGCAGCGTTACAACAGCCTGACACTTTGCCACGGGACCACCGAACCACTTGAAAATATTCTTTACGCTCTAGGCTCTAATAGCACAGTAATTCCAATTTTCTCTATTTCTTTAGTTTCCTTAATTCCTATATTGCTTTGCCGGATGCAAAATCATTGATTACTGCACAAACACTTATTTAATAGAGAATAATACGAAATTTCGCCCTATAAGTCAATCTAACACGCAAAAACGCCAAAAAACCGGTTTTTATTTTTTTTATAAGCTATCGAATGACCTATCGCAAGTCCAATTTGGTTTAGGGGCACTTTTGACTACCTTACCCGGCTAGACCCTTTCCGAGATTTTGACACTCTTCGAAATTTCGTTTAATCGATTCACTAGCCCTCTATGAAGCGATAATAATATTCGTTTATAAACCATTTTTCAGTATAGCACTATTATTAATAGAGGACATGCACAGTATGCAATAGTATGCAACATATACAGTATGTACACATTAATCTACTTAGTCAAAGATTTATACTTACTTTTAACACTAATATAAGGCCTTCCATTTTCGTCAGTTGATACCTGTAATGCAAAAAATGTGTCAATGCTGTAGTAAATTTGATACCATGACTTTGTATTGTCTTGTTAAATAAATTTCTTACCGCAGGAATAGATGTGCCATGGGAAATGGTTACAAGCGCTTTTCTGAACTTCATTACAAAGTCCATTGCATTTAACGATAGCGGATGTTTAATCAGCCTTTCAAAAGATGTCACTAGATACTGGTACTGAAAGTCATGAAAACTACAGTATACCATAACGTATGTACAAATATTTCATTCATTATTGTACTTTTCCATCGCAGTTACTAACGAATTACTTAAATTACGTATAAAAAATGGTATGGTCTTGAAAAAGTGAAGTATGTGTAACATTAAACAAATAAGTAGAACATAATCTAAGGTAGCAGATAAGATTAACGGATTTCGATAACCCGGAATTTAACCTACAAATCGTTCCATTTTGTGTTAATAAAGAACACATGAAACATATTCAAAGTATTAAATTAATTTGCTTCAGCAATAGTTTTGTCTGTACTGCTTAGTTTAACCGTAATAAACACTTTTTCCAAAAGCATACCGTTCAACCAGAGTGAATATTGTCATGTTTATTGAGAATAATTCAATTTAATTCACAATTTGGAAATTTGTATCGAATGTTGAAAGTGTATATTTCTTAATACAAGTATAAACTGAGAGGACATATGTATCAACAATCACATTGAACAATGTTGTTGGAATTAGTAATTATTAATTTATTATAAATAACATCAGCTGGTCTTATATAGTTATACTGTAATTCATTAAAAATGAACTTAAATTGATTTAATTGATTGTATATTATAAATTTATAACTATAGAAATTAAGAAAGTGCTTTAATTTACGAAATTATTATTCGTATTTAAAATTATAAGGCATTAACTTCTTTTGTAATAAATATATTTGAATCTTTTCATTTTATATGTCTAAATTCATATGTATGTAGTACATGAAATATTATTAATAGACATGTGTCAAACTATTATTAGATTCAAAGCTTTCACTCTCATATTTCAAGTGTATTTTACTTTAGAGTATTAAAAAAAGTATTGTTAACATAATAATTTAGTTCTTTCAAATGTTTCATTAGCAGTTTTATCCAAGTTTCCAGTTTAAGCATCAACGTATAAATCTGCAAACATTTTAATATGATATGACTTAATTGCACTTACCTCAAAATCATATAGTTTTTCAAGAAAAATGTTTTCCACATCAGCTTTTGGCAACCATATAGAACCGAGCACTTCCCTAAAAAAATAATAAAATAGTTATATACATAAATAGCTAGATGCACACATTAGATATATATATATAATTTTATAATATACATTTTGTCTTTTTCACTTGCTAATTTGCCATTTGCGATTAAATCATCTTCTGTTTTATTTAACATTTCAAATTCCTCTGTAATGTTCTGCACACATAATATAAATTGTTAGTAACTAATTACATTATTATATAACATGTCACAATATATATTTATAGGGGGCTTACATAAAGTGTTTGATAATAGTTTGGTTTTGAAGTATAAAACATGGAATGATATGGTCTTCCAGTAACATCAAACTCGGCTGCTTTTCTAGATGGATAAATCTCGTCTGGATGTCGCATTAGAGGTCGTGCCCTTGGTTCATAAAGACCAGATGGAAAGAGATATTCTATAGATCTCTGTAAATTTGTATGTTATTCCTGTTAAATACATTTCTCCCAAACAACAGTGTATATTAAACATTTAAATTTAATTTACATCAATATCTTGCTGTGTAAACATATCTGGATCTTCACCCATCATATTTGCAAGATGTCTTTTCCCAATTTCATACTCGGCCACTTCCTTTTTTATGAACTCATCTAAACGCAAAAGTCAAATATTAAACTCAATCAATTATTAACTATAAAAGTTATATGACTATGTAGATGTCTATACATTATTCATACATATAAGTCAATATCAGAAAGTCAAGATACTTTACAAGTGTCACCAAACACTGTTTTGTAATATTAATAAACTATGGCTGCATATTAAAGCAGATACCTTTTAATTAGGAAAAATAGAAAAGCTTAAAATCATTTAACATTATTAAATCCCATATTACTCTTATGTGTGAGCAATGGAACAATTGTGGCACAAGTTAACCACAATTAATACACAGCATTTAGTAAACATATTTTTACTAATAATTCTTAAGAAACCAAAGATACTAAAATATAAAAGTAACATATATGGAAAGGAATATTATTCTAACCAATGTTTTACATCCTTTTATCATAACTTAATAGTGACGCCCACTGTCACGTATATGTGATTTTGACAGACGGCGTCACTTATTGTTAGCTGTGAATTCACACTACTAATTTTCGACCGGTATTATATAAATGATTCAAGATCGTCCTAGTAAATATTGTGACAAAAATTAAGATTATATGCTAGAATTTAAATAATTGTAGTTTCAATACTCTTCTCTTAAGACGTATATTATAATTACACAGTGTACGACTGTGCGAAAGCACCGGTATCACCCACAACGACAGTAAGAGCTACGCAATAGATGCTGGCCGTGGCCGCGAGTCTTTCAGGGAAATGTGCAGTCATTAAAGTATTACGTATTACAATGTAGGAATTGGAGAAAAAGAACAGCATACTGGTTGCTGACCAAGAATTTGAACACCATATCTTTTATTTTCTAGGCAACTGGTCAATTGCCCACGAAAGTTCCTAAATAAGCTACCTAAGCTATCTGCAGTTCTTCCTTTCCAAATCGCTTTTTAACTCATTCAGCTTTCGCTTATTTTGCGCTTCATGTGGATAACCTCGGATATTCTATTAGCAAAAGTCTTTTCCATGTGCAACTACTTTATCCATTGACACATCTGCATGTTATATCTGCAGGGTACAATAGAATATTTGATCCCACATATAATAACTTTATAAAAATTATTGACACTGTTTTACTTCAATGTTCGCTAATAAGTATGATTACAGTTATAACCCATATCATTGTCCACTTGAAATATATAAATACCAACTATGACTCAAAACTATCTGAGACTGACAAATACCAGTCAGAATCATAGTGGTGTGTTTTGGCCCAAGTCATGCACTATGGGTTTGATTCACAGTTTAGGCTGAATGGGTTAAATTGTGCTTGAAATTTATATGTCTACAGTAGAACTGAAGTACAAGGGGTGGCAGAAAAGTAATGCACAATCGTTCATAATTCCCAAATGAAACAAATATGACACATAGCACATTTTATATGCTACAAAAACTTACATTTATTTTTCCACAGTGACCCATCCCGTCAATGAAGAATGCCGGCATCCAGTTCATCATTGGTGATATGAATATCCTTTGGAATACCCATTGGTAGAATTAATACCTTTAATATCCCTCTTTAAATGCAGAAAGAGGCATTATCATGTTGGAGAATTATCTGCAACACAAATTGCGTGCAACAATGGAGGCTCTTGTGAAGTTGAAATTTGAAACAATTCCGTACCCTCACACTCACCAGATTTTCATTTCTTTCAGCATTTACAGAGGGATATTAAGGGTATTCATTTCACCATGGATGATGAATTGAAGGACGTAAGGTCATAGATAAAAAAAAAGGCCAGCAGCATTCTTCAGTGACAGGATGAGAAAACTGGTTCACTGTTGGGAGAACTGTGTAGCTGTAAATGGCAACTATGTGGAAAAAATAAATGTAAGATTTGTAGCAAATAAACTGTACTTTTATGCCATATTTGTTTTAATTGACTATCTCTTTTCATTTGCGAGGTATGAGCCACTGTACATTACTTTTCAGCCACACCTGGTATAAAAAATCTAAGTTTATAATTAAGTGAATTAGACATAGAATAGTGAGATTCTAACCGTGTGCTTTAGCTCGTTCTAAGTAGACTCTCATAGCTTTGCTCATCTTTTTCTTTGACGTGGTAGGTTTACCAATCGGTTCGTTAAAATATTTATCAAAGTCTTGTTCATCCATCAAACAAGATATTGGTGTTGTATGCTAAAAATTATAATGTGTATCTTATAGTACATGCTCTAATTGTAAACGAGGTTAGGAAAATTAAGTTGATATACAAACAAATCTATGAAGAAAGTAAAATGTATATATGACTTACAACACGCTGTCCAAAATTTAACGTTGCACTAATAGCATTGACATTGCCTAAATGTAATAAACTTCGTATATTGCTAAAGCGTGTAAACATTGTTACCGCCATTCTTAATGATTAGACCGAATTTATGTGCGGTAAATGTTATCACTAGAGTACTTAAATCTTATGCAAAGTATTACAAAAAAGGTTCGTTTTCCCCTTAGATATTCAGGTCCAGTATTACGAGGCAGTTGCAGGAATTCACAATTATCAAATCACATTAAATTAAATGGTTCTCTTAAAATACATCACAGATCTGTACACCCAGAGCAGATAATGCGCGTAAGCAGAGTAAAAGCACCGACGAGATAATATATATATAGCCCGTTCCAACGAACCTTTCACCCAGCTCACGCAGCCCCCACTACGGCCACTACTTTATCCACGCCTTCAACTTGCCCCGGGAAGGAAACTTCATATATACGGTGTCGAAAAACTGCAACTTAGAGAAAGATTTCTTAGTAGTGTACGCTGCAGTAAGAACATTTAAAACAATACTTGGTATATATAGAAGCCATTGTTACCATTATTAAGGGAAGTGTTTCGCGCAAACAATGAACTAGTAGACTAAGGCAAACTTGTCATAAAAAATGTGCCTTGCACATGTTTGGAAAAGTCAGGATTTCTTCTGCTAGATTGGAGTGCCATAAAGCATTTTATAAATTAACTACTGGTACCTTTACCCTACGGTTATACCGTGTTATTTCATTGTTTTCGGGATTTTCCGGAATGAATTAGTAATCTTAATACTATGGAATGTATGTATGAGTGTAGTAATTTATTTCAGAAATATTTACTTCAAAAGTTTGTTACAATATAAGTACAGTCCTACGTAGTCATGTTCAAGAATTTTCGGTACACCGTATATATTGATTCTGAGTCGCTTCGTCGCTGACGTCACATTCGGACTACGGCCAATAGCGTGTTCGGAGCAGGGAATGGTAGTGGGGACCTGCGCAGATCGAATGTAAACTCGTCGGAATCAGGTGAAAGGTTCGTTGGAACGGGCTATAGCCCGTTCCACGGAGCCTTTCACCCGGTTCGCGCAGTCCCCACTACGTTTTTTCCCACCACTGCTTTATCTGCGACTTCAACTTGCCGCGGGAGGAAAATTTCATATATACGGTGTCGAGAAACTGCAACTTAGAGAAAAATTTCTTAGTAGCTTCGCGTATTCATCTACCACATACTGATTATAACGCGGTTTAATTGTTTTGCCGGTTTCTATCACTGTCGTTCGAGTACCGCCCACGGCATTTGGTGGATATTAAAGCCATTGTTACTATTATTAAGGGAAGTGTTTCGAGCAAACAAGGAACTAGTAGACTAGGGCAAACTTGTCTTGAATAATGTGCCTTGCACATGTTTGGAAAAGTCAGGAATTTAATCCTAAACAACTGCAAGGAAATTCTGCTAGATCGGAGTGTCATAAATCATCTTATAAATTAACTACTGATACATGGTCAACTACTGGTACCTTTACCCTACGGTTATACCGTGTTATTTCATTGTTTTCGGGATTTTCCGGAATGAATTAGAAATCTTGATACTATGGAATGTATGTATAGTAATGTGTAGTAATTTAGTTCAGAAATATTTACTTCAAAAGTTTGCTAAAATATTAGTAGTCCTACGTAGTCATGTTCAAGAATTTTCGGTACACCGTATATATTGATTCTGAGTCGCTTCGTCGGTGACGTCACATTCGGACTACGGCCAATAGCGTGTTCGGAGCAGGGAATGGTAGTGGGGACCTGCGCAGATCGAATGTAAACTCGTCGGAATCGGGTGAAAGGTTCCGACGAGTTTGCATTCGATCTGCGCAGGTCCCCACTACCATTCCCTGCTCGGAACACGCTATTGGTCGTAGTCCCAATGTGACGTCACCGATGAAGCGACTCAGAGTCAATATATACGGTGTACCGAAAATTCGTAAACATGACTACGTAGGACTGTACTAATATTGCAACAAACTTTTGAAGTAAATATTTCTGAAATAAATTACTACACTCATACATACATTCCATAGTATTAAGATTTCTAATTAATTCCGGAAAATCCCGAAAACAATGAAACAACACGGTATAACCGTAGGGTAAAAGTACCAGTAGTTGACCATGTATTAAATATTCGTTACGCTCTAGGCTCTAATAGCACAGTAATTCCAATTTTCTCTATTTCTTTAGTTTCCTTAATTCCTATTGTAGGCTGGAAAGCGCATACAAGCGCCTCATGACCGCGTCAGGCCTAAGGGTGCGTGGCGCCTAAAAACTCTCTCTCCCTCCCTCACTGTGTGGGTGTGTGCGTGTGCGTGTGTGTGCGTGCGTGCTTGCCCGCCTAAGGGTATAAAGGCACGCATTAGATACGGAGTACACAGAGTGTCTTCCCAGAGTCAGTGAACGAGATTTGCGTGAGAATTGAGAGTCGAGAGATCAGCGTTAGTTCTAAGAGTTAAGAGTTTTAAGAATTAAGAGTTTTAAGCATTTAATGAAATAGACTTAAGTATATTATATTCCGTTCCAAATATATCTTTTAAATCTTCACCTTAAAACCAATTAATAAATCAAACTGTTACCCCACATACAACAAATATCCTACACTATATTGCTTTGCCGGATGCAAAAACATTGATTACTGCACAAACACTTATTTAATAGAGAATAATACGAAAGTTCGCCCTATAAGTCAATCTCACACGCAAAAAACGCCGAAAAAACCGGTTTTTATTTTTTTTAACTACGGAGCACCTTAACAAAATATCTAAAAAAAAATTGAGAACAATAGTATTAACCCATTTGCATCCAAGAGCGGCATATTCCGCGATCCACGACTGTCTACTATCACCAAGAACGGAATATTCCGCGAGCCCGCGACTGTCTACTAATTATTGTATAATACTGAAAAATACTGAAAAATGTAAAATGCGATGTTTGCGATATAACATTGTGTATCAATCGTTCTACACAGAAAAGTTTTAATGAACTCCCCGAAAAATTTGGATGTCGATTACTGCACATAAGACCCCGACCACGCGCGGTGAAACGGAACAGTCGTCAGTTCAACGCCGCTGAGATTTGGGTACGGCAGCTGAAGTAGACGCATGATGCAAATGGGTTAATAATACACATTTACTAAAAAAATATAAACGCTGATCCGGGACTCCTTCAATACAAAATCGGCATTTTTCGGCTTTTTTTTGCGTTTTTTATTTTTCACAGCTGGGATTTGCAACATATAAAATCTGAAAAAATTCCATAATATGTACCTTACTCACTGAAGTGTTCCTGATTTTTTTCAAAATTTTTCATTCACTGAGTTCGAAGAAAATGGGCAAAAACGTGATTTTCGATTTTTGCCCTTTACTCCCCCTTCAGTCGAGATACAAAGTTGAAACTTGGCACAGATTGTTTTTTTTTATAAGCTATCGAATGACCTATCGCAAGTCCAATTTGGTTTAGGGGCACTTTTGACTACCTTACCCGGCTAGACCCTTTCACCCCAAGCCATCTGCAACTTCCTCCATAGATCCTCCTTGCTGGTAGGGGGCATTGTTCTTACTTTTCTATCCAATTCGTCCCATAATAGTTCGATTGGATTTAAATCTGGTAATTGTGGTGGCCAGACCATTCTTTTTAGAATTCCTGCGGCTTCCTGGTCCCCTAAATATCCCCTGCATAATTTAGAGGAATGCTTGGGGTCGTTGTCTTCCTGGAAGATGAATCCATCCCCTACGAGAAAGCGTCCACAGGGTACGGCGTGGTTCTCCAGGATGCCGAGGTAGCCTTCTTTGGTCATTCTGCTCTCAATTCTGACCAAATCTCCGGTCTTCTCATCGGCAAAACAGCCCCACACCATTATATTTCCTCCCCCATGCTTAATTGTGGGGATAAGGCTCGATTCCAACATTCTTTCGTGAGATCGCCGGCGAACGAATGTGCGTCTCTTCGAACCGAAGATCTCGAATTTTGATTCATCGGTCCATAAGACCTTCTTCCAATCTTCTTCCGTCCAATTTTCGTGTTCTCTAGCCCAAGCCAGTCTTTTTCGCTTGTTTCCTAGCCGGAAGCTTTCTGACTGCTACCCTTCCAATAAGGCCTGCATCCTTCAAGCACCGTTTCACGGTTGAAACTGACACAGTGGTACTTCTACGGAGTTTAATGATTGCCTAATTTCCGGTGTCGTACGCCGGCTATCACGTTTAGAATGAATGCGAATAAACCTGTCCTCCAATTCTGTGGTGCATCTTTTCCTTCCAAGCCTTCTACGGTTACCCACAGTACCCGTAAACTTCTTTTTCTGCACAATATTCCATGCGGTACTCGTAGAAATTTTCTTAGCTATTTCACGAAAGGAATAGCCTTCCTCGAATAAAACGCAGACAGCAGACCGATTTTCAATCTTCCGATTGAACGATACTTCCTTGGTTTTTGGCATTTTCGACAAAAAATCAGCGAACTTTTTATGGCAAGCGGTAAGAAACAAGTGATTGGGGCAAAAAGGTATCCCATGCTTATAAGGGTAATCGGAAGCACATAAAACTAAAATATTTAAATACAGAATCCTTATAAAACTATAAACACAAAACATTATTGTCGCTTGCCACCTTTACTGAACACAAAACAGAGGGAAATACCCAACACCGTAAGGTCAATGACGGGCCGTACCATCACCCATAATTTAAAACACGTGTTTTATTACACATTTACAAAGGGCAATTAATGGAAATTGTCCTCATTCTTCTTCAATTGAAGTACCTGATCAGGTACGGTTTATGGAACGTGTCCCTGGTAATTAAGACGTCAATAATTTAGAAGGAATGGTCAAAAGCCACGCCGTTCGAATACTTATGACCGGTAGTGTATATATATTGAAACGAAAACAAAACACTTAAACAGGATAGAATTACAAAACTATAATATACGTGAAGTTGATGTTAGTTGAACAGTGAGGTGAATGAAAGATTAACGAAATATCGGATGTGAGATATTCCGGAGTCTTAACAGGGAGTTGTTCTCCTTTGGAATGGTGTTTAAAGACTGACTTTTTGGAGTTCTCCAGTAGAGAGGAGAACTCTTTCTCGGATGTATTCCTGACAGTCTTGGCCAATCAGGAATTTGTATATTTGCACCCGCCTATTCCGTGCGCCCGAAGCGCGATCCGTGCGGACTAGGGGATGCTACATGGAAAGGGAAACCCTTGCCATGTAGATTTGGCATCGTGGCGGAACTTCCTCCGGGCCAAGGGTTCGAGATATGACCTGGTCGGTGACTGCCTGGCCCAGTCTCGAGACCCCTTGGAAGTACACGTTTTATGACACATGCAGTTAGGTGTTGAGTTCGCGGAAGTCTTAAGACGTTTATAAAGCAAGGGATTAGAAAGTACTGTGACTTTGCTCAAAAACAGCTTTTTTGCCTGCGTGTCATAAATGTGCTAGCCATCTGCACGCCAAATGTTATCTTTGTGCCGATTGCTAGCCGCCTTTTCTATTATATCGGAACAACGAAGTTATCCTCTGCCCATGTTAAGTGCCGCGTGACTAAGGGCGTATTGTCTTAACAAAGGCCGGATTAACTACGCTGTTTCGTGGAATACGGACAGAATATAGAATGGTGTGTAAAAGATGATTCCGCGGGTACGCCGCGGAACAGACTGTGATACTTGAATGACTCTCTCTACTGACTGTTATTGATCGCGCGCGTGGAGGTCTTTATACGGCGAACATTCAATGAAACTTCTTCCAGCAATGGATGTAAGGTTTCCTGTAGAAATGCTACGTATTTTTGAGCATTTAATGTCAGTTCGATAAAAAATGGACAAATTATACGGCCTAATTTTGAGGTTCAAGGTCAAATCAAGGTCATCTTATTATAGGTCGCTGGATTAAGCTCTTCATCGGCTACATTATATCAGTAAAAAAAAGTACATTGACCTATAAAAAACTCAAGGTAACCTTGAGATTTCGGAAAATATAAAATTTTCAAAAATGAAATTGCATCCATCTGATGGGGTGCTCGAAATACAACAAAATGCGGTATAAACCTTTTTGATACGATCAATATAAAACAAGTTATTTCAGGTGATCATAGTTATTGACTCACCCTGTTTAGTGGTTCTTATCTCTTTCTCTCGAGAGATCTTTAGTGCGTCTTACAATTAGTCTCGAAGGATCTTTAGTGCGTTTTAGCCCTCGCGACATCCTCCCCCCTTGATTAAAACTTCGTCCTCGAAGTTTCGCTTACAATGGTTATGTATGATGTCTATTCAATAAATGGTGCTTCTTTGTTTCTTCTAAATGCTTTTTTCTTCGAGTTGTGGGCTGGAGTATTCCGGACATCTGATTTCGTTTTGGGTCCCTTTTAATTTATGCACTGGTACCAGCAGATATTGTTCTTCTTCGGTTAGTTTCAAAGTATTCTCAGTTTTTAATGTTCTGTCTTTCATCTCATCTAGTTCCTTTTTCTTATTCCTTAAGTTCTCGTTATATTTCATAAATCGTTCTGAAGAGTTTGTTAAAGAGCTAATTAAGTTTATTATATCCGATTCCAGTTTTTTCCTTCTGACCTGAGATATTTTATTATCAGCATTCTCTATTTGCTGATTCAAATTCCACACATTAGTCTCGAATCCTTTTCTCCGTGAGGTGCTTTACCTACTCATCTTCAGTGGCTATAATTGATCTGTATTCTTGAATATCCTTTTCTAGTTTCGCAAGTGACAAAGACTTGTAAGATACATCAGCATTGACCTCTTCGATGTATTTCGTTTTTTTATCTGTTGTTGAAAGTTTAGTTAATGACTGTATGTGCGAGGTCGTAGTTGTCCAAAGCTCGGGCATTTGTTTATCCTTAATTTTCAATTCTTCCGTTAATTTTTCCAATTGCACGAGAGTATTTTCTTCAGCAGATTTCAAAGAAACGATATCTTGTTCCATATTTTGTTTTTCATTAATTACTTTAAAGTTGTCTTCAGTCTTGGACTCATAACCTCTTATTTGTTTTGAAGAGAAACATTGTTTTCATCCAATTGCAGAACAAGTGCGTTCTTCTCCTCGAGAACTTTAGTGAGGGTATTTTCAGCCTTGGCGACCGATTTTTTGCATTTCCTGGCGATATTTTTCATATTTTTGCTTTATTAAACGAACCGAGTGTTCTGCTTGATCCGCAGCTTTTGTCACACTTTTACGTTCCAAATCCCTTTCTTTCGGATGGATCTTTATTTCCTGTTGCTTCTCATTTAAAGTTTCTCGTGTGTTGTTTCATGATATATGTTTGACGTTCTAGGTATACAGGACAATTTGTTTTTCTTTTCCTTTTTTTCAATGGGTTTAACGTTGGTGCCCGCTAGTGCTGGGTATTGGCTCTATATCGTAAATAGGATTATCAGGTTCTTCGGTAGAATCTTCAATGTCTTCATCTTCTGAAAATTCTTCTGAAAAATAGGGTTTTATATGAATTCTGTGATAAGTTACGCTTTTTCCTTTTCTTTGCACTGTAGCACTTTGATCGTTTGGGATGCTTGTTACAGTATAGGGTCCTTCTCAAACTGGATCAAAGGGTCTAGCCGGGTAAGGTAGTCAAAAGTGCCCCTAAACCAAATTGGACTTGCGATAGGTCATTCGATAGCTTATAAAAAAAAAAAACAATCTGTGCCAAGTTTCAACTTTGTATCTCGACGGGGGGGGGGGGGGGGGGAGTAAAGGGCAACAATCAAAAATCACGTTTTTGCCCAATTTATTCGAACTCAGTAAATAAAAAATGTTGAAAAAAATCAGGAACACTTCAGTGAGTATGGTACATATTATCGAATTTTTTCAGATTTTAATGTTGCAAATCCCAGCTGTGAAAAATAAAAAACGCAAAAAAAAGCCGAAAAATGCCGATTTTGTATTGAAGGAGTCCCGGATCAGCGTTTATATTTTTTGAGTAAATGTGTATTATTAATACTATTGCTCTCAATTTTTTTTACATTTTTTGTTAAGGTGCGCCGTAGTTAAAAAAAATAAAAACCGGTTTTTCGGCGTTTTTGCGTGTTAGATTGACTTATAGGGCGAACTTTCCTATTATTCTCTATTAAATAAGTGTTTGTGCACTAATCAATGTTCTTGCATCCGGCAAAGCAATATAGGAATTAAGGAAACTAAATAAATAGAGAAAATTGGAATTACTGTGCTATTAGAGCCTAGAGCGTAAAGAATATTTTCAAGTGGTTCGGTGGTCCCTGGAAATGCCTGGTTTCCTTTGTTTTACAAGGACCGTCATCCCTACTTTTTATTTGGTTGGCTTTCTTTGAATTTTTCTTCTTCCCTGATTCCTTTCAAGGCTTTTCTCCAGTTTTTCATTGCTTTTCTCTTGTACTCGCTTTCTTTGTCTTTGTAGGCTTGTGTACTTCTCTTGTAGGATTTCCTCTTCCTTTTCAGCATCCAAAGGAATGTTTGGCTTCCATCCAAACATGAATTTATGGGGGATTACTCCTGTACTCTCATTTACAGTGGAGTTATAAGCAATGGCTGCATCTGTTAATAATTTTGACCATTCTTCTTTCTCCCCGATGGAACTTCTTATATAATTCGTAATTTCTCTGGGTGATTGTTCATTTGTTCCGTTTGATTGAGGATGATATACCGATGTCACCCCACATTTTATTTTTAATTTCTCTCGAAGCACTTGTTGGAATTTGCCATGGAATTCTATGCCATTATCTGTTAATACTTTCTTTGGCATTCCAACTACCCTACAATATCCATGCCCAAAGGCACTGAGGACTTCTTCCGAGCTCTTAATTTGAATGGGTTGTAGGCTTATATATCGAGTCAGACCATCTTGTATTACAAGGATATATCTATATTTATGATCTGACTCTAACGGTCCCATTATGTCTAGTGTCACTTTTTCATTGGGGGCCTCGGGCATATCTGGATATCCAGGTCCAGGATTCGTATTTTGATATTGAGTTCGATTGAATTGACAAACTTGACAATTCTTCCATGCCAGCTGTATTTGGTCCTCAATTCTTCTTTTGTTTTGGGTTCCTTTGTTGTGTAGACGGAGATAGTTAACCTCTTATCGGGGTTTAGTCTACTTCGTATGTATTTTATCATATTTATAACGATCTTCCTTTGGTATGAATCCTTGATTCGGAGTTCAACTTTTTCGTTTTCCTTTAGGTAAATTCGTATCCCAACATACCAAATCATCTCGAGGTCTTGCGGGTGTCCTTTTCCTTCTTGATTGTCCGTCAACACTAGTCCTTTTCTGTTTGTTGTGGCTTCCGTGACTATGATCTCTCCGGATGTTACAAAGTTTTCTTTTTCTTCCAAATAATCGTCATATGTCGGAGAAACTTCTTGTAGAGATTCTTCTAAGGCTTCGCCTTCCAGTACGTTTATTCTGGATAATGCGTCGGCGTTTGAATTTGCCTTGCCCTTTTTGTAGATAAGTTGGTAATCGTACTCCTCTAGCTTTAATCGCCATCTCATTAATATAGAGGATGGGTCTTTCACATTTATTAGCCGAACTATTGGTTTGTGGTCTGTCAGTATTTTGAATTTCTTTCCACAGAGATATAGTCTGTAGTGTTTCGTTGCCCAAACAATTGCTAAGAGTTCTTTCTCTGTTGTGCTATATCTTTGTTCCGCTTTATTTAACGTTCTAGATGCATATGAGACTGGTCTATCATGTCCTATGACCTGTAGTTCCTCCATTTTAGCCGTTCCATTTTATCCACAAGACACGGAAATTTGGTTTGATTTGCTGGAAGCGCAGTTCGCAATCCCGGGGATCACGCAGGAAGATACCAAATTCTTCCACACATTCAAAGAGCTGGACGTGAAAATCGCGCTGGAGATACGGGACATAATAAAGAATCCACCAGCCGAAGGCAAATATCAGAAGTTGAAGACGGAGTTGGTTAACCCTCCGAATACTGTGCCGGAGTCAAAAATGACCCGAGCGATCCAATCCAATGTCGAAGTTGTGTGTGTCAACGACTTATCTACCACTACAGTTTACGCCAGGAAGTTCGACAGTGCGAGTGGCTTCTTAGAACTCATTCGATGTTGTGTCGAATAAACATACAATGTATGTGTGCTTGCTTTTTCTGCGCTCGGAAGGTTTGCAGCCAGTCTCTCATATAGATTTGCAGGAGAAAGACGTGTGTAAATTCATAAGTTATTCGACAAAAAATTTCATTTTTTATTATTTTTATTCCTGACATTCGACGCAAACGAAGAAAATCATATGTTGTGCTCGTAATCCTGATGCGAATGAATAAAAAAATCGTATTTTTTTATAATTTACGGTTTTTTACTAAACATAATCCCAATTACAACGGCATAAGGAAAAACAAAAATAAAAAAATTCAGCGGACTGTCCATGTGAGTACAACATGGATGAGAAACTTGGCTCGCACGAGTTTCACTACGTTAGTACAATATCGGTGAGGTCCCTGCAAAGTATTGGAATGTCGGTGTGGGTCAGAAATGATTCCGGCACAGTCCGTAGTGCGAGGGTTAATCAACTCCGAAATGGGTGATAGGACGCCGTCCAAATTTTTGCGTCACGTTAGCACCTCGACGGGCACAGCAGTTTCGGACGATTTGGCTGAGCCGACTTCCTCAGGGGATACAAATGGTGTTAACGACGCAGAGGAAAGCGACGCTGGAAGAAGCGGCTGAATTGGCGGACCCCGTCGTCGAACATAGCCCACGCCACCGGCAGGTGGCGTCCACCACCACGACGCCAGCCATTGAGGAGCTTTATAAACAAATGCAAGCCCTTACATGCCAAGTCGCAAGCCTGATGCGTAGCCGGTCAAGGGATAAACCCCGAAATGACCGTTCAGGGAGTCGCCGACGGAGCCGATCGCGATCTACCAACATGCCAAGGAGGCCTCGACCAACACGAGGTACTTGATAGACACCGGCGCGGGCGCCAGTGTGTTTCCACGCTCACCGATCCACAGTTCCCGGGAGCGCAGCGACTAAAAATTGTACGCGGCCAACGGTAGCGAAATCGCTACGTACGGGACGATCCTGAAGTCTGTGAGCCTGGGATTACGCAGGGATTTCTCGTGGATCTTCATCGTTGCCGATGTAACCCATCCAGACATCGGCCTGGATTTCCTGAAAAATTTCGGACTGTTAATAGATATTCGGAACGGACGATTGATAGACAGCGTCGCGTCCATGACAGTGAGGAGCCAGGCAGGCATCGCACTGGAGGCCGGCAGGAACCGGGCTCAGCTGCGCACCCTCGAGAGGTGGCGCAGCCAACTGGAGGAGCCCGGTTCCGGAGAGAGGACTGTGAGGGCCATTCTGCCGGTCCTCCAGCTCTGGCTGGAAAGGAGGGGGCGGCTCACATTCCGTCTGACGCAGGTGCTCACCGGGCATGGATGCTTTGGTGAGTACCTGCATAGGATCGGAAGGGAACCGTCCCCTAAGTGTCACCACTGCGGGGAGGAAAAGGACTCGGCGCAGCACACCCTCGAGGAGTGTCCCTCTTGGGCAAGTGCGCGCCGGGTCCTTCGGTGTAACGTAGGGGGTGATCTGTCGCTGCCCGGCGTCCTGAAAGCGATGGTGGGCGGTGAGGAAGCATGGAGGGCCGTGGCCTCCTTCTGTGAACATGTAATGTCACAGAAGGAGGCCGCGGAAAGGGCCCGCGAGGCGGCGGACCCAGGGAGAAGGGGGCGGAGGCGGAGGCGGAGGCGGAATGTCCCGCCTCCAGCACCGGACGCGGCGACAGTTTAAGTCGCCGGGACCACCAGGCTGCGTGGGTTGGGGCCCAGGCAGCCAGGAACGCTGGTCCGTGAGGTAGAGGAATGCGGTGTAGTGGTCGCACCGCATCCCAAAAGGTGGATTGGCCCTGAGGGGGGCGAGGCGTGGGGGTGTCCGGAAGCTCGGGGAGTTCTCGGGCACTCCATTGAAGACGCCAGAGGAAGACCACCAGGGGGTTTTAGTCGGTAGAAATCCGACACTACCCCGGTCTTCCCCCAAAGGAGGCCGGGGTGTCTTCCGAAGATTTCCCCTCGAAAAAAAGGCAGGCATCGCAGCACAGCATGGCATCAAAACAGTTGCTGGAAGCTCTATATACCACAAGCTGCTACAGGAGTTTCCAGACATTACCAAGCCCAATATGCTGAACAAGCCGCCCAAACACAGCACTGTCCATCATATCCGGACTACCCCGGGACCTCCTGTGACAGCAAAGCTACGAAGGCTCACCAATGACAGGCCGGTAGCTACGAAGCAATTCCAGCTCATGGCAAACCTAGGAATCGTGGAGCCTTCGCAGAGCAACTGGTCGTCTGCGTTGCATTTGGTTCCTAAGAAGAACGGGGTATGGAGACCATGTGGAGATTATAGAGCACTGAATGCCAGGATCATCGCAGACTGCTACCCGGTACCACATATTGAGGATTTTTCCCAAGCGCTGTATGGGAAAATAATTTTCTCAACAGTAGACTTGGTTCGTGCGTACCACCAGATACCGGTAGCACCAGAGGATGTCCACAATACGGCACTCACCACTCCATTTGGGCTCTATCAATTCCCCTACATGACGTTAGGTTTGAGGAATGCAGCGTAGACGTTCCAGAGATTCATGGATGAAGTGACACGCGGGCTGGAGTTCTGCTATGTGTACATTGATGACGTGTTGATCATGTCACAGAACGAGGAACAGCACATGGAGCATCTGCGGCAGTTATTTGCTAGATTACACCAGTACGGCGTGGTGATAAACGTAGCAAAGTGTACTTTTGGGGTGCCAGAAGTCAAATTCCTGGGCTACCTGATAACTGGTGTAGGTACACAGCCATTGCCGGTGAAAGTCGAATCCATCCGTACGTTCCCGGAGCGATCTATGGAGAAACAGCTTAGACAGTTTCCATTTCTACCGCAGATTTATATCCAAGGCGGCAGAATTGCAGGCACCGTTGGATCCCCTGATTACGGAGCAGGTTAAGAACAGCAAGAAGCCAGTCGTATGGACGCCGGAAGCAGAGAAAGCTTTTGAGGCCATGAAGGAAGCATTGGCAGAAGCCTCGATGCTGGCTCATCCTTCGCCGAAAGCAACTTTGGCTATAATAGTGGACACGTCGGATTCCGCGATTGGCGCCGTCCTGCAACAGAAAATACTAGATTGGGAGCCACTGTGTTTCTACTCCAAGAAGCTGAACCCGGCTCAAAGAAAATACAGTGCGTATGACAGAGAGCCGCTCGCAGTTTATTCTGCTGTCAAGCATTTTAGACATGCAGTGAAAGGCAGAAATTTCACCATTTACACCGACCACAAACCAATAGTATTTGCCCTTAAACAAAAATCTGAAAAGTGTACGCCGTTACAATTCCGCTACCTAAATTATATTAGCCAGTTTACTACAGATATTAAGCACGTAGCAGGGAGAGACAATGTCGGGGAATTCTCCCCATCGCCACCTCCGAGGTTGCAAAAACCTCGGATAAGGGCCGCCAGCCCCTCGAGCAGTGCGGAGGACCACCTGGTCGATCGGATGGCGGCCATGATGGAGACCAAGTTGGCCTTCATCAGGGAAGGGATCTGCTCCCAGAAGAGGGCGAGTTCGGGGCCACGCGCGGCCCCAGGGCCGCAGATGGCTTCGAGGCCGCCCCCCCCCCCCCCTAAGGGGGCTGCCACAGAGCCCACCTGGTCGCAGGTGGTGCAACGAGGGGGGGGGGGGGACGGAAACAGGTGGTAGGCCCAAAGGCCAGCCGCCTGCTCCCCTCCAGCAGGCGGTGAGACCCGAAAAGGGCCAGCCGTCTGCTCGTGCCGGGAAGGCAGGAGGACCAAAGGGTCCCCCGTCTTCGGCGGCAGCAGGGGCGGCGAACTCGGTAGCGGTGGGCAATAAGCCCGCAGCCGCTCCGGGAAGGGCAAAAGCCCCTAGTCTGAGACGCCCCCCCCCCAAGACAGCGGTGGTGACAATCGCTGCCGGGGAGGGGGCGTCGATGACGCTGGACAAGGTGATGGCCACGGTCAGGCGTGAGATACGCCTGGAGGATGTGGGCATCGCCGAGGTCCGGCCCAAATGGGCCATCACATGCGCTCTTAGCCTAGAGGTAGCCGGTGAGGACCGGCACAACAAGGCACAAGCCTTGGCTGCCAAAATGTCGGAGGTCCTCGCCGGCTCGGGGGTTAAGGTGGCGCAGCCTGTAAAACGGGCGGAGCTGCGCATCCTCGACCTGGACGATTCCGTCCAGGGGGGGGGGGCGTGCCGGTGGAGAGGTGCGCGTCGGGGTCAGCCGACGCGTCCCTGCCCAACTCGGCACAGTATGGGTCCAGTGCCCTCTCGCGGCAGCCAACAAAATTGTTGCCGCTGACCGCTTGAGGGTTGGCTGGACCTCTGTGAGGGTGCGCGTCCTGGAGACCCGTCCCCTCCAATGCCACCGCTGCCGGGTTGTGGGTCACACCAGGCAGCGTTGTAGTTGCAGCACCGACCGTAGTCGTTGGTGCTACAACTGCGGGAACGAAGGCCACCGAGCGGTGGAATGCTTGGCCCAGCCCCGGAGCCCGCTATGCGTGGACCTGGGGCGGCCAGCGGACCACCGGCTCGGGGCCAAGGCGTGCGCTCCACCCAAGAGGCCCTCGGCTTCGAAGGGGAGCGCCCCCCCCTCGAAGGGGACGGGAAGGGTCCGGCCCGCCGTAGTGGCGGCCTCGGCCCCATGGAGCTGGCCGAGGCGAACCCAACAACTGGGGTCGCTACGGCGACGGAGTCCTCCGAAGCTGGGCAGACCGAAACGGCTATCCCGGTGGATGAGGACATGGAGGTGGAGGCCGCCGAAGCGACGGAGCCCCCCCTTTTTTTTTATACGAGGGGAAATCTTCATAGACACCCCGGTCTCCCTTGGGGGGGGGGGGGTAGTGCTGGATTCTTACCGGCTAAAACCCCTCGGTGGACTCCAGCCCTGGCGCTTTTGGGAACCCCGAGGACCTCTAGAGAACTTTGCTCGGGGTCCCAAGAAGGAGGCCACGGCCCTTCATACGTCCTCACCGCCCACTATCGCTTTTACGACGCCAGGCAGCGACAGATCACCCCCTACGTTACACCGAAGGACCCGGCGCGGACTTGCCCAAGAGGGACACTCCTCGAGGGTGTGCTGCGCCGAGTCCTTTTCCTCCCCGCAGTGGTGACACTTAGGGGACGGTTCCCTTCCGATCCTATGCAGGTACTCACCAAAGCATCCATGGCCGGTGAGCACCTGCGTCAGACGGAATGTGAGCCGCCCCCTCCTTTCCAGCCAGAGCTGGAGGACCGGCAGAATGGCCCTCACAGTCATCTCTCCGGAGCCGGGCTCCTCCAGTTGGCTGCGCCACCTCTCGAGGGTGCGCAGCCGAGCCCGGTTCCTGCCGGCCTCCAGCTCTGCCGCTCCCGGCGTCTCTTTAAGGGCAGCGGGGATCCTATAGATCTCCGGATTTTTTAACCCTGAATTAGTACTGGGGCGAAAATCGGTGGGTTCACCTGGTTTTCGCCAACTATTGTTATTCGACGTGGGAATTAACAGGCACATTCGTTTGATTTATTTCTTTACCCACTCTCCCTCGTCCGGGTCGGAGGAGGAAGCTTTACTTCCTCCAATATCGGTTAGAGTTGGCCGATAAAATTTTAATCAACAAATTTCAACACTGTGAGAACCGCTAAAATTAAATAATTGTATGCAGTAATGTCCCAGTTACGGTGTATTAGTTATAAGAAATTTATATTTATATGTACATATTATATGGTGGGCGGTGAGGACGCATGAAGGGCCGTGGCCTCCTTCTTGGGACCCCGAGCAAAGTTCTCTAGAGGTCCTCGGGGTTCCCAAAATTTTTATGAAAACATATTTCAATAATCAAAAAATTAAATTTCGCTACACCAAAACAATATTATTTATTTCTTTGAACCGAATTAGTATAAATATTAAAAATTTAATATAAATGTAAAGTTTTTTCACAAGATATTTAACTGCGATAAGATCTATCGGAATAAATATCGGTATAATTTTCGGGCGCCTATACGCCTTCAATGTCAGAAAGTCACCTGCGTCGAGCGCCTATAGGCGTCCACAGTAGCCAAGGGGTTAAAAATGAAAAATCCGAGGACCTCCAAACAAAAAAACTTGATATCATTGTTACATAAGCGTCTTTCGATATGAGAATTTCTTAAATTCTCGGAGTGACACCGGAAAGTCGGCCGACAGTGCAAATAGAAAGCGGACAACCTGTCTCGGGCTTCCAACAATACCCCCGAAAAACAATACGTCGTTACCGGGCCCAGGGCGAGGCACCTAGGCGTTTCGCGCCCGGGGTTCGGTAGCGACGCCGCTAGCTCCACCTGTTTTCCACCTTCCGGAAAACCACGTGTAAACCACGTTTTTCTCGGTATAAATAGAGCAGCCCTTTAGGGCCCAATCGTAGTCACGTTCATACAGCTAAAGGGGAATTGCTGAAGCCTGGGACAAGTTACCCATTACATCATAGTCAGTTTCAAACATCAACCGTACACCGAAACCGCAAGGTAACACTCAACATCATTGTAAAGGCCAGGTCTTTAATCATTCAGCAATAGTGAGAATATATTTAGATATTTTTATAACCCTTGTAGTCAATAACTCTGACCTACCCTCTAATAATAGAATCATCGTTTGAGCACGATCCCGTGAGTTCACTCCAGCCGCTCGGAGTGTACAATCAAATAATAAGTTAACGAGCTGCGACTCAGACGGTACTCGCTTAGATAAAGTCAGTGGTGGTTACCAAGTAGATCCACCTTTACTGACGCGAATCTTCGAATTCGTTATTAACAGGAGAAGGCAGAGGGGTCACAACGCCGAAAACCCTCTCCTGGGTATATTCATTCGTAAGCGAGGATTATCTGAGTTCGCGTGCACCTGCTTCTGGCTACTTCTCTGTACCAGTCAGTGGTGGTTACCACGTAGATCCACCTTTACTGACGCGAATCTTCGGATTCGTTATTAACGGGAGAAGGCAGAGGGGTACAACGCCGAAACCCCTCTCCCGGGTATATTAATTCGAGAGACGCCACAAGCAGGGTACTGAAATTCAACGTCGGTCCACGCACGCCGCGCCCCGGCTCGTAACAAACTGGTGACAGCGGTGGGGTGCGCTCAATAATTTATTGATTCTAATATTAGAGTATTAGCTATTATTTAAGATGCCTGAAAACGGAGCATCAAGTTCACAATCTCGTTCGTTCGATTTTAATGATCTATCCATTTCCTTCGCGCTCATGACAGGACAAAACTGCATTCAAAATGTAGCGTCTAGTATACCTGTGTTTGATGGGGAAAGTCTGGCTCTTTCGGTATTTGCACAAGCGGTTCAAAACGGGTTAGCGATTATTCCTAAAGAAGCTGAGTCACAATACCTAGGTATTGTCCTAACGAGACTTACGGGTCCGGCAAGGCTTAGCATATTGGAACGGCAGTTTGACTGCATAGAATCGCTTTTAAAGTTTTTGAAGAAACGGTATGCACCAGGAAGAGACCTCGCTTATTTTCAAACGGATATAGCAAGACTGAAGATTCGTGATGGGGAATCGCTTTCAAGGTATATGGATAGGACCACGCAACTGTTACACTCTGCTCGTACAGCAGCCAGGGACAGGTATCAGAACAACAGTGAAGAGATTGTGAAGCAAATTAACGAAGCCATCCTCGTGAATTTCCTGGAGGGACTCCCAGATCAAATCGCATGGAGGGTAGAGTCCAGGAATAGGGAAATTAAAACCTTGGAGGATACATTCGACGCCGTTCTAAGGATCGACCGTCGTTTAAGGAACAGGCGTGAGGCCTATGAAAGTAGATCGCCCGACCGACGCTCAAGGCGTGACCATGGGGATTACGGTAGGCCGGAACGCACAAGAGGAGATAAGTATGTCTCCTATCAATCGTCTCCCAGTCCGGTAGGGTATCAGCGTCGCAACGCTTACTGGAGGTCCGAACCTGAAGATGAGTCTCCCGAGAGAAGACAACGAGCATTTGCCATGACTCTTCGGCGTCGGGATCCATCCAGAATTCCATCTCCAGAAACAAATACTCAAGCGTCGGATAACCGAACGCTGAATGAACGGAGAGGCTGGAAAGAGCCTTCAAACATATATTGTTGGAACTGCGGGACGAAGGGGCACGGCAAGAAGGATTACCCAGAAGAACCCAGGACTTCGCATGCAGAGATTATGAAGGCAAATTCTTTGAACTTCAACCGCAAAAGGCAAGACAGGTATGTCTCGCACTCATCTTCTCCTAGCCCGGTCAGATATTGGGGTCACGACGACCATTGGATATCGGAGTCCGAGGAAGAATCTCCAGAAAGAAGACCTCGAGCTGCCACTTGGACCCGGCAACCAGGAGAGATGTCAAGACGTCCATCGCTGGAACGGGATATGCATTACAATCGACAAGATCATGCAAAATTGGATTATTGGGAGCAGGAGGATTATAATTCGTACCACACTTCACCGAGCGCTCCGAGGTACAAGAAGCATAAACTTAGGAACCGACACGATTCTGAGAGTGAATCAGACTCGGAAATTGAAGAACACGGACGGAAAGTATTGGCTATGCCTATGTGGATAAACCACACCACGCGCAGCTCATCACCTCTCTCTACTCAATCTGAACCCGAAGATTCCGATGGACGTCATTTTTCTGATTACGAGAACGAGGAACTCGCTGTCAGCAATCTTGAAAAATTTTTCGACTTGAGCCACTCAAGCACCACGAGTAACGTGGAACGAATAGTAACGGATCTATTACAAAGTTTCGAGAATCCAGTCGCGATTAAGGACACCGAGGACGACTTGGGGGATTCGGAATTTGGAGGATTTGACTTCCTCGAATCTATCGTGCAAACTGATAATGAATCGGAAATATCAGTACCAATGCACATGTCCATGTACGCAAATCAGAGCCCGTTTTCGGAACTGTATGAAGAAGCGTACGAAGATAATACAGCGAAAATGATCCCATCATGGTTGGGAAATTTAGAAGTTCCAGATGACCGACAAGCTTGTGAATTTTCGAACGTTCTTGATTTCGAAGCAGATTGCGGTACTTCTATCACCGTAACTTCCTTTGCGAGAGAAGATCCAGAAGAAACGGAAGATATGTCATTATTGTTTATCTTCACGGATTCGGTAGACAAAACATGGCAAGAACCCTTAGTCTCTGTAGCTTCGTTTCACCCAGAGCCTATGAATTTCCAGTTTATGCCTTTGGAGGGGGTACCTGCAGAGCCGCTAGCAGCGGAGGAACCAAAACAATTGGGAACTATGCCATCACTACCTGGGACTCATTATCATCAGAAGTCGTACCGCTCAGCCGACAACACAGAAAGCAGGTCACAAAATATGCCACCTGCAGGCCACCTGAAGTCATTTGCATCCCCAATGGATGAAGGAGACAACAGGAAGCGCAAACAACAGGAATCTACTGTTTTTCCCTCTCAAGGGTCAAAGTATCGGAAACTAGCCCACTTTATGCAGTCAAACGAGATCGAAGAAGCTAACGCAGATGTATTGCATAACTCGAAGTTTCCTTTCAAATATTATCACCGAGTTGAAGAGGTAATCCTTGGGGCATCCGACGATTCAAATACAAATTTAAATAGGGAAGCTCGTACATTCGACCGAGTATATTATGAAATATCGGACATCACCTAAACTGCATCCCTGCCAAACCCTGGCAACTCGGATTTAGTTATTATATTTTTAAATCTCTTTTATCCACTCTGGTTATTTAACATTTTTTCTTTGTAAGTTTCGACTGTTATTAGACATATAGTTTAGAAACCGACAATATTTTGTGGTGACATTGCCAAGGACGACTTCGATCAATCCAAGTATATTATGCCCAACTAAAACCGATGACCCGGCTATGGATTGGGAAATTCCCTTCCGGGAAAGAGTATGACGAATCTTATCAAAACCAGCTCTCAAGGATGGTGCACACATGTAAAATTTTGGGCAGTACAGCCAACCATCATTAGGAGTCACCAAATAGACTACATCCAACCGTTCGGCAGGCGAGCCAAGAATATTTTCAAATGGGAGTCCCTATCAATGTCACATAAACCAAACAATCTTAGTTGAAAATAAGTACACTAACGCTCAGACAATAGTTCCTCGACTCGTTCCCAAATTTGTGGTGATAAAAACATAATTTATGTTGGCGATCCATCGATTTATTCCCCCGATATCCCGATATGGAACGGCTGAAGTTTCCGGTTCTGCTTCGGAATCGACTTCTTCTTAAATCGCTTGACAGAGCGGCCACTCTTTTTGTCAGTTCTGAGATTGCCTCTTCCATTTTTGAAGTATTTGAATTTGGAGGGTTTGATACGGCCGTTACTTGGTTTATGGATGGACGGATAATTTCAAGTATTTTATCTGCCTGGCTCGCTAGTTTGTTTAAATCTGTGGTTTCGCTTATGGCTAATACTGCTTTTATATTTTCCGGTAATTGTTCCATAAATAATGTTCTTAAAACTGAATCACTGCAATGGCCACCGGCTTCATTCCGGATTCGTTGTAGGAAGTTGGACGGTTTTTCCTCCCCCATCTCTGTTCCTCTCAAGACCCTTCTTAACTTCGACTCGGAAGTCTCGTCGAATGCGTCTGTTATTCTCCTTTTTAACGCCTCGCATTTGTCGCTTTTGGGTGGCGAGAGTAATAGATCCGATACCACAGGCAATGCATTATTGTTTAAATGTAATATTACATACCGGAATTTAGTCTCGTCCGAATGTATACGTGATAATACAAATGCATTTTCCACTTGAGCGAACCAAAGCAACGGGTTGTCCTTCCAAAATGGCGGAAGTTTTACCGAAGACGCGGCGTTAATTACGGGGTTTACGGATTCTTTTCTTTCTTGGGAAGTATCCTCCATTATTGTGACTTCTCCGTCTTCCTGGTCCAATGGAGAGTGAACAATAGACATTTCAGTCTTGATTTCCCTTTTGCATCTTCCTTTTCGATTCCACTTTTAGTTGGCGTCGTTTAGTCGCGTCCTTTTTTCGGCGTCGGGGTCACCATTTATGGCTGCCTATGCGAGTGAATTTCCTATTTTTTACTCGGGTTAAATCACTGGGCAGACCATAAGGATTTTAGAGTTATTTATTTAACAAGTAATAACCCTTAAGACTATTGAATTAAACTTTGATATAAAAATATTATTGCTAGTTGTCAAGGAACGCTAGACTAAACTTAACTCTTTGGAATCTCTTTTTTGACCGGGCGTGACTCTCTGGCCCCTTACTTTTTAGTCTTAAATCTAGGGATTTTTATGCCTATCTATTAAGGAGGGCGCCACAATATGAAGGTCACCTTTGTTTTTTCAAATGGAATACTATGTGTATGATATGACCGCCAAACGTACTTCTTATTCGAACCAAGTGTTCTTCGGTAAACTTGTAAACTCAATATCTCAAAAACTAAGTGAAATCGGTCACATGTATGAAAGTCAATGAATACGTCTTGAAAAGCATTATTAAACGACCCGAAGAAAAACATATAGCTCCATTTAAAAAAGCGAACTTGACCTTTATATCTTCTTAACCAAAAAAGGTAGAAACAATTTGCTTTACATATATATATATATATATATATATATATATATATATACATCTAAGCTAAGCTCACACGCCGTTCAATATCTATCAAGTTATCCAAATACAGAAGTCTAGTAAATATTCAGTCACTGAGAATTCAGAGTTAAAATAAATGTTGTTTCCTGTGACCAACCATCCGGTATCCAACAATTCTACATTTCTTCAAAATGATCCTGCGATTTGGTACCAAGACGACAAATACAGACACGCCATTGATATAATTTCCAAATTCAAACTTGTGAATCACACTGCAGAAAGAGCAGTAATATCAATTTCCCCCTACATAAGGGGAGGCCTTATGTAGACTAATTCTAACATTCGGCCATCCTGACTACCAAGCTTGTCCTCAAGAATTGCACTGCGTTTCTAAAATTCAAGATATACAAAATTACACATTAGTATTTGTTCATGAATAATAATATGATCACAACAGAACTAAACTTTATAAATTTCGGATGATGCGTTAATGCATCTTCCAACTATAATAGATATCTTAGCGATACCAATGTCACCATTTTCCTTCTTCTCCAAGAGTTGCGACATTTCAGTTAACCACAGGAACCACAACTTTCCTCTTCCGGGAGACGCGACCCCCCTCCCAGAACTTTATACAGTGTCCACGTCCTCCTTCTTCTCCAGGAGTTGCGACATCTCTGTTGACCTGAAATAGGAGTAACGAACCTCCATCATTTATACAGGAGATGCAACCTCCCTGGGCTTTATACAGGAGATGCAACCTCCCTGGGCTTTATACAGGAGACGCAACCTCCCAGGACTTTATACAGGAGACGAAACCTCCCAGGACTTTATACAGGAGACGCAACCATCCCCTTTCGGGAGTCGCGACCCTCCTGTACCTGGAGTTGCACCCTCCTTTTTCTCCAGGAGTTGCAAAGTCTCAGGCTTTATACAGGTGTAACAGACCAACCTCTTCCAGGAGTAACAGACCATTTTTCGACCAGGAGTTGCAACCTTCCGGACCTTTATACCGGAAACGCAACCCTCCCCCTCCGGGAGTTGCGACCTTCCTTTGTCTACAGCATCCTACAGGATGAGGTAAAGGTCCTCACTGCGACAATCCAACCGGGCTCCCATCGTGAAAACAGTGGCCCACATGCAGCCGCTATCCAACGCCTTCGTCGGTGTTGCTCCAATTCCCTTGTTGAAGGTCGTGCTCAGTGCGCCTTGGACCTGCTATAGACATTTGTCCCACCTGTCGGGATCGCCTTCCGGCCTGGTCGCAACCGAGGACGCAGCAATTGTTCGATCGTACCGCTTGCATCGCTCATTGGCTCGAGGGGTGGCTACAGCATTTAATACGTTCTTATTCGGCCCATAGCTCCTTGGGACTCCGTGCGACCATTCAGATAGTGGTATCGCCGCTCCATCCGTAGCATCTGGATAACCGGTCCACATGGCCAGTTCATTCCTCGATATCCGGATGATCCCCTAATCAAAGGTCGGCACGCCATATTCATCGTGTTCGCTTCAATTCTATACTTGCTGGAGCCCGCGCTTGAGCGGTCGGACGGTACCCCGTACATCAGTCACGATCACGCAAATTTCTTGAGCGGTCGTGTTCCGCGATGCATCCCGCGGTAGATTCCGCAAACGATCACCCTCTCGCGAACAATCATACACATATTCCCGCGAACAATCTTCGTCTCGTGAACTGTCGCGCACATATTTCTGCGATCGATCATCGTCTCGCGAACAGTCGCGCACGTATTTTTGCGAAGGATCATCGTCTCGCGAACTGTCGCGCATATACATATTCCCGCGAACGGTCGCGTATATTTTTCCGCAAACAGTCGTCTTCTCATGATTCGTCGCGCATATACACATTCCCACGAACGGTCGCGAACAGTTGCCTTCTCGCGAGCGATCCCGGAATCGGTAACAGGATACACACCGTCCCTTCTTCAAGACGACCACTTCACTCATGCGATCACTCTAATCGCGCGCCATCACTTTCAACCTTTTGCTCACAGGCACAACTGAGCAGCTCACTTTTCTATCACTAATTTTCGCGATTCACGTAATCCGAAAACAGAATATTGTCGCGAGGGCTAGAACGCATTAAAGATCTTTCGGGACTAAAACGCATTAAAAATCTCTCGAGAGCAAGAGATAAGAACCAGTATATATGGACCTCCACCCGCGCAACAGAAAGAGTCAGAGTCGTTCGAGTGTCAAAGTGTCGAGTGTCACAGTCAGTAACCCATTATCTCTCCAAGTGTAAATTACCTCCTCAAAGTTTCCCGAACCATCCACTTAGCTGTTCCTTACTTACTGTTGTTATTATTCCTTTCTGGAATAAACAGCATTTTTTAAAAACACAACGTTTTTTCCTCCGCCCGTGACAATCTGGTGGCAGCGGTGGGATCCGCTAGTAGATCCTCGAAAAGATCTCTGGAACTTGTCAAAATTCTAAGAAGAGGAATTCTACGTGGAAAGCTCTAGAATTCATGGACAACGGCGGATCACCAAAAGGGGCGACCATCGAATGGGCGATACGCCTCTACGGAGAATGAGCATTAGTTGTGAAGGAACGAAGGAGTTCGGAGACTCTCGGGGTCGGAAGGAGCTCTTAGAAAGCAGCCGCCCTTGAAAAGGTGAGTAAAAATCACAATCAAAGAGAAACGGGAGCGCTAGAAAGTTATAAAAGAACATTCATAAAACGTGAACTTAAACGAGAAAATCGTTTAAAGAAAAAACGCGAAAACGTAATATTAGGTGTAAGGGAAAGTTCTCTCGTTTTTAATTTGTGTGGCACCCAAACAGAGAGTTTGGACACAAAACCAAGCCTTTTAATGTGATCCAAAGCAGTAGTCTGATGAATTCCAAGCTTGAAGCCCACTTCTGTGGAAATTAACGTGGGATTTGTCCTGATCATACTACGGAGCACTTCATCATTGACACCTGATGGCCTTCCTGATCTGGGTTCACCTTTCAAAGAAAAATCACCCGAACGAAATTTCGTAAACCATCTTTGGCATGTTCGAGCTGTTACTGCGTCCTCTTCAAACATGTCACACAATTTTTTTTTTGCCTCCATCGCGTTATTCCCCTTTTGGAACTCATACAACATACAATGTCTTAAGTGCACTTTTTTTTCACTCATGTTGACAGTTTTACAAGTTTAAAAAAATTGACTAAAATACGAAAAATGTGTATAAATCATCAATCATATACTAATCTAACTGTTTAAACCGGTTTCAGTCGGATCAGAATTCTTGCTAAGGATCGACAACGCATAAAAGTGCACGTCTTCAAAAACGATAGAACTTTCCCTTATATCTAATAAAAGCGTAGTCTAATCACGCGAAATAAGAAGAGGAAAAGAAAAGAAAAACGCAACAAAACGCAATTAAAAACGCGCAATAAATAAATACAAAAAAGGGAGACGCAATATAATAGACTGCAACATGCCGCAACCAAATGCTAAGCGAACACTCGAGAAACTCGAAATGATGATGGACACGATGATGAAGAGACTTGAAAAACTTGAAGCAAAGGCTAACGACGAAAGATCAGCAAGTGAAGAAATGGTCACCAACGGTGAACACGACAACACCACTGGCTCCACAATTCCTCTAAATAAATTGTTAATGCTTATTCCCGAATTCGACAGAGAGAACAATCCAGTAGAAAGCTTTATCTATCAAATAGATGCAGCACGTCAAAATCTGAGTAAAGAAAAGAGACCATTCCTACTTTCACTGATTCTTGGATCTAAAATAAAGGGTGGAGCTAACTTTGAGATTAGACCAGAAAGCATATCTGATTTTGACCAATTAAAAGAAGTACTATGGCTTAATTATGGTTCGCATGCTGATATCTCTGTTTTTCAGTTGAAACGCATGCAATGCAGGCAAGCTCGCGATACAGTTACAGAACATACCAGAAAACTTCTAAAGATACACGACACAGCTCTGAAAACATTAGCCAATCAACAATCCCGAAATCCTATGCACAAAACTCTATTACTGGAGCACGAAAAATAAAAAGGATTCATTGATTACATAGAAGGCCTAGAGCGTGAAATAAAAATCGATGTAAAAACTTCATGTCCAGAAACTTTACAAGCAGCCATTAACGAAACGCTGAAATCCGAATTGACCATTACAACTCGCGAATATATCAACGACTCTCCCAAGGTCCGCAGCAGCAAATTAGGGAAACCTGTTAGTCCTAGACCACAAGTTCCTATTTGCAAATACTGCAAGAAGAAGGGTCATCATGAAGATAAATGTTGGCACAAAAATCCACAATTAAAAAGACGAAATTTTTCCAGAAGTCCGATGCAAAAAGAAACACAACCGGTAAAACATTCTAAAAATGTCCACGAAGAATCGAATCGGTCCGAAGCGACGGTAAACTTGCTCACATATTATTCAATTTCAAAGACGCAAAAACAGGATCATTTTTAATAGGCGCAACAAATTCATTTATAAAAAGGACGCTAATTCAAAATAATAAAAGAATACACCCATTAGAAACTAGATGCATGAGAACTGCGGTAGGAGATTATTTCACCACAGAAGGACAATTTTTCACCAAACTCTATTCGAAACCAACAACACTGCAAATTCTACCTCATAGACTAAATAACATGAAAGAAGACGGAATAATCGAATTTGATCTACTACGACAATACAACTGCCGATGGGACATGAGTTCTGGAATTTTTGAATTGGGAAGCAACAAATTTTACGATGCAGAAACCAGACCGATAACAAACACACAAACAGTTATACCAGCCCGCTCAGACGCCCTATATACGTTCAACGGTGAAGGAATACAAGACGGAGAAGCCAGATTACTAATGAAAGATTATGACGTCTTAGCCACAGTCAAGAATGGAAAAGCAACGATACCAATGGCAAACTACACAGAAAAAGACAGCTTCTGTCGTATTCTAAAAGATGAACCAATCACAACCGAACATCATATAAATTTACAAGATGATACCCCAGTGCACGTCAAACAATATCGATACCCACTGGTTCACCAAGAGGAAATTGAATGACGAATTAAAGAAATGCTATAGAAAGGAATAATCAGGGAAGGCAAGTCACCATATAATTCACCATTATGGATTGTCCCAAAGAAGATGGATGCCTCAGGAAAAAGGAAATGGAGACTCGTAATTGACTATCGAAAAATTAATGAGAAAATCAAACAAGACGCCTATCCACTTCCTAACGTAGAAGAAATATTAGATCAATTGGGTAAAGCACAGTATTTTTCCTCATTCGATCTGGCATCAGGCTTTCACCAGATTGCCGTTAGAGAAGAAGCGAAACGTAAAACAGCTTTTTCAACACCTGACGGACATTTTGAGTATAACAAAATGCCTTTTGGTTTAAAGAGCGCACAGCCAAGGTTCCAAAAAATGATGAATAACGGACTCAAAGGACTAATTAGCAACAAACGCTTTGTCTACATGGACGATATCATCGTATACGGAACAACAACAGAAGCACACAACAGAAACATAGAAACATTGTTCAAACGAATGAATGATGTAGGATTAAAACTACAACCCGACAAATGCGAATTCTTAAAGTCGGAACTAACATACCTTGGACACATTATAACAAAAGATGGAGTCAGTCCAGACCCAAAGAAAATTGAAAAGATAGAAAACTACCCTCCTCCAACAAACAAAAAAGAAGTCAAACAATTTCTAGGATTAATCGGATATTACAGGGAATTTATAAAAGATTTTGCAAAAATCGCAGCACCCTTGAACAACCTCCTAAAAGAAAAAGAACACTGGAGATGGGAAGAAAAGAAAGAACGCTCTTTCCAGCAATTGAAGTCCTATTTATGTAACGAGCCCGTATTATTACAATATCCCGATTGGAAACAACCGTTAATACTAACAACAGGTGTGAGTGACACAGCCATCGGTGCAGCACTCTCGCAAGGGATCATAAGCCAGTCTCATATGCATCTAGAACGTTAAATAAAGCGGAACAAAGATATAGCACAGCAGAGAAAGAACTGTTTGGAATTGTTTGGGCAATGAAACACTACAGATAATATGTCTGTGGAAAGAAATTCAAAATAATGTCGGATCACAAGGTGTTAGGTTGACTAATGAATGTAAAAGACCCATCTCTAGACCAGGGGTCTGCAAACTTTTACGTACGCGGGCCACATTCACTGACGCTGTCGGACGCGTGTCGTACTGACGGCGTCACGCGACGAGCGGGCCAAAACCTAGCACCGCATACATACTATGTTTCTTTGGAACATGACGCATACCCAATATGAACCAAGAATAAAACACATTTTATAGAATGTCTATATAGTTTCATTCGTATTACAGAAAGGAACTTTTGATCCAGTTACCATTTTTTATCATAAGTGACGATTCTTTCAAGGTATTTGTATTGTAGGTTGCAATTGTTGCATTATAGCTCAGTTTAAATTAATAAGTAAAGAATAGCCGCAACTGAGTCGAGCACAATATACAGTCCGCGAAATTTCTATAAAGCCACTTAGTTTTGTGTGGATAATTTTACGTCCTGGAATCGTTACATTATTTTGTAATATTGCTTTGTAATCTATGTGTGGTAAAAAATAAATGTTAAAAATTTCTAGAAAGCCCTTTTTTGTCGAATGCAGTGTGTCAAAAATGAAGTAAGCGCGCGGGCCAGATTTGTAGGCATGAGTGAAAACATTAGACGTGACTGCGGGCCACATTGACGTCCAGGCGGGCCATATTCACACGTCTCGGCGGGCCAAATTCACGTCTCCGCGGGCCACATTAACGTCCCGGCGGGCCACATTTGGCCCGCGGGCCACGGTTTGGAGACCCCTGCTCTAGACTAATGAGATGGCGACTAAAGCTAGAAGAGTACGATTACGAAATTATCAACAAAAAGGGCAAGGCAAATTCAAATGCCGATGCACTATCCAGAATAAACGGACTGGAAGACGAAGCACTAGAAGAATTTTTACAAGAAGTTTCTCCTACATACGACTATTATTTGGAAGAAAAAGAAAACTTTGTAACATCCGAATAGATTATAGTCACGGAAGGTACAACAAACAGAAAAGGACTAGTGTTGACGGGCAATCAAGAAGGAAAAGGATACTACTTAGACCCGCAAGACGACGAGATGATTTCGTATGTTGAGATACGAACTTACCTAAAGGAAAACGAAGAGATTGAACTTCGAATTAAGGATCCATACCAAAGAAAGATCGTTATAAATATGATAAAACACATACGAAGTAGACTAAACCCAGATAAAAGGTTAACTATCTTCGTCAATACGACAAAGGAACCCAAATCAAAAGAAGAAAAGTAAAGAATAATAAAAGAAGCACACGAATCTACTATAGGAGGATATTATAAGGCTTAAAAAACGCTAGAAGAATTGAGGATCAAATACAACTGGCATGGAATGGTCAAGGATGTAGAAAAAAACTATCAAGAATTGTCAAGTTTGTCAATTCAATCGAACTCAATATCAAAATACGAATCCTGGACCTGGATAGCCAGATATGCCAGAGGCTCCTAATGAAAAAGTGACACTAGATATAATGGGATCGTTAGAGTCAGATCATAAATATAGATATATCCTTGTAATACAAGATTATCTGACTCGATATATAAGTCTTCAACCCATTAAAATTAAGAGCTCGGAAGAAGTCCTCAACGCCTTTTGTCATGGATATTGTAAGATAGTTGGACTACTGAAAGAAGTACTAATAGACAACGGTATAGAATTTCACGGAAAGTTCCAACAAGTACTCTGAGAAAAACTAAGAATAAGATGTGGAATGACATCGGTATACCACCCCCAATTGAATGGAAAAAACGAACGACCGCACAGCGAAATAACGAATTATGTAAGAAGTTATATCGGAGAGAGAAAAGAATGGTCAAAATTATTAACAGATGCAGCCATTGCTTATAATTCCACTATAAATGAGAGCACAGGTGTCACACCCCATGAATTCATATTTGGATGGAAGCCAAACATTCCTTTGGATGCTGAAAAAGAAGAGGAAAGCTTTCAAGAAAAGTACACAAGCCTACAAAGACAAAGGAAGCGAGTACAAGAGAAAAGCAAAGAAAAACTGGAGAAAAGCCTTGAAAGGAATCAGGGAAGAAGAAAAATTCAAAGAAATCCAACCGAATATAAAATTGGGATGAAGGTCCTTGTAAAACAAAAGGAACCAGGCATTTCCAAATTTGATCCAGTTTGGGAAGGACCTTACACCATAATAAATATTCCGAACGACCAAAGTGCCACAATAAAAAGATAAGGAAAAAGGGTAACTTACAACCGAATCGACATAAAACATTATTTTTCAGAAGAACATTCAGAAGATGGAGATATTGAAGAACCTGATAATCCTATTGACGATATGGAGCCAATACCCAGCACTAGCGGGCACCAAAGTTAAACCCATTAAAAAAAGGAAAAGAAAAACAAATTTTCCCGTATGCCTAGAACATATATCATGAAACAACACACAAGAAACTTTAAAAGAGAAACAACAGGAAATAAAGATCCTTCAGAAAGAAAGGGATTTGGAACATGAAAAAGTTACAAAAGCTGCGAATCAAGCGGATCAAGCAGAACAGTTGATTCGTTTAATAAAGCAAAAATATGAAAAATATCGCCAGGAAATGCAAAAAAAACGGTCACCAATGCTGAAAATACCCTCACTTAAATTCTCGAGGAGAAGGACGCACTTGTTCTGCAATTGGATGAAAACAATGTTACTCTTTCAAAGCAAATAAGAGATTATGAGTCCAAGACTAAAGACAACTGTAAAGTGATTAAAGAAAAAACAAAATTTGGAACAAGATATCGTTGCAATTGGGAAAATTGACGAAGGAATTGAAAATGAAGGATAAAATATTAAAAACTGAGAATGCTTTGAAACTAACGGAAGAAGAAGAAGAAGATCAAGAGGAAGAAGAATATCTGTTGGTACCAGTGCATAAATTAAAAGGGACCAAAAACGAAATCAGATGTCCGGAATGCTCCAACCCACAACTCGAAGAAAAAAGGCATTTAGAAGAAACAAACAAGTATCATTTATTGAACAAACATAATACATAACCATTGTACGGGGAACTTCGAGGCAAAGTTTTAATTAAGGGGGGAGGATGTGGCGAGGGCTAAAACGCATTAAAGATCTTTCGAGACTAAAACGCATTAAAGATCTCTCGAGAGCAAGAGATACGAACCACTATATAAGGTCCACCACACGCGCAACAGTAAGAGACAGTCAAGAGTCAGTAGAGAGTCCTATCGCGTCCTCAAAGTTTTCCGAACCATCACTCAGCTGTTCCTTACTTACTGTTGTTATTATTCCTTTCTGGAATAAACAGTAAATAATATATCCTCCAAGACGCTAGAAGGATGCTCGTGTTTACTCATCGTGGAGCAACCACCGAATCCCCGGCCTGGGGGGTTTATGGCCTTTTGGCCCAAGGTGTGGCCTTAAGTAGACTAATTCTAGCACTACAGTAAATGCTTAACACAGAATTAAGAACAGATACCGTTTATATTACAAATAGTCAGCGATTATCGTCATACATATATTCTCCGACGCAAGAAGAAGAACGTTGTCAGAAAAATCGTAATATAAGGTTGCAATATAAATAAGATAAATTGTTAATATAAATAAAATAGATGTGCAATGTTCGTTATGTGCAGTAATAATGTATAACATGTAGTAATATATTTTTCAGTAGTTGTTAAAATGTGTCCAAAATTTATTATGTAAATTGTCCTACATATGAGCTTGGTAATAGTGCAGTGAAATTGTAAGTAATGAAATCTTTTCTTAGGTAAAATAGCTGTTACGAATGCGCGAACGCGCGTTTCTAAGCAGTAAAAAAACCCCGACGGTAGGCTTTCCCGTTATCTTTCACTTATACTTCCTCTCACACCCAAATCACACATGTTTTTGACCTAAGGGTCTTGTTTTGAGGAATAAGCCAAAACAAACCCTTAGCCAGCGGCTACTGTTGACCTAAAAACTATTGATCTTTATTATCCCTAAACCTAATAGTTAACGAATAATTTCGCTTCGTTTCTTGAAAATGTACTTAGCGTAATATCAAGTTGGAGATTCAATATCATCCAAGATTTTTGTAAGATAGTGGTCTTTACGTGAAAATGTTTATCAACATTACAGATTTGATCTCATCGGAATCGTTTATACTGTCCATGATTCAGTATTAAAGTTATCATTAATGTTTGTACATAATTATCTGTAAGATAAAACCAATTATTTTTTATTTGAAAGCAAATAACAGCGATCACAGTCTTCTAAATAGCTTTTTGTTCGTCACATTCAATACCACCTTAATTTCGAGATGGAGGGAGAGAGGGAGAGAGGGAGAGAGGGAGAGAGGGAGAGAGGGAGAGAGGGAGAGAGGGAGAGAGGGAGAGAGGGAGAGAGGGAGAGAGGGAGAGAGGGAGAGAGGGAGAGAGGGAGAGAGGGAGAGAGGGAGAGAGGGAGAGAGGGAGAGAGGGAGAGAGGGAGAGAGGGAGAGAGGGAGAGAGGGAGAGAGGGAGAGAGGGAGAGAGGGAGAGAGGGAGAGAGGGAGAGAGGGAGAGAGGGAGAGAGGGAGAGAGGGAGAGAGGGAGAGAGGGAGAGAGGGAGAGAGGGAGAGAGGGAGAGAGGGAGAGAGGGAGAGAGGGAGAGAGGGAGAGAGGGAGAGAGGGAGAGAGGGAGAGAGGGAGAGAGGGAGAGAGGGAGAGAGGGAGAGAGGGAGAGAGGGAGAGAGGGAGAGAGGGAGAGAGGGAGAGAGGGAGAGAGGGAGAGAGGGAGAGAGGGAGAGAGGGAGAGAGGGAGAGAGGGAGAGAGGGAGAGAGGGAGAGAGGGAGAGAGGGAGAGAGGGAGAGAGGGAGAGAGGGAGAGAGGGAGAGAGGGAGAGAGGGAGAGAGGGAGAGAGGGAGAGAGGGAGAGAGGGAGAGAGGGAGAGAGGGAGAGAGGGAGAGAGGGAGAGAGGGAGAGAGGGAGAGAGGGAGAGAGGGAGAGAGGGAGAGAGGGAGAGAGGGAGAGAGGGAGAGAGGGAGAGAGGGAGAGAGGGAGAGAGGGAGAGAGGGAGAGAGGGAGAGAGGGAGAGAGGGAGAGAGGGAGAGAGGGAGAGAGGGAGAGAGGGAGAGAGGGAGAGAGGGAGAGAGGGAGAGAGGGAGAGAGGGAGAGAGGGAGAGAGGGAGAGAGGGAGAGAGGGAGAGAGGGAGAGAGGGAGAGAGGGAGAGAGGGAGAGAGGGAGAGAGGGAGAGAGGGAGAGAGGGAGAGAGGGAGAGAGGGAGAGAGGGAGAGAGGGAGAGAGGGAGAGAGGGAGAGAGGGAGAGAGGGAGAGAGGGAGAGAGGGAGAGAGGGAGAGAGGGAGAGAGGGAGAGAGGGAGAGAGGGAGAGAGGGAGAGAGGGAGAGAGGGAGAGAGGGAGAGAGGGAGAGAGGGAGAGAGGGAGAGAGGGAGAGAGGGAGAGAGGGAGAGAGGGAGAGAGGGAGAGAGGGAGAGAGGGAGAGAGGGAGAGAGGGAGAGAGGGAGAGAGGGAGAGAGGGAGAGAGGGAGAGAGGGAGAGAGGGAGAGAGGGAGAGAGGGAGAGAGGGAGAGAGGGAGATCTTGAATAATCATCCTTGGTTGCGAAATTTTCCAAATACCTTTCTTCGAAGACTAATTGAGCTTTCAAATTTTTCGAGGGATTGTGTTTTCATTTATAATATATAACAAATGAACTTTGTCTGCGAGAACTATTACTTACCTGTCAGTTACATTCCAACCATTGTAATATATAAACGTCCTCGACCATGCCCAATTCACGTTTTTTGCACTTTACGTCCTGTTAATGTTCTAGCATAGTGTAAGCATAATGTAAGCATACACTTCTTTCTTAGAATTATCGTTGTTAGCGTATGCTTTACACCAGCCGAATTGTAGCGGTAGCGGTAACAAACACCAGAACTCAATTATACGTGTCAGAGAAGGAATGGAATTCTTTTTCTCTGCTACAGTTTAGGTCGTATACAATACCTCCTGCCCATATTTTTCCTCTAGATTTGCCATAATTAAAAATTGTTTCTTTTCTTGTCTAAATTATAGCAATTTTGACTAATGCTGTGCATTGTGGAATATTCCTGAGTAAAAGTGAGCTAGTTGATCTCTACACTATTCCTCCTCTCACATGTATAGGATTGCCACCGCAAAAACAAGATCATGCTTCTGCGTATGACGCTGTACAGGTGATCTTACCGAGTTCTAGGAATTAGCATTATTCACAATTCAAAAACTCTTAAAATTAGAGTAGCATCAATAGAGTCAAATCATTCTTCAAGTTCAATTAAAATTATATATTTTTCAGTAGAAACATAATGTTCAGTTTAATAATTCATTTAAACCTTCTTCGTGTTACGAGCATGGGTGTGCGAGTTTTTATTCTAATAGCAGATGGCCGAATCGCATCGCGTTTCTCGGTTGACCGTCTTCTCTCGTTTGATAAGGCCGGAGACTGACTGGGGATCCTAAGACCGCAGCAGGCATCCGTTAATAACAACACGGTTACTTCCTCGCTCACGTATTGTTTGCGACAGGGGCAGCACAGGTCCTAAGAACTGCCTTTGTCTGCTATTACTGGAAGGCCGTAATGCGCCGGTATGTGGATAGGTCCTAAGAACTACCACCCCGACTGGGAGAGAGATAGACAATTGTTAAGATGTATGACCAGCCGCAGATAAATCCTTGGATTGATCACTTCACTCGTGTTGTAAGCACGGGTGAATTATTATTTATCAATGATTTTTAGACACGAAACTTGGAGGTTTTTGGACTTATACTTATAAGTCGGATTTATTCACACAGAGTTGGATATGATTGCTACAATGTAAATGTTATTGGTTCGCAATATAGACGATGGTTACTCTAATGTGGTTACTTGCAATCTTGATTGGTATCTCTTTGGTATCTGTTTGGTATCTGTTCGGTATCTGACTCTTCCTCAGGAACAATATCTGAGGAAGAGTAAAGTGCCGGTTGTGGCGTTGCATTCGCGTCCAGAATTCTTATTGGCTAAACCTGTACGGAATTTTCTCATTGGTTAAAAGAAGGGCGAAAAAAAGGAGAGTTAAAAGCAGACGTCACTTCCGTGGACGGTGGCTCTTTCCCGCGGTCCCCGGCGTGACATCGCCCACTGCAGCTACCTCAGGTAGTTGTTGACCTGAGATAGCGCTTCATCGACTACCGGTTATAAATATTCCGTATAAGCCTAGTGCATGTAATAAACTCATAAAGCCTATAGATTTGGTGTATCAAAAGGGACCTTTGGACTTCCAAGAAGTCAAGGAGGTACAAATATAAAAGACATAGAAAACTATTGATACAAAAATGGTAAACTACATCTGCTGGCCTTATGAGGATAGTGAATTGTGGACGGAGCGTTTACTTTATTACGACGAAGATATTCGCGTCGTAACAACAATAAAACGAGAAGTTTTACCCGTAAACTTTGAATTGAGTCGCCCCGAGCGGCTGGAGTGAATCTAAGATGAGCTCGTTGCTGTGGTTGATTATCAGTAGGAAGGAAGTATGAGCAGTATTGTTCTTTTGAACGTTTAACAAATTTATTGTTACAAAACTGTATTGTTGGCTCTTTTACAATGATGTTTGGTCTATGAGTGTAACGCTTATCTAAGTAGCGACCTGATCGACTGTTCTATGGACGTCTTGTTCTGGTGATGGTCACTCCGCTTTTCCCGCAAAATCTCGATCTTGCTATACTGCACTACACTTCGAATACCTCGTGTATGTCGGCGGATTTAAATGGCGCACTCCTAAGACGTGTGGACTATTTCGGACAGAATAACGTTGCTCAGATGACAGTAAGTTTTACACTGACGCGGTCGGAAAATGGGTCCCTTTTTATAATGCCCAGTTTTAGGGAAAATGGGAGGAAAGTATGAGGCGAGTGGGTGGGAACGCCGCAACTCGGCGGAGGGTCTGGTTTGTTTAGATGGAAAGTACGGGAGACTATTGGGTTTCCAGGGGAGGCTTGGCTAAGAGGGATGTTCTTGTAATTACTTCAAGCGCAACTAGTTTGAACCGTGGGAGTGACCGATTGAATCCACCGAAGGTCTCATATGTGGTCGAGTAAAAATTCCTTCTAGGCGCCTCTATGTCGCCGAGCATCTTACCCAAGTCGTATGCATACGTAACATTGGTATAATTTTATTAAAATTTAGATTATAGATAATTACAGAGAGTATTCTTATTAATTATTGAAATTAATAATTTCTACAACTCTGTAAGATTACCGAAGAGCATACTACGGACCTACGTTTCGGCGGGTGAGATTATCGCACCACGTCAAGCTAGGAGCAGGATGTATGATCTCAGACTTTGGGACCTCCCTCTTCAAGGGGCCCATAGGTTATAAATTGACCTTCGAAACCTAGTTGCATTGCATTTGGCTAGCAAGTCGCATGGAGCGCAGTCAGTGTGTCCTTGGCTGATTTTTTAGCATAGTTTCGACGATTTGTTCGCGAAAAGACTCTTCCCCTCGTCCATATAATTAAATTCAGTGAACACCTCTAAACCCTTTCTTTATAATCGGCATTTTTCGTCAAGGGGCATAGTGCGCGATCATTCCCCTTGTGACGGTAGAGCACAGTTTCGTTGGTTTGTTCGCGGAAAGACTCAGTTCACTCGTATGAAAATAACTCTTCCGAAATGTTTTGGGACGCCAGTTGTGTAATGGCCGTGTTGTGTAGCAGAGTTGCGAGCGTGTTATCTATTTAATTCTTTTCTTTGTTTTTGTACCACCATAATATTGTGGTATCGGAAAATTCCTGTTGCCTGCGTAGTTGGCTCAGTGGGCCCTGTTGTATTTCGAGCACTAGAGATAAGGCCGAGGCCCGGATGGGGCTGAAACTCTGTGTGTGTGTGTTTGCGTGTGTGTGTGAATGAGAAAAAGAAAATGCGCTTGAGAGTCAAGAGCAGGAGTCGAACCTTGATCGTTACAGCGTACGTTTCTCGTTGTCAGATTGTCGAAAGTGCATAATTTACCATTTCTTTGTTATTCCGTTTTATTTTACACGCGCGCGCGCGCGCGCGCGCACACACACACACACACACACACACACACACACACACACACACACACACACATATCTTGTATTCCATATTCCATTTTAATAAAATATATCGTTTCTAATAAACAAATTCCTAATTCTACAATATTGTATCCAAATATATATATATCTGTGTGCTCTTATAAACATTCATAGTATTATCCACACCATAAATCTAACATAAACAGATATTTGATATAGTTCGGTGTTATAGACTTAGGAGTTAAGGAAATGTAATGTAAACAAAAATTAACCTAAGTCGGATGCGAACCTACAAAAAAAGTCTGCAGCGTTTCAACAGCTTGACACTTTGCCACAGGACCACCGCACTTCGCGAAAATATTCTTTACGCTCTAGGCTCTAATAGCACAGTAATTCCAATTTGCTCTATTTATTTAGTTTCCTTAATTCCTATATTGCTGTGCTGTATACAAAAACATTGATTGCTGCACAAACACTTATTTAAAAGAGAATAATACCAAAGTTCGCCCTGTAAGTCAATCTGACACGCAAAAAACGCCAAAAAAACTGGATTTTAATTTTTATAACTACGGCGCACGTAACCAAAAAATCTAAAAAAATTGAGCGTAATCCTATCACTAATACCTACTTACTCAAAAAATATAATTATAATGCTGCAACTCCTTCAATGCAAAATCGGCATTTTTCGGCATTTTTTATTTTTCACAGCTTGGATTTGCAACATAAAAATCTGAAAAAATTCTGTAATATGTGTACATTGACTAAAGTGTGTCTGGTTTTTTTTCAATATTTTTCATGCACTCGGTTGCAAGAAATTGAACAAACACATGATTTTTTATTTTTGCCCTTTACTACCCCCCAGTCAAGATACAAAGTTGAAACTTGACACAGATTGTTTCTTTTTTATAAGCTATCGAATGACCCACCACAAGTCCAATTTGGATTAGGGGCACTTTTGCCCCCCTTAACCGGCTAGATCCTTTATTCTTAATTTTATTTTGTATTAATTTTTAGATTACGGCGTAATTAGTTAAGTGTAGTGTCCATGTGAAACATTAGTTCATATAAAATCTGTCAAACAGGCAAACTAATCAGCCAAAACCATTGTTTTGAGAGCAATTGGTAAGTCCGAAAAACATCTATCAGCATTTCATACCAACAGACTTAATGAATGTAAATTTTAATTAACCGAATGCAAAGCATTGTGGGCCTTTCCCTGCGGTTAACTGTAACGGCAACCGATTGTTGAAATTGTAGCAAGAGTGTAGGACGACAGAATTTATATAATAATTGTAATAGCTGTTCAAGCCAGTTTAAATTTCGTGGCGCCCCTCGTTTCCGGCGGGCGGCAGAGGGTGCGTAGTCGCAGGGGGCTCTGTCTCCCCGAAGTGCGTTTCCGGGGGACAGAGCGCAAATTCGTCCTTCTTCTGCCGACTGTGAACCACGACGCACGTAAGAGTTTTTGCGGAAGCCACGATGCTTCAAATATTGGTATTCGAGACATTTTCTTCCACCACGGGAAGAAAATTATACGCGGGCACGGGCCCAGTGCGGTTACATTCGGAGTATTATCGGTCTACGGAGATCGTAAAGAAAAGAGAGATCGTCGCGAACCACGGACGTACAATTCAATCCAGCATCCTTTCCGATCCGACACCCGGCGTGCAAAATAAATATTAGGTGTTCACGACTAGTATCGAAGGGGTCGCGAACTTTTTGAACATAGCGAATAGCTATCAATAATTCCATGTACTTTTCGATTTATATGTAATACTTCAATATTTCTTAAACAATTTTGTAATAAATGGTTTATTTTGATTCAAATTTTTATTTTATTCATAACACCATCCATAGCAGTATGCGTTATCCGTACCATTACAGTCATAGTCAACGAGCAATAGTCAGTGAATAAGAACCTGTATAGGTTTAGCCACTTGGAACTCCCGTACAATCCTGTCTATATCTATTCCATAGATATATTTCATTTTTCTAAATTAATTTTATTCTTTTTATTCATCCACCGACCTAGGGCGTGACCGTAGTCGAGAGATAGCCACCACTGCTCGGCCATCAAAAGCTCTCGACACCAGCGCCCGCGGGCGTGCTCGGTAACGGCTCGGTAACATAACCAAGTTCTTCGTCAACAAGCAGAGAAAGTCTATACCGATTCAGGGATTCTTATCAAAGCTTCCGGTTGAACAGCACGACTTTGTCTTAACTTTTAACATGTAACTTCTGTTTAAAAATGGATATAATAACTGACGGTAATGACAATGAAAGTGTTAAAAATTTGCAACAGGGAGAGAATGGATAGAATTCGTAATGTAATATATTAATAGTGTTATAATCCATTTTTTATAGAAATATCTTTGTATATACGCTTTGAATTACAGTTCCTTGTCTTACAATCTTGCCTTGTCTTACAAACAGTTGCATTTATTTTTGATAAGGAAATATTAGTTATCAATTCCTACTAATCTAATTTTCGGGAATTGACCGGAAGGAGTCGAGCTTATTCAATGAAAATGGTGATGTCTAGTCATTGGAAAAAATTTGAGTACAAGAAAGTAGGTCAGGCTGTACATAGCCGTCTGTATTAACACTTGAACTATCGAACATGTGTCGGATGACTGTACTCGAATACGAATGTTTTCGAGCTAAGGGACTTGTTTTTGAGTATTAAGCCTAGACAAGCCCTTAGCCAATGTTTACACGAGCATAGTACTATCTTCACCAGGTCGAGTCATAGCCTCTGATTCACATCTGGCAACATGTTTTTGACCTAAGGGTCTTGTTTTGAGGAATGAGCAAGACAAGCCCTTAGTCAGCGGCTACCCTATGACCTGGCGACCGTCCTCCCCACCACTACATTTTAGTATTATATATATACCTCAAACTCTAGAATAAGGGAGAATTCGATTTAGTCTTTAACGAAGTACACACGCTGTTCAATCTCTGCCAAGCAAAACGTACATAAAAGTCAACTATTAAGTAAGATTCAACCTAGTGAAAACTCAGAGTCAATATATTTGTTGTTTACTGCGACTAACCCTCCGGTATCCAACACATGTACTGAGTTATGCTCACATTTATCTATTGTCGCGAGGACGGAAACGTCCATGAGAACCTTCGAGAAGTAGAGATAAGAATGAGTATATAAGGACCTCCATCCGCGCATCACAGAGAGAGAAGTCGCAGTCGGAGTTAGTTGCAGTTACAGTCAGCGAGTGATGAGTAATCGATCGAGGCAATAACCCGTTATCTCCAAAGTGTAAATCACCTCCTCAAAGGTTCTCGAACCATCCACCTAACTGTTCCTTACTTATACTACTGTCATTATTCCTACTTGGAATAAACAGTTTTTTAAAAACACAACTATCTTTCCTTCGAATGATTTAAGTTAATTAATGGATTCAATTATTCACGTTATGTGTGTGAAACAAAAGTATCTCAAATCTCAAACAATTCCCCGTGGTATATTTGAATAATTTAATTAAAAATGGCGGTCAAGTCATTTTGACTCCATTGGTAGTGTTAAAAATCATTTGTCCTATTAAGAAAGACAATGGTATTAACATACCACGATCATCTTCATTACATCAGCTGTTAATATAGTGTAGTTAAGAATCAGGTGTTACTTAATCGCACTGCTAACAAAAATTATTAATAGAGCTTCAAGATTTGTTACTAAATATAGTTTAAATGTGCGAAATGTTAGAATTAGTCTACATAAGGCCTCCCCTTCGGACGACGGCCGCGTCATCGTGGCGCCCAACGCGCCTTAAATCCTTTTAAGGATGATGCCCTTAAGTACTGGGCCTACGAGGGACGGGACAGATTCGGTGGTTGCTCAACGACGAGTAAACACGAGCATTCTTCTAGCGTTTAGAGTATATGTTATATGTTAGTGTTATATGTTATATGTTATATGTTAGTGTCTTATTATTAAACATGGGATTTTCAAGGATTACGGAAGGCGGATGAAAGTTTGGGGATAAAAGTGGATCAGAGTACACGAGCCTCGAAGTTTTATAGGGTAGAAAATGATGAATAAGTGTTTACATTCAGCATGCCCTTTGTGATGGATTTGGCATAGTCAATACCGGTCCACAAATCCCTCTGACTCAATCCCGCTCAGGAGCTCCTATAAACTCGATCCTGCAACAATGAATAATTATTTATGTAGATGCGATGTACTTTCATGAATGGCGCCTTAAAATTAGAACTGCATAATGAATGAAGATAACAATTATTCGTCATAATAAATGCATAATGTATCAGTATTATAAGTTAAGTTTATAACATACGTGTAATATTCTATACTTGCATGCTTCATTGTTAAAATTTAATTCAAGGTTACTTTAAAATACCATCAATAAGTATCTCAATATGTATCTCATTACATCAAAAGTGTTGTACTAGATTAAAAATCAAGATATTTATAGTTTTATATAAGACGGTGACTCTTATGGAAGCAATTAATATTATAATATATTCACCATGCTGGGATGTAATATTGTGTTACATTGAAAAGGCGAGAAAGGATGCAGCCGGATAAGGGGGTGAAAAGTGCCCCTAAACTAAATTCTACGTGCGATGGGTCATTCGATAGCTTATGAAGAAATGACAATTGGTGCCAAGTTTCGACTTTGCATCTCAAGGGGGGGGGGGGGGGTGTAGTAAAAGGCAAAAATAAAAAATAAGGTTTTTGGTCAATTTCTTCCAACTTAGTGCATGAAAAATTTTGAAAAGTTCAAGGACACTTCACTTGACAAGATATATATATTACAGAATTTGTTCATATTTTTATGTTGCAAATCCAACCACAAATAGAAAATGAAGTTGACCTTCATATGTCTGTTACGCGTCCTCCTACCAAAAAACTACTAATAACAAATTACAGCCCCCTTGAAACCGGGCAAGTTCCGTCTGATGCATTTTTTCGTATCAGTAATAGCAGCCGAGATATTCAGGTGGTCCCCTTTAGGTACTTCACCCTGTATACCACAAAACGGTACACGTTGCAAGGTTTGGTAAATATAATGTACATAATGTATATAAAGATTAGCTATTTCTTTGGGTTTTGAGAGCTGGAAGTATATTTATTAGTAGAGTAAATATTCAAATTACAAAATGCATGGTATAACAAACAAATAAATTTATTTCATATTGAAAAGATAGAAGAATAGGAAGAAAGATAGAATAACAAGGCAGAATCTATACAAAACCATATGGGTCAGATAATATGCATTGTTTAATGTTTCTCGTTTATAATCGAATAATATTTTATAAAAACAAGGAAGACAAATATAGTTTGTCGGGCCAATCATCACAAAATGTAGTTACCAGTTTTGTATTAATACTATCCCTTTCAATTTTACTACTGAAATTTTTACATTGTTTTTTATAGCAAGAAATGCAACACGAAAATCTGACTTGAAAAAATTGTAATGTCCTTTTGCGTTACTATATTTACATGTTTTCTTATCACTGGAACTACCAAGGTTTTATTAATGTTCAAATTTATTACGTTTCATTTTCTAAAACTTTCCGCCACTCCCGTTGTATGAAGGTCATAATTAAATCGGCTAATTTATTTTTCCCATCCAAATATACAAATGTAGATGAATATACCGTTGATAGTGGTAATGTTAATTATTATATTTCAAAATGCCGCATAATAATGCACACATTTTTATTATCTTCCTGCTCGTATTCTTTACAGTTTCTCTTATTCAACATCGCGGTAAATTATTTTAACATTTGAGACTCATAATCACGTGGATATCAATCCTCATTAGGATAACATTTAAGATTTTTATTTCTTGTATGTGCCCTATGATGCAGTTAAGTCTAAAGGATATTTTTTCTTTAGCCGTCTTCTGTTTAGTTTGTCATTAACTTCTGCTGCTACCTGGTAGGAACGCTTATCTACCCTTTTTTTGTACCTTTTAGTGTATTGTACTATTTCTATGACCACAGCTGGTATTTTTAAATCTTTTCGTATATCCTCATTTTTGGGATACCATGGTGCATCTACCACTGTTTTTAAGATTAATTCTTTAGTTCCTCCATCTTTGCTTATGGCTTTTTGCTACCCATACCTAATAATGGTACACCACAGGTAAAAATAGGTTTTATTATAGTTTGGTAAATTCGCGAATTCGAGGCGCGAATTGTGCGCTGGGTGGTTGCAAGAATGGAAGTGTCTTTTGGAGTTGGTTTTAAAAAAGGAAGTCGTTGTGAAAAAGGTGGGAGGCAAGGGAGCAGAAAACATCGTAGGATGTCAGGAAAAGTACAGGATGCGCGGGAAAGAAGGCTCCACGGAAATAATTTATGGCGGGGTAAGGACTGAGAATGGCACTAGGATGCGGGACAGGATGTCCGGTTAACATCGTGTATGGCTTACCCGTTTTAGTGCTTAGAGGGCAGAGGAACTGTTCGATGTCCAACAACAGTCAGAATATAGTGCAGCTACGTTGTTTAACTTAATGTGTGCATTGTTGTGTTTTTGTACTGTAAAAACTATGTAATTACATTTGTTTGGTTTTGCCTTTATTCTTTTATTTGCAAGCCATGTCTCTATTTTTTAGATCTGGTTTTGCAGAGCTGCGTATACTATTTTGAAGTTCGTACGTATGACTAGAATGGCCTTGTTATCCGCAAATGCAAATATTTTGCTATTTGATGTAGTCGGGATGTTAGCTGTATATAAGATGTGTAGAATAGGGCCTAACAACCTTCCTTGTGGAAAACCTGGATCAATGTCCTTTATTCGTGAGTAAGATTTCTTGATTTTTATTACGTAAGTTCTGTTAAGTATGTGGGTATTTTTAAGAGTATTCGTGTTTGTGTGTGTGTGATTGGATGAGAGAGAGGTGGCCGAGATGGGCCCGACGGTTAAAACAAAAGAGCATTCTCGGGCTTTTTCGGCAGCGAACGAGCGAGGGTTTGTGTCTGCGCCTTTTGGGGAGGCAGTGTGTTTTTGCGACCGCTGAGACGAGGGCCTGAATATTTTTCCGCTGCGAGCGAGTACGCACAAAGACGTCTCCTTTTTTCCGCCCTTCCCAAAGACTTTATCTTTATTTCTTTTCTAATTATATTTATATATCCTTTTAATTTAATAAAAGCTTTTTTAAAATCTACAAGTATGATTTAAGTAAGTTGAAAATTTGTTCGGAACAGTGAGATTTGAGAGTTTAAAGAGTCCTATGTGCTAAACTTTGTCAACTGCTTTTTATATGTCAATGAAAAGTGCTAAACAGTATTGCGCATTTTCTAATACTGTAAGTATTTCATTTATTATTCTATGGATTTGTTCAATTGTTGCATGTTTGCTTCTAAAACCAACATTGATCTGGGAATATCTTTTTTTCGTCAATGATGAGTTATAATATTCTTTTTAGGTGGTTATAAAATATTTTTTCCATAATCTTTGCAAGCACTGGTAGAAGTTATATTGGTCTATAAGATTCTGACTGCTGCGGATCCAACACCGCATTAAATATTATTGTTATTAAATTTATCGCCTTTTGTGGTAAGTTCTTTAGGACTTTAGAGTCGATGACATCGATTCCAGGTGCATTGCTAATCTTGATGTTCTTGATAATTTCAATAGCTTCCTTTTTGGTTGTCGGAGGTTTTGACATAGAGTTCGTCAGGTATATTTGTGTCATCAATAGTTGTTGCATATTGTGGTCGTGCCTTTTGAATTGCTAATATTACTGTCCAACAAATTTTGCCTTTTTTTGGTTGTGGATCAACGAATAAGCGATCCTTATAGATTTTGACGCGCTGAAAACGAATCCGCAAACCGTGTCTCTCAATCACCGTAAGTTTTCGAAAAAATCAATTTTAAAAAAGGCTCTTTTTTGTCCTTTGAACAGGATTTGTGACGAACATATAAAAGTCAGACAACTTTTATTAATTGCAAAAAATTCTATGGACTTTTGCGAACAAAATGATATGAATTACTTTTGCAATATGAATTCGCGAATATGTTTAATCATTAGTTAAATTTTGTGAGACACGCTCTGTGCGTCCATTTTTCGAGATTCCAATCTGTGCCAAGTTTCAACTTTGTATCTCGAATTGGGGGGGGGGGGGGGGGGTAAAGGGCAAAAAACGAAAAATCACTTTTTTGTTCAATTTCTTCCAACTGAGAGCATGAACAATTTTGAAAAAAATTAGTGTCATGTCAGTTAGCAATATACATATTATAGAATTTTTTCAGATTTTTATGTTGCAAATCCAAGCTGTAAAAAATAAAAAACGCAAAAAAATGTCGAAAAATGCCGATTTTGTATTGAAGGAGTTGCAGAACTATAATTTGAGTAAGTAGGTATTAGTGATAGTATTGTTCTCAATTTTTTTAGATTTTTTGGTTAGGTGCGCCGTAGTTAAAAAAAATTAGAAACCGGGTTTTTCGGCGTTTTTTGCGTGTTAGATTGACTTATAGGGCGAACTTTTGTATTATTCTCTATTAAATAAGTGTTTGTGCAGTAATCAATGTTTTTGCATCCGGAAAAGCAACATAGGAATTAAGGAAACTAAATAAATAGAGAAAATTGGAATTACCGTGCTATTAGAGCCTAGAGCGTAAAGAATATTTTCAAGTGGTTCGGTGGTCCCGTGGCAAAGTGTCAGGCCTTTGAAACGCTGCGGACTTTTTTTGTAGGTTCGCATCCCACTTAGGTTAATTTTTTTTGCATTTCCTACTTTGCCCTTTACTACCCCCCAGTCGAAATACAAAGTTGAAACTTGGCACAGATTGTTTTTTTTTCATAAGCTATCGAATGACCCATCGCAAGTCCAATTTGGTTTAGGGGCACTTTTGGCCCCCCTTAACCGGCTAGACCCTTTCCGTAAAAATTAGGCTTCTGACGGGAATTCCAATTTCTCTATACAAGTTGAGTAGACATTTCTCTTTGAAAAGTACTTATAAAATACACAAAACGGACTTTGATGTAGTAAATCAAAGCCAAAACGCGGAAGTCACGGATTCTAAGCACTGGTTCATGTACATACACTTCATAACCAATATCGCCGTGCTTTTGTTCACCGAATCCTACCGCGTAACAACGTGTTCCAAAATGCTGCAATCGTGATGACGTCCTATGTATTATCTTTCATCATTTCAAGCTGTACTATATCCGCTTGAAATATTCAATATTCGGTATTTATACATATTTGTTTCAAATATACATTATTCTTTATATCCATTATAGTGCCTTTTGGAATTTTGTTTACTCACAGATATCAGCTGCCCCGAAAGATGTAAATATTCGTATGAGGATGAGTAGAAAGGAATTGCGATTAGGGATTGCAATATTGGACCAAAAGTTCAATACCGGTATTCGGTATTTTTTAGATCTTAATACCGGAATACCGGTTTTAATACCGGTAGTAGGAATTTTAGAAAAAGAAAGAAAACACAGGTGTTTTTTTGTTTTATTTGCCAGTTTTATTAGAGAGAGTAAATATCACAAAAAATCATTTGTAACGTATGAATTATAACAGTATATAAAGAATCACAAAAAAGTAAAGGAACATCTTATGTACTTAAATCACAAAAAAGTGTAAAGATCACTATTCAGTCTGTGGTACTATTACAAATTTTTAAAATGTGATCTTAAAAAACACAATGCATCAATTGTACTGCCATTAGCCTGGAACGTAATTTTGTGCAAAAATTACCAGCTGTCGAAAACGCTCTTGCAGCATCTACGCTAGTTGGTGGTACTGTTAGCAATGCGCGATATATGTACTTTTTCCAAGTATTTACCTCTAAATCCCTCATCTTCAAATAAATCGATTTCTCGTCGGATGGTTTTGGATATAACTGATTTCTGTATTGTATTTTGGTTTGTTGAAATTTTTTTAGTTATCGCTAATTCTAATTTTTGTTCGAGAGACAATTCTTTTTCACTATCGACATTAGTGTCATCATCATCTTCGATAACTGTACCGAATTCTTCTGAATGTGGATAGGTTTGTGGGTAAACAATTTTAAGAAAATTTACTATAAACTTGATCAAATTTGAATTTGTTAGTCTCTTTTCTTCTTTTTCATTTTCATTTTTATAATCATTATAATTATGTAAATACCGTAAGACATTTTCTATTTCGGTATGCCTTTCTTCTGTGCGATTTTTCATTGTAATATATAATTCTTCAGATAGTGATGTGTGCTGTTCTTTCAGTGACTGCAACATGAAATTTATTGTTGCATTAGCTGTTAATAAATTAGAATCTCTCCGACATAATGCCTCCACAGCCAGTTTTATTGGAAGTAGAGCTGATACAGTTCTGGATATTAAGTCGAATTCACTATCGGAATAATTAATTTGCAGGTTTAAGTCGATTATTGCTTTTTGGATTGGATTTTTCTGTTTCAAAAATCGTTCCATCACTAGGAGTAAACTGTTCCAACGTGTTTTAGAATCTAATATTAACATATGTTCTGTTTTATATTTGTATTCACAGTCTAATTCATTTCGCCCGTTAGGGAGACATAAAACCAAAAACGTATACTATTTTGCTATGTTGGCGACCCCTGAACATTTAGTGGAGATAATTTAAAAAATTTCTAGTAAATACCGAAAAAATGGTATTTAAACTTGTGAATACCGGTATTACAAAATTGTACAAATGGCTCAAAATACCGGTATTCGGTATCCCGGTATTGCAATCCCTAATTGCGATATTCCGATGTCCACGCGCGCAAATTACTCGTTTCATTTGAGTTAGAGGAGTAATATGGTGCATGCAAATAAACAAATTTGTACAGATAGCCCATAAATGTTTGTTTAACTTGAACCAATTCGGTACCAGCGGAACAAACATGTTCATTTTCTGCCAATTTATATACATTCACTTATAATATTTATTACTTTAATTTATTTTTTAATTAAATTCGATAGCGCCTTTGATATAGTTTGCAAGCCCAACATTATTTTGAAATAATTTTTTGACAAATTCTTTGAATATTTGTATATATGCTACAAAATTTTGAAAATGAATGGCGGCTTCTATACAATTTATAAGGTTTCATTTGTGAATGTCTTTATCAGCACTACATACCTCTATGTAGAAACAAATTAAATGCCATAAACAAATTAATGTAAAAAATACGCCTTCATGTTTTCAATAGCACGTCTAGTTGAATGTGATAAATAAAGCAACAAAATCTCTCCACGATCTAATTCTACGGAAAACGTGATTTAATCAGAAAAGTTTCGGCATCGCATCCACTCATGTGAAATAAAGCGCAGCTTGTTAAACTTTTCATCTGTCATACATAGGCCGTTGCGTAATATACGGTAATTTATTGTGACTAAATAAGGTCAAATTGACAATGATGTTATGCAATAATCGTGTTGTTTATGCTACGTTAAAATTTCCAAAAATGTGGGTTCTTTCTTGAATCCCGTTTTCGGAAAAATAAGAAGAGTTATAAATCTCCCCTATTCATACACTAGACATACTATTTGTAGACATTTTACATGATTTCTGTTTATATTACCACTCGGTCGATCCACTCATTCTTTCTACTTTAATTCGTGTTCTACCCTCTCGCTTTCACCATTGTTCGAGCGGAGGTATTGGACAGTTGTCCAATGGATATAGTCTACGTAATAGTCTAGTGTCGGGTTTTGGTGGACGTTGATTCTAGTCCAGTGTTTTTCGTTAATAGTGTGGTATCGGAAAATTCCTGTTGCCTGCGTAGTTGGCTCAGTGGGCCCTGTTGTATTTCGAGCACTAGTGATAAGACCGAGGCCCGGATGGGGCTGAAACTGTGTGTGTGTGTGCGTGTGTGTGGTGTAAAGATAAGGGCGTAGGTTAGGACTGTCGGTTTAAGTTTTAGTTTTAAGGGTGAGTCCTTGAGAACCCTCGATACACGCGCTACGCTTTATATGCATCATACGATACGCTAAGATTTCATATTATATTAAGTTACGCTAGGTTACCGTTATAGTTATTTTTGTTTTTGTTAGTCTCATTAGTTTAAATTCATACAATATATACATATTCCCTTTTATAATCACAATTATTTCCTTTATTAATCCTCGCGAATCCTAGAATTCTACATATCTTGTATTCCATATTCCATTTTAATAAAATATATAGTTTCTAATAAACAAATTCCTAATTCTACAATAGTTTTGAGCGCTTTTTCAACTGACGGGATATCTAGGCTATTTTCTGTATCCTCGTTCCTCACGTACCATGGTCCTTCTGGTATCATTCTTAATAATTTTGCCTGTGCAGTTTAATTTTCCTTTGGTTGCTTTTTGAAGCTGTGCTCCAAAGGACTGCCCCGTATTGTCCATTTTGGTTTGATGATTGTTGTACATATCGTCTTCTTATTCTTCATTTTTAGTTTTGGTCCCTTCTAGGTTAACCAATATAGTTGTTTTGCGACCGTTGTTATTTCCTTTGTTATTTGTTTTATGTGAGGGCCTAACGTTAATTTTTTGTCTAGCACAATGCCCAAATATCTTGTTTCCGTTGTTTGCGATACGATTGTTTGGTTTATATATGTTACGGGCAATGTGTTTAACGTGGGAATTGTGTAGAATGCCCGTTCGAAAAGACATTGTGCAACATGTCCGTAACAAGTTTCGGCCAATCTATAAAATGTCCGGTCATTATACAGAATGCCTAGAGGGTGGTTGTCAATGTATTGAAACGCTCTGATAAGGAAATTAAAAAGTGTGTTCTTTATTGAGACAATATATCCCTTGGTCAAAATCAACATACAGTCGCTATATTGATCTCTTGAAGATACGATCCGTCGGTGCTTGCTATAGTGCTGCGTTACCGACTGTACCGCGACAGTGTTTTGTTATTTACCTTTTGTTTTACATTATTAGTCGCGTCTCTCCCGAACGGTGAACACGTGCGTTACCTAATGTTCCATAAACTGCTATTCTTATCGTAACTTCCCACTAATCTCTAATATGATCCTTAATCATAACGATCACCCAGACTTAACCCAGTCCTAACACAGATGTGCAAAATATAAAGGACCTATTTTAGACTATACCTGCTGGCCTTATGAGGATACCGAGTTTAGGTCGTAACAGGCAGAGTTCAAGTGATAATAAATTAAGATAAAAGAATGTCAACTATGGATTCAATACATTGCTCAACGTACCGTGGGCATTATATAAAATGTCCGGGCCATTTGTGAAATACCTGTTCATTATACAGGGTCTTCCACGCAACTGGGCCGAGCTATATCTTTGAAAGGATTGGAGATAAAAACAATGTTATAGGATAAAAGTAGATAGTATTAAATGCTTCATATTTTTATAAAGTTTTTATGCATTTTTATGCGTCGGTGCAATTGCACTTTTTTAAAAAGTAAAACTCAAATTTTGATTACATCAATCGATGCAGTTTTTCGCCCTTTACAAAAACATGTTAATAATACTATGTCTGCAAATTGTTAGTTTAGGTGTTATTTTAATTTCAAGCATGCTGAATTATTTCAATGTTTCAACACGATTAGACGAACTCTTTCACGCGTTCCTTCTGTCAGTGTCTTATTTGTAAATTCTGTTCCTTATTTCTTTTGGAGAGTGCGAGATGTATATTGAGAAGAGCATTGGTCCCAATACACTCCCCTGTGGTACTCCTGCTTTGTATTCTGCGCTACCCGAGATTTAGTTGCCTATATTGACGTAGGAGAACCTATTATTTACGTAATTGTGTAGCATGCTTACTAAGTCTTTACTGCTGAGGTCGTTTATTAAGTTACAATGTGGTATTTTATCGAATGCTTTTTCTATTATTAAATGTACTAGCTTATGAACGTGCTCTATTGAGTTGTGGGTGTACTTGAAACTAAACTGATGGGGTGGGATAGGTTGTAGATCTATGTCAGGTATCATCAAGTGCCTCAGTATTACTTTTTCTAACAGTTTGGAAAGTTTTGGAAGTAACGAGATCGGTCTATACGAGTTGAGTGTTTCTCCTCGTTTATCTGGTTTCCGTAGCGTGATAATTTCTCCACGTTTCCATTGTGATGGAAAGTATTGGAGTCTTATGGTTGCATTGAACAGTTCTTACGAGCGCGCTCACGGGTGCTGTGTCGAGAGTTTAGGGGGCCGAGTGATGGTGGCTATCTCTCGTTTAGGGTAACACGTAAGATCGGTGGATGAATAAAATAATACAAATAATTTTAAAAAATAAATATATCTACGGAATAGATACAAACAGGATTATACGGGAGTCCCAAGTGGCTCAACCTATGTAGGTCCTAATTCATTGACTGTTACTTGTTTAACTATGATTTTAGCTGATGGTATGACGAATGGAAGATGTTACGGATGGAAAATAATAAGAATGAAATTAGAAATCAAATATGCCATGTATTACAAAAGTTATTAAAAAAATCTTGATGAGTTACATTCGCATTGAAAATTACATTGGTTTGAAACGGTTGTATGTTGTTATGATTGCAATGTAATTACAATTTCTCTCCTTTTACGCACTTGCTACACGTTTGGCGATTGGTTGTACTTACAATTGTATCCACAAGGAAACCCTACAATCCTTACGCATTCGGTTTAATTAAGTTTAGAACCCTGGCTGTTCATGCGACAAACGGTGAGAGATGTTTATTGGACTTAACAATTGCTCGCAGGGAGACGTTGAAAGGGGATGAGGGTTTTCTTTGACGGTTTTCACTGCACTTAAACTGCACTTAACTAAAATTTTAATTTAAAAGAACTATAATAAAATTTTAAAAGTTAAAATATAAAAATAAAATTTAACTGGTTTGGTTTGGTTTGAATATGAATAATACTAATACGAGTGGATGAGTCTTTTCACGAATGATTTCGATGAAATTGTGCTCAACTATCACATGGACATTTATACACGCGTTAAGTGACTTGGGAGAAAAATGTCAATTATAAATTAATAAAGGTTATAAAAGTTCACTGAATTTAGTACGAGGGGAAGAGTCTTTTCGCGAACAAATCGTCGAAACTATGCTCAAAAATCACCCAAGGGCACACTGACTACGCTCAATGTGTGAATAACGCTAATTTTAAGAACTCGACAAGACTACTCTCACAGCGTCATACTAAGAAGTATGATCTATAATAAAACAAATATTTGTTTTTAAGAAGTTTTCGGAACCTAACCCCCTTTTTTGTACTTGCTCTGGGTCTCATGTAACACGGTTCACACAACACGGCATATTCTAGGAACCTATCTACCGTGTTGTAGGAGGGTTACCTGTACTTCCTTTTTGGTGTTACGTGAGTGATTTTATTTTGGAAGGTTCTCGAGTGGGGCATTCCCACAATGCATAGCATTATCAAGAACCTTATTCCGGTTGTTAATTAATTAAGCAATCAAAGGACAAATTGTGAAGTGGCAAAATGAATTTATATATTTGGTATGAATTTAGATGCGTTTGATTAACTATATTTGGTATGAAACACAGTATTGTTATATACCTGATTGTTCCGTCGCGAAACAGGCTAAAAGGGAAATCATTTGTTAAATCAAAACAACGGGGTAACTTGGCGGGCTAAACGGTCAGCAAGGTACATCTGGCGACCAGATATCGGCACCTCGAAGGTGGATACCAGAGCTGGCGGTTTGTGTCGCCAGAAACACCCGATTTCCTAATAGCCTAAGCCGACACCTCGCACGGAGCAGCGGCTCACCCCCTTTTGGAAAAACCACCGTATAGCCAATAAGAAGCTACGGCCACCGGGCGTAGCCTCTATTTTTTCTATAAAGGCTGAACGACACGAGCAGGACAGGCAGAATAAGATCACGAATTGTCACGCTCAAATACCACAATCAAAACACAAATAGATACGCGGAAAGTATTATCCAAGAATATAGACTCAACAATCATTGTTAATTTATTTTAAAAGACGCGCAATGTCTTTAATTTTGTGTTATTAAATTATAATAAAACGTGTTAGCAAAACCAAATATTGAGAGGTCAACCATTCCCCACCCATAAAGAAAATATTCAGCTCTCTTTACTACTATAAGGAGAGATTTGTCTTTGTGATCTTCTCTGTGTTTTCTTCTCTTCTCTCTTGTTTTAAATCTGATGTTGCAGTTTATTTGTCTGCCTAATTCTTTCCCAAATTGTTTGATTTTTCGGTTGCTAGTGCGTCTGGACGGTTAATTGGGGTTTGCCATTTAGTTCCATCAGTAAGGTACGTGGTCTGACGAGGAGAGTGCATGAGATTATAAGCGAGTTTTTGGATGGGCCTTTGAGGATATGTAGTGCAGGTAGGGCCAATACTTTTCCCAAAAGCTTAAAGTCCACTACGCCCTCCTTTTTCCAAAAAATGGGATTAAAAATAGACGTCCGTATTATACGTCTATGCGACTTTTCATATACAAGGTGACCGTAGCGTAATTGATAGCGCTCCTGCCTAGTACGCTAGCGGACGCGGGATCGAATCCGCGCTCGTTCGAACATTAACACTTTTTTTAAGTAAAATATTTAAAAATGAACAAAACTGATATTTTAACATCGCAAAATAATATTTTAACGAAGAAAATTCAAAAATTAATTTGGGGAAATGAGTTTTATACTTTTGAATCCTATGTTATTCAATACTGCAAACATCCGAACTGTAAATATTAGAAATATCATATTGTTTATCAGAATAATATTACGATTTTTTAACATCGACATGACCTAACTAAACATTTTCTTGTACGTTTCCTCTTCTGTTTCGCTTGATGTGTCTTCTAGAACATTATCCTTCTCTGTAATACAAGTCTCGTTCGCTTCGAGTACCTTTTCTTCGATAAATCTCATGTCGTTTAACATGTGTTTAAACCTTTGATATAATTCTTCTGCAATTAGTTTCGATTTGTCATTTACTTTTCCACTTGGCTTCTCACTAATAATGTCAATTTCAATCAATAATGTCTTAAAATAAAATACACTGTCCACTAACTCCGATTTTGTACATATGTATCTATATATATATAATCTTATATATCTTAAGTAATAAAATGTATCTTATTAATAAATTACTAACTATAATAATTAATCAACAGTTTTGTTCATTTTTAAATATTTTACTTAAAAAAAAATTTACTTAAAAAAAGTGTTAATGTTCGAACGAGCGCGGATTCGATCCCGCGTCCGCTAGCGTACGAGGCAGGAGCGCTATCCATTACGCTTCGGTCACCTTGTATATGAAAAGTCGCATAGACGTATAATACGGACGTCTATGTTTAATCCCATTTTTTGGAAAAAGGAGGGCGTAGTGGACTTTAAGCTTTTGGGAAAAGTATTGGCCCTACCTGCACTACATATCCTCAAAGTCCCATCCAAAAACTCGCTTATAATCTCATGCACTCTCCTCGTGAGCCGAATTTCTACAACGTCTTAAGTTTTGTTATATATGGTTTAAAATGTGCCATACAAAAATCGATGATATCCGGGGCAGCTTTGATGTTTGCCGGCCAATGAGTTAGGTTGGTTTGTGTTATTACGGTTAATTTCTCGTTATCGATTACTTTTTGCATAAGCTTATCTCTTGTTGTGTTTAGTCTTGACCTCCATAGAGGCTTTTTCGCATTAAAGTCTCCTGCTATCATGTATTTGTTTTGTTTCTGTAATATTTCGTTTATTTGCTGGTCGGTTAATTTATAATTTTGTGAGATGTAACAAGATGTTTTGAGAATTTGTTGTTTCTTCAAATATATTTTTATTGCAGTAGTCTGTGCGTATGCTTCTTTTCTTCCCTGTGCCGGGAAATGTTTTCTTTGGATATCTTTTCGAATCGCAAAACCCTTGTAGCTAGCAGAGTGTGCACCTCTGCAATTTGTACATACTGATTTATCTGTTTTTTTCCCTTCTGGACAATCATCTTGTGGTTTTTTGCACATTTTACCATTTTGAACATTATATTGCAATAGTTCTTTGTGTGATCGAGTATTTGGCACCTTGCACACTGTGGACTATCTCTTGTCGAACGTGGGGGTTCTAGAGGAGATAATAATCGTGTAAAGTAATTTCTTGATTTTGTTAATTTTTGTATTATTATCGGCTTTGTGTATTTCAACTGCAAATGTAGTATGACCACCCTAATCACGCAGTTCCTGTTACGAACCGTGAAATCAACTCCGATATTGCAATTTGACGACAACTTATCCAGTAGCTCAGTCCCTGTTATAAAATGCAGAATCGACTCCGATATTGAGATTTCACCTGAACGCTCATTTCCTGTTAGGAACCCCGAAATCAATTCCGACATCGTGACTTGCCGACAACTCACTTGTGTACCTACCACCAGTCATAGACACTATACACACGTATATAACACAACAAATAGAGTTCTGGTTAATCATACTAAAACTACATCTCTTTGAGTAAACCCTGACCCTGAACTCGCATCGTCTCGATCATTCGGTTATTGTACTTTTCACCGCGTTCGAGTACGCGTGTAATTGTTTCTTTAAATAAACGTGCCGTATTCCCGTGACAATGGATAGCGGGTATCCTGTTTGTTTACTTTTGATGTTACTTTCGGTGCTTCTCTAATGTCCTCAATTGACATGGAGTGATGTAATCTATTGATTGTTGCTCTATATCTTTTAGCACCTTTCGTCTAATAAGTCAAGTAACTTCCGTTTTTCTCTCTTAATATCTTTATTGTTCTCTTGTACGTTTCAATGTCCTCAGTCTGAACTTTTCTCTCACTTTCCATGGAATTCAATGTACATATATTAGTTTGCTCACAGGTTCGTTCTAAACGTATTCATGAGCGGTTGAATTACATTCGGTTTGATAAATATCGCTGATTTAATGTTACAAGGTTGTATGTGACATTTTTTCCCCTTTGAAGTTTTTGATACTGCAAGGCTGTATGTCACAACGCACACCTTTTTGCGTATTCAAAAAAATTGGAACACGAGGTTAGGCTTAAAAAATAACAGCTGTTCATAGTTGTATGTACATGAATCCGAGTTCAGTATTGTAGGCTGGAAAGCGCATACAAGCGCCTCATGACCGCGTCAGGCCTAAGGGTGCGTGGCGCCTAAAAACTCTCTCTCCCTCCCTCACTGTGTGTGCGTGTGCGTGTGTGTGCGTGTGTGTGCGTGCGTGCCTGCCCGCCTAAGGGTATAAAGGCACGCATTAGATACGGAGGACACAGAGTGTCTTCCCAGAGTCAGTGAACGAGATTTGAGTGAGAATTGAGAGTCGAGAGATCAGCGTTAGTTCTAAGAGTTAAGAGTTTTAAGAATTAAGAGTTTTAAGCATTTAATGAAATAGACTTAAGTATATTATATTCCGTTCCAAATATATCTTTTAAATCTTCACCTTAAAACCAATTAATAAATCAAACTGTTACCCCACATACAACAATATCCTACAGTATCAATGCTGTATGTACGACGTAAAACTTTGATACTCCATTGTTTTCTCACAATACAATTATTTTATACACATTCTCATAAAACTTTGTTCAATACTATATAGTGAGGTAGCCTGTGCTTTTTAGAAATGTATTGGGTTGGCAACAAAGTGCAAAAAACAGGGTCATGTCACATCCAAAACAGTCTAAAAGAAAGAACCCTTTACCGAGAAATAAGGTAGGCCCAATTATATGAATCTTTGGATTGGTGCCTGAAGTATATAAGCAGTATTATACAGCAATTCTTTCGAGCAATTCATATAGTTAATTCATATAGTTAATAAGTTTTTCATATAGATTTATACAGGGTGGTGCATTTATGTAAGGCCACCTAAATGTCTCTTCAGGTTATTGTGATGCAAACAATATTTGTTACGTAATGTGCATGGCGTCAATGGACCAATATCTGGCAAGAATGTTTTGTTCCCAAGGTCATTTTTTTCGCAGTTGTCAAAGTCATCGGTGTTTTTTGACACCTAACTATATTTTTTGTACTGCATCGTATAGCTGATCGAATAATACATTCAGATATGTATAATAACATAACCTTGAAATGACCTTGCTCTTGGAAAGTTAAAGTTTTACGTAAAACTGATATCGAATATCTTTGGCCAAGACTCCCGAACCTGTGAATACGAAGAAAATATTTTTTATCGCACTAAAAATATCGATCATCGGATGTGTTAAGACAACACTCACTTTCTCTTAAGTTATCATCTTCAGAGATGTTCAAAATGATGTCTCTCAACGGTGATACATTTCCTGAAACGTGTAATGACCGACTGTACAGATCTTTCAATTGTTTCGGAATTAATATCAGCACACGCTCTAACTATTCGGTTCTTCGTGTCCTCTGGCGTAGTTGGTCGTACATTACAAACTGTTTGTTTCAATTTTCACCACAAAAAAAGTACATTGGTGTGAGGTCTGGTGAACGCGATGGCCATGCTGCAACTCCTGTTCGACCAATCCATCGATTTAGAAAGTTTAAATCCAAAATTTCTTTGAGAAGGCGTGTAGAATGAGCCGGATGTCTAGTGATTCATCATGTACAAGCATTTGTAGCTCATTTTACAAGAGTGTTGTATACTTTTCTCCATTTAAAGTACCGTTTATGAAATAAGGACCAATTATTTGATTATTGAAAATGCCACACCAGACATTTACACTCCACGGTCTTTGTTTATCCACTGATCTTAGCCAGTTCGGATTGTCAATTGACCAATAATGCATGTTTTTCAGATTTAGTTGACCGTGGTTGGTTAAAGATGCTTCATCAGTAAATATTATTCTTTTAAATAATTATTCGTCATTTGCGTATTGCTGCAAACCCCACTTAGAAAAATGGATACGATTTACAAAATCTGTTCCATGAAGGTCCTGATGTAAAGTTGAATGATAGGGATGAAATTGTTCTTCTTGAAATATCCGTATTATGCTTGTTTCAGCAATAACAGTTTCACGCTCAAGTTGTCTTAACACGTTGCGCGCCACGTCATTCATATGTGTATGACACCATAGTTTCCCAGGAGGCCGCGTCATACACATATGTATGACGGCTAGCGATGAATAAAAAAATTCATATTTCACTTATGGATAATGTTGCATGGAAGTAAATGGCATATTATTAACCAGTGGAGTCTGAAAAATGTATGTGCATAGTTGGTTTTCGGAAATCGCTGTTAATAAAAATACCGCAGAGCTTGAAAATAAAGTTTTGAAATTTCACTTTTTATTAACTCCTAATATATGTAGGAATTCTGATGAGGTTTGATTGCGAGTTGGGAACAGATCGATACGGTTAAACGTTAACAAGTAATTATTTACAACAATATACAATTATACAAATACAACAAACAGCACGTCAAGGAAACGACATTGCTATAATAGTTCGGAGTGCTATAAACCGTGTGCCACTACAAGTCAAACCAGGGTTGGGACTCTACTATAGCTGTAATTGTTTTGCGACATATTTTAGGAATCCGCGAACTCCGGTGGGAACTAATAAAATGCCATTCGAACAAATAACCGTCTAACATATATGAATGACGCCCGGCGATGAAAATAACGTGCGGGGCCACGTCATTCATATATGTATGACACCTAAAATTTTACTAATAGTTATTTATTATCAGGTTAGGTGCTTTATAAGTACTATAAAAGTTATTTCTAGGACAAAAACCAACAAATTATAGAATATTTTAATTTGGCGCCCTGGGGTACATATATGAAAATCAGCTTGGCACGGAATGTGTTAAACTGATATGTGGATTTTCGTTTACTTTATCTACAATACTCATTTTACTTCTTTCGTTACTAATACTTCTGGTTCTTATACGTTTTTTGACAACACTACCATTTTCGCGGAAATTACTGATCCTGAACCATTACTGAACCTTTCCATACGTACAACGTAATGGACAATTACGGTCTGGAAATTTATCTTTATACATTCCAACTACTTCCCTTAAACACTGATCAGCTTTACCCGAAATGAATACCATATCAGTCTTCTCTCGCGTTGAGTAATTCATTTCAAACAGTAGCCCGATACCCTGATAAATTTGTGGGTATTTTTAAGAGTGTGCGTGTTTGTGTGTGTGTGTTTGGATGAGAGAGAGGTGGCCGAGATGGGCCCGACGGTTGAAACAAAGAACCGGTAGAGTTCGAGGATGCGATATGCGTGGATTACCGGAAGCTGAACGAGAAAATTATTAAGGATCGGTACCCATTGCCGCTGATCGAAGATTGCTTAGATCAGCTACAAAAGGCAAATATTTTTACCACGATAGATTTAAAAAACGGATTCTTTCATACGCAAATTGAAGAAGATAGTATCGGGTACACCGCGTTTGTAATCCCAAATAGGCATTACGAATTTCGGCGCGTTCCATTCGGTCTATGTAATTCCACAGCAGCCTTTCAACGGTTCATAAATCGCGTTTTTAAAGAGCAAATAGAATCCCAAGTTGTTTTAGTATACATAGATGATTTAATCATTCCTTCGGTTTCGTACGAGGACGGAATGGATTATTTAAGGAAAGTTCTTCGCACGGCTAGCGAGCATGGCTTAAAAATAAATTGGAAAAAGTGTGCGATATTGGTGAGTAATGTCGATTATCTGGGGCACGTTGTAGAAAACGGTAGCGTGCAACCGTCTTCCAGGAAGATCGAGGCCGTCAGGAAATTCTCGAAACCGACATGTGTGAAAGATATCCAGAGTTTCTTGGGAGTCACGGGATACTTCCGCAAACTTATTTATCAATACGCGCGGGTAGCCAAACCCCTAACTAGTCTTTTACGAACGGGTAATAAGTTTCAATTTGAGCGTAACGAGGAATGTGCTTTTAACGAATTAAAATTAGCGTTAACGGGTAAACCGGTTTTGAAGCTTTATAATCCGAAAGCTGAGACGGAACTGCACACAGATGCTTCTGTCCACGGATATGGAGCGATATTGCTGCAAAAAAATAGTAAGAGTGGTATGTTCCAGCCGGTACATTACGCGAGCGGCACTACAACCCCGGACGAAGCAAAATATTGTAGCTACGAACTGGAGGTCCTAGCCATTGTTAAAGCGCTAAAGAAATTCAGAGTCTATCTCTTGGGCATAGCGTTCAAAGTGGTAACAGATTGTAAGGCTTTAACGTGCACATTGAGGAAAAAAGATTTGAACGTAAGAGTCGCTCGGTGGGCTTTGCAACTCGAGGAGTTTACATACACAGTCGAATATCGTGTCGGTAGTCGGATGAGTCATGTCGATGCTTTGACTAGGAATCCACTGCCGGTTACAATGTATATATACGGAGATAACAGTGGACTTGTAGCCAGATTGGAGAATGCCCAGGAAAAGGACGCTGAAGTTCAGAAAATAATTGAGACACTGCGACGCGATAGCGCAAGCGATTTTGTTGTAAAAAGCGGAATCTTGTACAAAGAGGTAAATGGAGAAAATCTTATCGTATTACCTAAAGCATTACAAGAAAACATAATCCGGCAAACGCATGAACGTGGACATTTTGGGGCCGATAAGGCCGAGAAGATTTTGCGCCGTGACTACTGGTTTCCAAAAATGCAAGACAAGATCGGAATCGTCGTAAGAAATTGTATTCAATGTATTTTAGTAGATAAGTAAAACGGAAAGCAGGAGGGTTTCCTGCACCCGGTTGACAAAGGTGAATGGCCACTGGATACGTACCACATAGACCATGTCGGCTCGCTTCCGAGCACTAAGAAACGTTATCGACATATCTTTGTCGTGATCGACGCCTTTAGCAAATTTGTCTGGCTGTACCCAGTGAAGTCGACCGATGCGGCTGAGGTAATTGATCGTTTGCGTAATCAATCAATGATTTTCGGAAATCCACGGAGGGTCATTTCCGATAGAGGGTCCGCTTTCACCTCTCGCGATTTTAAAGAATATTGCATTAACGAAGGTGTAGAACACGTTGCTATTACTACGGGCATGCCCAGAAGCAATGGGCAGGTGAAACGGATAAATCGCATTCTAATTCCGATATTGTCAAAGTTATCCTTATCGCCCCCAGAAAACTGGTATAAATTCGTAGACGTTACCCAGCGATACATTAATAGCTCTCCGAGTAGAAGTACGGGTTTCTCACCCTTTGATATAATGTTCGGAACCCGAGTGAGAATGGGGGACGACCCTCAGCTGAGGGAAATAATCGAGCGCGAAAATATAATTATGTACCAACAGCAGCGAGATACTGTACGCGATTGCGCGTAGGGCGCTATACGAAAAATCCAGGCGGAAAACAAGCGGGGGTTCAATCGAAAGAGAAAGGAGCCTCGATGTTATAAAGAAGGGATGCTAGTGGCCATTAAGCGTGTCCAGCAGGGCCCTGGATTAAAATTGTACCCTAAGTTTTTGGGTCCATACCGCATCGTTAAAGTGTTACGAAATGATCGGTATTTAGTAGAGAAAGTGGGAGAGCATGAAGGGCCTTACAACACGTCCACATCCGCTGAATTTATAAAGCCTTGGTTAGAAGAAGATTTTAATATTAGTTCAGAATGCGAGAGTGATTGAACATCTGGGGACAGATGTTGTATTGCAGGATGGCCGATTGTGGGTATTTTTAAGAGTATGCGTGTTTGTGTGTGTGTGATTGGATGAGAGAGAGGTGGCCGAGATGGGCCCGACGGTTAAAACAAAAGAACCGTTACAGTTCGAGCATTCTCGGGCTTTTTCGGCAGCGAACGAGCGAGGGTTTGTGTCTGCGTCTTTTGGGGAGGCAGTGTGTTTTTGCGACCGCTGAGACGAGGGCCTGAATATTTTTCCGCTGCGTTGCGAGCGAGTACGCACAAAGACGTCTCCTTTTTTTCGCCCTTCCCAAAGCCTTTTTGTTATTTTCTTTTCTAATTATATTTATACATCTCTTTTTTCAATTTAATAAAAGCTTTTTATAAAACCTACAAATTGAGACTGTTAAATGTGTGATCAGCCACGGATAAAGCGTTGGAATAATCACATCACTCGTTTTCTAAGGATGGGTGAATTTATTAAAAATGACACGAAACTTGGTGGGGTTTTTTACTTATAATTATAAGTCTGGTTTAATGCAACATTAAATCGACTAAGATTGTTACAATGTTAAACAATTGGATCAAGGTCTCGTCGATGCTTATAGTATGGTGGTTGTTTGGAATCTACTCTTTTCCTCAGGAACAACTTCTGAAGAAGAGTAAAATGCCTGTTGTGACATTATATTTGTGTCTGGAATTCTCATTGGCCAAACCTTTACGGAATATTTTAATTGGTTAAGAGTAAACAGATGTAAAAAAGAAGAAGTTAAAGGCAGACGCCACTTTCGTGGACGGTGGGTCTTTCCCGCGGTCCCTGACGTGATGTCACCCCCTTGCAGTTACCTCAGGTAACTGTTGAGCTGAGATGGTGCTTCTTCGACGAATGGTCATTAATTTTCCGTACAAGTCAAGCGCAAGTAATAAACTCATAAAGCCAGTAGATTTTGTGTGCCTAAAGGGACTTAAAGTCTTCCTAGAAGTCAGCGACTTAAGAATACAAAAGAAATAGGAAACAAATGATACAAAAATGGTCAACTACATCTGCTGGCCTTATGAGGATACCGAATTGTGGACGGAACGTTTATTTTATTACGAACGAATACATTCGCGTCGTAACAGAAATTGATCAGGATTTCAAACCGTTAGGTATCATCAGTATTGCGATAGTAAACATGTTTATATTTACATTCACCCTCTTAAATGTCGAGTCTTCGTCAAAACCTACGATCTCGATAGATACCAGTTTTACATAAAACTTTAATTTTCGAAGATCAAGGTCATTTCAAGTTCATATTATTATACATATCTGACTATATTTTTCGATCAGCTACGCGATGCAATACAAGAAAATCTAGTTAGGTGTCAAAAAACACCGATGAGTTTGACAACTGCGAAAAAATGACCTTAGGAAGAAAACATTCTTGCCAGTCCATTGACACCATGCACATTACGTAACAAATATTTTTTGCCCTATTTAAATAGACCACCCTGTATAATATATCAATAAATATTGTATATTTGTTTAATTATCAAAAGTAACATTGTTTTATTTGCAATTACGAGCAATAACTATTCTTTTTGAAACTTATTCTGAAAATAATTAAGAAACTTATATATAAATATATAAATACTACATATTGTACACTGAAAATAAAGACTTAAATATTTATGTTGCTACTTATTTCACAAATGTAACCGTAAAGAGCTTGAAAAGCTAATAAAATCAAGGTTCTATGTACCATTAAAAAATTGATTTCTAATTGAAACTGTCAAAGTTGTACGTTGTTCTTAATATTGTAATATTTCCACTGCTAAGAAGGAAAAATAGTTTGTTCAGTCTTCTTCTACACTATACGTACATATTTAGTATTTTAGTTCGATTTTCCATAGCAGCATTTCCGTGAAAATAGCAAAAATGAATCTAAAATTTTCAACCTTCAATTTCTCAATATTGGAACTTTGTAACATAGAACCTTGTAACATTAAGCCAGCGATATGAGTGGTGTTTTTTCTTGTGTTTCTTCTTCCTCTTGCTCACTTAGCACTTGATACTTGAACTGTGTTCGTTTCAGATGAAATAGCTGCTGAAGTTCTCCTTCTTTTGTTTAGTTTAACAGTTTTTCGTTTGATGAATTCTTTTTTGAGCTGGCGATGTTATTTTTGGGAACTCTATTTTTATTAGTGTTTTTTCCTGCATTGCCCTCTTTCACTTATGTATTTTATTTGCTTCCTCTATTATTATCCGTTAGTTGGTCTATATCCATTGGGTTTTTTTTCGGTTTCGGTAGTACTATTTTTTGGATCTGGCTAGTTATAATATAGTTGCCCCCATTTTTAGTTAATTTCATTTCTATATTATTTGCTTGTGCTATTTTGGCAGTTACTTCTGCCGACTTCAAGCAGAATTTCAACATTTTTGATCTCTTTCTCATAGTCTGAAGTCGCCGGCTATACGTACACTATTTTATTGTGAGAACGGGAAAACATTTATAAGGAGTACTGGAAAACAAACGTAAGTCTTCCAAAAGGAAAGAGCTTTAATATAACAGCCGACCCGTCTGAGTCTGTTGATCGAACTACCGCTCCTCGTGCCCGAGACTCAAACAAAACACTAAAACACCGCGCTCTAGTCGTGAAACCAAAGAAGACGCAATCAGAAAACTTTCCACGCACGCGTTAACTCGCCCTTTGGTGTGTCCATTCGACATACACACTGTATGGTAAATACGTCTTGCACGATCCACAGCTCAAATGATACCATCATACAGGATGGTAACCAGAATCCGAAAACCATTCTATCTCTTTGGATTGTAAGTTATGACAATTTTTTATTCAAAATTGCACCTTTTAATGGATGGAAGACGGTAATTTTAAATTCTTTTATTTCAAGGCATTTTTTTAGAATATCAAAGTCTCCAATGTTTTTTTAAGTTAGCCTATGCGCTATTGTTAGTACACTTTTACAATGTAATAATAAAATAAGTTCAACGACATAACTAAATGTATCTTCGGGTGCCCTTCAACCAAAAAGATCACGTTTTTGATGGAAACACATTTTGTATCAGGAAATCGTAGATATATGTGTTGGGCTCTAAAGAATTTTTAAACCATTAAATTACAATAAATGCTCAAAGGAGTGTTCTCCGCTATTGATAATTGAATGAGATTACTGACAAGATAATGTAATTATAATAGCATACTTATGAATTCCTTCGTATATTAATGCAATTACTTCGATTTATAAAAATATTTGGTTTATATAAAACTTATCTTAAACTTTTTCTTTTACTTCATTATCATCTTGAACCAGGAATATTGTTTTCTTTTTCTATGAGAACAGATTATAATTGGAAAAATTACACAGATAGATATCATTTAATAAAAATATCTGGTCTCCACCGATTTAACATTATTTATTAATGTTTAAATAAGTGTCAAATAATTGTTGCACCCGATCACGAGCCTCATAGTTAATTTCTTTTTCTTGAGTCTACCGAGGTTATTTCACCGGTGTGATCCGAAAAAGAAATAGAAAAACTATCGAGGCCCAATAACATGACAATGATTATTTTTTACCAGACCGTGGGAAACCGGAGATCGACACGACTAACCGGTACATATTACCGTGGGGAGACGTTCGAATTCGCCAAGAGTAAACGGAGATGAGAGAGAGAGTGAGAGAAAGAGCTAATAGTTTGACGAAAGCGCCGCGTAACGAGTAATTACTCGTTCGCGCTAGTCGACGACGGTGTAACGTCGCCGACACACAGCAGTTGATTCCGGAAACTCGCAGCAGTTGATTCCAGAAAGTCCTCAGAGTCAGTTGATTTTAGAGAGTCCTCAGAAGCAGTTCGCACGGAGCGCATCGACATTCGATCGTGCTCCTGTTATAACGAACACTGTTTTAAGCTTCAAACCTGTTAGCAAATTGTCAAACTGAATTGAGACTAACGCACGACAATTCGTGTTGACTCTTCAGCACAAATAGCTACGCCTTTTTTTTTAATTTAGCGGTTTTAACCCTTTTTTTATACGAGGGCAAATCTTCATAGACATCCCGGTCTCCCGGGGGGGGGGGGGGGTAGTGCCGGATTCTTACCGGCTAAAACCCCTCGGTGGACTCCAGCCGTGGCGCTTTTTGGGACCCCGAGGCCCTCTTCAGAACTCTGCTCGGGGTCCCAGCGCCCGGCCCTCAGAAGGGCCAGTTCAATTTTTGATTTTTGGGGATGCAGTGCGCCCACGACACTGCATCCCCCACCTCGGAACCACCATTCATGGCTGCCTGGGCCCCAACCCAGGCAGCCTGGTGGTTCCGGCGGCTATTACATTATCCGGCAGCTGGCGGAGCCGGGGCTCTCCGTCCCCGCCTTCGTCCCCGCCTTCGCCCCCTTCCTTCAGGGTCCGCGGCTTCGCGGGCCCTTTCCGCGGCCTCCTTCCGTGACATTACCTGTTCACAGAAGGAGGCCACGGCTCCCCATGACCTCTCCGTGCTCACTATCGCCTTGACGACGGCTTGCAGCGAGAGGTGCGCTCCGATGCTTACGAGGAGAGTGCATGAGATTATAAGCGAGTTTTTGGATGGGCCTTTGAGGATATGTAGTGCAGGTAGGGCCAATACTTTTCCCAAAAGCTTAAAGTCCACTACGCCCTCCTTTTTCCAAAAAATGGGATTAAAAATAGACGTCCGTATTATACGTCTATGCGACTTTTCATATACAAGGTGACCGTAGCGTAATGGATAGCGCTCCTGCGTCGTACGCTAGCGGACGCGGGATCGAATCCGCGCTCGTTCGAACATTAACACTTTTTTTAAGTAAAATATTTAAAAATGAACAAAACTGATATTTTAACATCGCAAAATAATATTTTAACGAAGAAAATTCAAAAATTAATTTGGGGAAATGAGTTTTATACTTTTGAATCCTATGTTATTCAATACTGCAAACATCCGAACTGTAAATATTAGAAATATCATATTGTTTATCAGAATAATATTACGATTTTTTAACATCGACATGACCTAACTAAACATTTTCTTGTACGTTTCCTCTTCTGTTTCGCTTGATGTGTCTTCTAGAACATTATCCTTCTCTGTAATACAAGTCTCGTTCGCTTCGAGTACCTTTTCTTCGATAAATCTCATGTCGTTTAACATGTGTTTAAACCTTTGATATAATTCTTCTGCAATTAGTTTCGATTTGTCATTTACTTTTCCACTTGGCTTCTCACTAATAATGTCAATTTCAATCAATAATGTCTTAAAATAAAATACACTGTCCGCTAACTCCGATTTTGTACATATGTATCTATATATATATAATCTTATATATCTTAAGTAATAAAATGTATCTTATTAATAAATTACTAACTATAATAATTAATCAACAGTTTTGTTCATTTTTAAATATTTTACTTAAAAAAAAATTTACTTAAAAAAAGTGTTAATGTTCGAACGAGCGCGGATTCGATCCCGCGTCCGCTAGCGTACGAGGCAGGAGCGCTATCCATTACGCTACGGTCACCTTGTATATGAAAAGTCGCATAGACGTATAATACGGACGTCTATGTTTAATCCCATTTTTTGGAAAAAGGAGGGCGTAGTGGACATTAAGCTTTTGGGAAAAGTATTGGCCCTACCTGCACTACATATCCTCAAAGTCCCATCCAAAAACTCGCTTATAATCTCATGCACTCTCCTCGTTAGACGAAGGACTCGGCGCTCTGCAGCCCAGGAGGGACACTCCTCCAGGGTGTGTTGCGCCGAGTCCGCGTCCTCCCCGCAATGATGACACTGCAGGGTGGGCTCCCTTCCGATCCTATGCAGGTACTCACCGAAGCAACCATGCCCGATGAGCACCTGCGTCAACCGGAAGGAGAGTTTTCCCTCCCTCCCCAGCCACTGCTGGAGGACCGCAAGGACGGCCTTCACCGTCCTTTCTCCGGAGCCGGGCTCCTCCAATTGGCTGCGCCACCTCTCGAAGGTGTGCAGCCGGGCCCGGTTCCTGCCGGCCTCCAGCTCTGACGCTCGGCTTTCCGTCGAGCCCGGCGTCCCTCTGTGGGCCGCGGAGATTTCATATATCTCCGCGGCCTCCACCGCCGGTAGTAAAAGTAGGGCCGCCGCCCGCTGGGATACGGTGCGGTACCCCCGGACGACCCGCACGGCGAGGGTCCCCTCTGCTCAGCAGAGAACCTGCCGGTTCCGCCGGCTCCCCGCGAGGGACCCCGCCCACGCCGGCGCGCCGTAAAGGGCGGTGCACTGCACCACTCCCTCGTACAGGCGGCGGACGCACACCCGCGGCCCTCTCAGGTTGGGCAGCAGGCGTCCCAGAGCCGCCGCCGCCGCCTTCTCGACCCGGGGCACCACCTCTTCAAGGTGGGCCCCCAATGACCATTGGCTGTCGAGGGTGACCCCAGATATTTCATCCGGGAGCCCACCTCGACAGCCTCGTCCCCCACCCACATTGGCGTGTCTGGTGGGGGGACCCTCCTAGCCCCGTCGAAGAACCAAATCGCCTTGGTCTTCGACGGGGCGACCTCGAGGCCTAGCCTCTTGTTGGAGGCCACCACGCACTCCACCCCGCACTCTCCCAGCCGGAGAGTGCGCGTGTAGTCACTCCCGGAGGCGACCACCAGTGTGTCATCTGCGTAACACAGTAGGGCCACCCCCGAGGGGAGTGCCGTTCGAAGGACGCGGTCGTACCCCAGATTCCACAGGGTCGGGCGTAAGATCGAGCGAGACTGCCAACGCCACTCCACCCCCCGTGGCCGACGCTGCCGCGCCCGAGAGGGAGCCGCTGAATCGCGTCAACGGTTGACCGCCCCTCTCGGAAGCCGATCTGGCTGTTGGCGGTGTTCCGGGCCGCGAGGCGGCGCACCGCCTTGTCCAGCTCCTCCGGACCAATGCCCGGGGCGGGGGTGCCGATTTGCACCCCCGGTTCCAGGCCCCGCCGCCGGGCGTCACCCTCGTCATGAGGGAAAAGGGTACCGACGACGGAGACCATCGACTCGGTCACCCCCCCGGGGGGGGGGGGGCTCGGCGTATCTTGCCCATCACCGCCCGATATGGGCGCCCCCACAGATCCCTGTCGATGGTGGCGAGGAGCTGGCTCCACGCCTCCACCCTGGGCTGGAAGATGGCCTTCTGGAGGGCCACCTGCCGACCGCTCGTACAGGGTGGCAAGCCCCCCCCCCCCAACGCGCATACAGGCCCGGAGGAACAGCCGCGCACACAGGCGGCTCGCAGGTCGGCGAACCGGAGGTGCCGGTGCTAGCGGTTTTAACCCTAAACTAGTACTGAGGCGAAAATCGGCGGGTTCACCTGGTTTTCGCCGCCGATTGTTATTCGATGTGAGAGCGTCAGGAGTCCACTCCTTGGATTACCACTGGTCGGCGGAGCACTACGTTAGTTGGCGCGCTGCTATAAACTAAAGACCCGCTACTCGTTCTCCACTGCGAACCGCGTTGGTGACGAATAGAAGCACTCAAGAGCGGCCGGATAGTTTCGATATTGCTGTGTCCAGGCTTCCTTCACGATACGGCGTGTTAAGGAAGACGGGTTATAACTAGCGTTGGTCCACTCTTACTCCACGTCAAGGCGTGTTGAGAGAGAAACGGTTAGATCAGCCTCCGTTGTCAGCCACCGGGACTAGTCTCTAGTAACCGTGAAACTCCCCGCTCACGGAATCCATACAGGAGATTTACGACCTCCGCCTTGGTTTTTCGTTCGAGGCAATACGACTGTGCGGTCGTTGCAGTAAAGATTTCATTGCGTTAAATCTAGCCGAGCGCCACGATTGTGTTTCTGAAATTGACGGAACAAATCGGCAAAAACAGTCGACGCGTGGCTTACCGTATTTAAAAGTCACGCACCAGTACACGCACTAGCACACACAGCACGGCTACCGTTGCTGTTTAAGTGTGGGCGTCAAAACATTCCCGAGATAGAACGTTGGTACGATTATCGTATTTAAGGTGATTACACCCGTTTGTTCTTTTTCTGTTGTTCTAGAGGACTGTTGTTCCCTATGACAACCAGGCCCGCCTAAAGACAGGCTACAAAATAATAGAATATATTCTTGTACTTAAAGAACAGGGGCTAAAATCTGTCCTTTTCAGGACAGTCAAAGGGAATTAAAAGGCATACTCGTTTGGATTATTCCTTTACCCACTCTCCCTCGTCCGAACCGGAGGAGGAAGCTTCACTTCCTCCAATATCGGTTAGAGTTGGCCGATAGTTAAAAACAAATTTCAACAATTAACCTTTCTGTCTTGTTGGTAGTTGCTACTTCTTGCTTAGTTTTGTTGCTATTTCTTCTTTGATTGCACTCTCCAACACTATAAATCCGCAAACTGGATCCCCATCACCCTTAGTTTTCGAAAATATCAATTTTGAAGAGAAGGGTCTTTCCTTTGAACAAGCTTTGTGGCGTAAGTATAAAAGTTAGACAGTTTCTATCTGTTGCAAAAAATGTTGAGGACTCACGTCGCCGTGGTGTCGCCTAACGCCTCCTTTCGGTATACTATGTAAAGTCCTCTCTAATTTTCTTGAATTCAGTGTGTACGCGATACACTTTAGGCAACACGTAATGTGCTTTTCGACTTTATAATTCATACCTGGGAACCAATAACTATTCGAAATGTTCTGTACCGTCTTGTCGATTCCAAGATGGCCCATTTGGCAATGGTATTTATCCGTAATACTTGTTCCTAAACCGCTCGGCGTGGGAAACGAAATTTTCCCCTGAAGTTTCTACTATACCGGACCGGTCTTCATCTCATAGAGCTCGTTTTCTGAAATTTACAAGTCCGTACGAATTTTGCCAATATCTTGCTCGTTGCTCTGGCATAAAGCGAGATTTCTATCAAAAGAATTATCCTTAATCACGAAAATCTGGCGACTCGGTGAATCCACATAGAGCATACGTGAACCTGACGTATGCTCTAACAGAGGGGTCAACAAACTTTTTAGTTCGCGGGCCGGACTGACTGTTCGACACTGTCTGCCTTCTTCCGCACCAAAATTGCACCACGTCTCGCTACACTTGCGCCATAGTGTAGCTCTATTTCGTCGCAGAGGGAATAAGTGCACAATATGGCTGCATTGATCAACCGACTTTTGTGCGTTTTCAAAGCTTGTTTTGCTCTATTACCAGACTGAAACTTTGCGCCCTATTTTGTTAAATTTAGAGGGCTGACGATAATGGAAAAGTTTTCAACAAAGGGTATAGCTGGTTAAGAGGGTCAAAAGTGCCCCTAAACAAAATTCGACTTGCGATTGGTCATTCGATAGCTTACGAAAAAAACAATCTGTGCAAGCACCACCGCGCCTCTTGCAAATATTCTTTATGTTTTAGTCTCTATTACCACAGTCATTTCAATTTGCTGAATTTATTTACTTTCTTTAATTCCTATGCTGGTTTGCTGTATGCAAAAACATTGATTACTGCATAAACACTTATTTGATAGAGAATAATACGAAAGTTCGCCCTATAAGTCACTCTGACACGCAAAAAACGACGAAAAATATGTTTTTAATTTTTTTAACTGCGGCGCACCTAACAAAAAGATTGAAAAAAATTGAGAGCAATACTATCACTAATACCTACTTACTCAAAAAGTATAATTATAGTTCTGCGACTCCTTCAATACCAAATCGGCATTTTTCGGAATTTTTGTTTGGATTTGCAATATAAAAATCTGAAGAAATCGTATAATATGTATATTAGGGTGGCCCTTAGTTATACTTGATGAAATTTTTTTTTTCGAATTTTTTTGATGGCGTCCGGCCAATGGTTCCATTTGATGAAAAAATGATTATGTCCAAGTTTCATCGAAATCGGATAACGGGAAAGGGTGCCACCAGGGGTTTTATTATTATTCATCTTCTGGCAACGCGCTGCTCTTTAAAGCGCGCGGCCGCTAGCCGGGCACGCCTATGCAAGAGGTTAGACCGGTACTATCTCGCAAACATCCTTGTCGCACTAATGACCGACGCATATGCGCAAAGGAACATCGACTCTGGGCTTGTCCCGCCACACTGTGTATTATCGGCGACCCAATAACTACAATTTATGTGCATTGTGCTTTCAGTTAAATACTTATATGACTGTGATAATACTATTACCATTCGTTCAAAGTAAATAGGACGGCTCTAATAACTGTTCCGTACATTGCTATTGAAACAAATGATAGATTAAATAGAAGATCTTTCAAACAGTTTTTGTATTTGGCTTATAAGATTTCTCAACCTTATTGAATGGTCCTGTCATGTAATTACAGTTTGCTTCTTAATGCTGTTACCATCATAAAACAATTTGATGTTATTCCTCGAGACTAAGGAAAATTCATTCTTGGAACCAAACTCTAAGGGCTATCAATACCTGCGAAAATCCTTTTCGCTCTATAAGGCATTTTGTTAAAGGATGATCATAAAACAGCATAGACCTTTTTATTACCCCTATATGAATTAGATAATCTTAAGGTATTTTTACAAAGTAATTTAGAAAATAATCAACCGCGTGAAGATCATAAGGAATTGTTAGGATTGTCGCTTCTATTTCTTGGAGATGTACGAATCGGGAAATATCTTTTCGAAGACCGGGTGCCATGCATCACGCGCAATGGATGGCAAAGGCAATTTATTGTTTAAAGATATATTTATTTCCCGAAGAATTTAATTTAAGTGCCGAGGAATATAACGGTATTTGCGACATTTGCATTTTCATTGTAGGGTCTATGTAAAAGTGTGGTTCCGCGCGCCTTTTGTAGCTGAAGCAGCAAAAACGGATTTAGATTTTTTTTAAATATGGTATTATATAATGATGTCGATGATACCATATCGCAGGTCGCAATAAGAAAATTTACAAACCATTTATGGTATTTAGGTCCAGAGCCGATTGCAATGGCATTTGTTGATAGCAATATTTCTCCGAATATAAAAAGAAAAATGGTTAAAGCTTTAGAGTCTCCGGAAGAGGATAGTAACATTGATCACAGTCCAAAACGATTTAACGCAAAATTAGAAGATATTTCAGTTTTAGTTGGAAAAAGCATTGAGTATTTTGTTAGTAAATAAACCAAATTGTTTTTTTAAAGATTCCATATAAATACTACATTTTTGCAAAACGATCCTGTGACGTGGTACCAAGACGATAATTACAGACAAGCCCTTGATATAATTTCGAAATTAAAAGTTGTAAATGACATCGCAGAGAGAGCAGTAAAATTAATTTCAGAGTACAATAAATGTATTGTAAATTTGTTATATAACTTGACCTACATATGAGCTTAATAATTTTGCAACAAAATTATAAATAAAGAAACCTTTTGTTAAGTGAAATAGCTGATAGTTAAAATCCCGACGTACATGCGTAGCGCGCGACCGCGAACTACACGGCCGCGCGGTCGCGTATTTTTGAGCAATAATAAAACCCCTGGTGGCACCCTTTCCCGTTATCCGATTGCGCTGAAACTTGGACATAATCATTTTTTCATCAAATGGAACCATTGGGCGGACGCCATCAGAAAAATTCCGATGTCGAAAAATAAGGGCCACCCTAGTGAGCACCCTTCAACACGAAAGGCATCCCTGTACCTCGTACTGACCAAATTGTGTGATAAAAGAAGTGAACTTAATTGAACCCTCGTGCATCTTAATGTGAAGAGATTCATCCTCCAGGTCCTATGTTGAAAAATATTTTGCACTTTCCAACATGTCCAATTGATCCTCGATGAACAGGAATAGGAAGTTATCATGCGCTGTTTCTTTATTTAACGTAAGGAAATCTACACACGCGTAATCTACAATGCATATTCAAATGTGCTCTTAGTAATGATGCCTGTGGCCAACAACTTATCAAGAATGGCGTAACTTATTCTTTTCCTCATACGAAAGCCTACGGTTAGTGGCAGAAAAAAAACGGTTCCTCGTTTGTGATCGTCAGCTTCATTGTATTTTCTACATTGGGCTCTGTTGTGTACGCAGCCTCCAAATTCATTTTTTATCTACGACGGAAACAGGTCCTATGACCTAAGGGTTTAGTTTACAAGAGGCCCCAGCCGAACCACCCTTCACACGTGTGGAGAAACATGTCATCCGACTGGAAACTTGAGTCCCGGACTCCTGAGAAGGTGCACTCCCAGGATGGATTTATGATATACCTGCTTTTATTTTTGTTATTTTTACCTGCCAAGAATCTTATCGTTCCCAAGCCATGCCGAAAAAACCTCCACCCTCTCCATTCCTTGCGCTCCAGCTTCAGAAAATCCTTTAAAAAGGCAACCTTTTTTCCAAAAGTAGGCAGCCTTGATTCATCCTTAGGGGAAGTGCTGCTAATCGTTTTAGTGAGATCGGGCCTCGGTTTCCCTTTCGATCTGTTTATCGCGAATTCGGGTTTGTCAAGTTCAAATCACGTTCTATCTAGATTAGTAAGCACCATCGGGCTCAATGACACAAGACAGCTTTATAAGGGACTCTCCCGCCAACGAACGTGAAGAACCATTTCATTCATAATATAAATATAGTGTTATTGTTAGTACTTCCGAGTTCAACTCACTATTTACCTTCCCTGCAAAAATATTCGGTAGCGACACATCCCCATTGAAACGTTCATGAAGCATCATAATTACGACCCAAATTCAAACGTAAGACATTGCAACTCACCCTGAGCTCGTAACAGCTCTAAAGGTCTTTGTACGTTCACCTACATTTGATTAAATAAATCTCCCCCCACCGATACATTTGCTGTGTTCATAAAATCGCACCCAAAAACTAGTCGACTCTGCGTCTTTCTATCTGGCACAATTTGGAATGCAATATCATATTTCCTTTCGTCATAAATAGCTGTCGCTTGTATCTGTCCTAACACGTTTATCGAATTTCACATGGCGCCTTACATATTGCTTCCTAATATTTTCACGCTTGACACTTTTCCATAGTAAACTTTCCCTTCTCCGTTAATGTCCCAGGTAGATCCTTACCGGGCCCTTTTCCCATGCTATGTAACGCCTCTTCTTTGAATTTTCCTACCAAGTCCCTTTTCCAGGAACATCCCTACTCCCTTTTTTCCTTAAAACCCAATATATAAAAAGGCGACTCACTCGAAACCAGCCACTATTCATACCATCACTTTGCCCGTTTCTGGACTAGCGAGCAGTAATTACAAGTCCGATTGAATAGTTTAAGGAAATATTGTAAAATCAAAAGAACTTCGAATAAATCTTAATCCGCAGTAACTCGTCGTAAGTGGTTCCACGACACCACCAAAAATTCCATAAAATATATCGGGCTTAGGATCGGTTGCAATGCATGCTCGCGTGATGTAACTATGTTTACTTTAAGAGAAGAGATTGGTCTTCCCGTGTCAATTCGCATATTCAATCTAATACTCGAATTACCGTTCTCCGTACTTATCTAGATTTCTACCGTTCGCCGAAAATCATGGTCATCTCATCGCCCATGTGTAACACAGTTGACATAATCCCAAGCTGATTATGAGTTACATTGCTTCTCTCGGTGACGCGTCTTTCTCCACTTGTACAGGAGCTTCACTCGTTCTTAGGTTTCGTACATTTCGCTCCGATATGCCCCTGGTGGTTACAATCGTAGCAGTTCTATTCGATTTAAATTGGTCTTCTTCCTCGTTATGATGCCGCTTTCTCCCTCCAACTGCTGAAGGACCTACAAGATACCCGGCGGTGTGCTACTGCCTACGGGACGTATTCGAAGCTAAACGAACATTCGCAAAACCTGTCAGCATCGCGTCCCCGGATTCGTAACACTCTACTTTTAACTTGTGTGTGTAGTTGCAGACTTGGAATACTATCAATAACATAACTAACTATTCTCATTCTGGGATTGGCACTCAGTTTGCGAGCCTAATTTTTACGAAAACTTAAAAAGAGTCTCAGAGAAGGAGCGCGGGGAGTGTATCGCGCCAAGTATAACTTATGTTTAAACATATCTAGAATATGAGCATACAAAACTAAAACGTACATACGCCACAAATCTGGTTCAAATATGTTGCGTATACATACGACCTTAAGAAACGGTCAAGATACTCAGCGACAGACAGACGCCTGGGATGTAACTCTATTTACTTTAGATAGACAAATTCGGGGACTTTGACGGCATCTCCTAAGCAGTTGCATCAGCTGTGCCCTTTCCAACTCTCCTGAGAAGAACCCTATACAAACAAGTAATCTTTCCCAGTCACCACTCCTATTTTCCTCCCATTTTCTACCGATTTCTCAAAAATCTGAGCCCTGTAAAAAGGGACCCCTTTCCCATCAGTAGCAGAAGAGACTCAACCATCAAACCGTTACTCTGACTCAAATAGTCCACGTCTCTTAGGAGTGCGCCGCGAAAACCCGCAGGGCATTGTCAAGTTTAGCTCGGGAGTTTAACTAACAGTTGCCTAACGGCTAAACAATTGTATAACGGTAACGCGGAATGACCGTCGGCAGAGGGCACGAAAAGTCGTTATTTAGGTAAGCGTGACTACTCACACCTACAATAAACATACATGTGAAAAGCCTACCATAATATTTTATATCAATAAACTTGTTAAATATTAAGAGAACTTAGTGTTTCTCAATTAAACATTCCATAATCGAATCAATCGCAGCAACGAGCCCATCTTAGATTCGCTCCAACCGCTCGGGGTGAATCGACTTTAAGCTACGAGTAACATCTTGCCTTATCATCTCTTTCTCTTCCAAACGGGGAGGTAGTTCCAATTGGACCTATCTTCGATTCGGTGCAATACGGCCCTTCCGTTAATAGCAGGTGACAGTAGCTCCTAACGGATCTATCTGGTACCTGTCGCAGGTGAAAGTTGCGGAAAGACTGCTGTATTGTTGTTAATGAATAACTGCTGTTCTCTTAGGAGACCAGTCAGTGTCCGGACTCATACTCCGAGAAGAGACTGTGGAGGCAAGATCCGCGACGCGAATCGGCCATCTGCCAAGTGAATTCGTACTCGCAAGCCCTGCTCATAACAACTGACAAAAAGGACAATTTTATTCAAAATTAATTTTTTTTAAACTGAGGGTAATGGAGAAAAACGGGTTGCAGTTTCGTTAAAATTTAAGCATACGTTGAACAGTGTAATTCATTTTACTCGGTCTTAAGTAGTTGTCCGCCATTTTCTCGCCATGATCTCAACAAATGTTAAAAATCTTTGTAATTGGTATTGTTAAAAATAAAATGTTTGCAATATTTTGATATAACATACGTCCAAGTACATTATATATGAACGTTATCCACGAAATCCTCAAATTATGAACAATATGAACGTTTATCTATTAAACTATTAATCGGTCTTAAGTAGCTGACCGCCACACTATATAATATTGTTTTTTATCCACCTTTTCAATCATACCATAGCAATTACTAACACATCCGCATTTGTTAATCATGAAACTGTCTTGTCGAGAATTTGAGGTTGTTTCAAATATAACGCTTGCATTATATGAGTAAAAAATTGATAGTTTTTTTTCTCTCCTTTCAGATTCGTGCGCCCAGAATGAACTTTTCGTGGTTGAGCGAGCATGATGAATTTCAAAGTTTATGGCCATACGTGTTTAATGACACATACTGGTCCAATGAAAATGGATCAAAGTACGATGATTACGGTACGAAATTTCTTCATCTATTTTAAAAGCATTTTTTATGGATGCAGTCTGCATGTGCATATATGTAGTGGGATATTTGCACGTTCAATATATGCATCATTTTATAATAAGCAATAATATAATTACAATTCTAGGAAACCATACAAAATGTAATAGATTCTCAAAAAAATCTTGTTATTAAAGGCAAATAACCTAATAAAGTAAAATGAATTGAATGCAATGCAGTTAATTTATATTGGAAACCATTCCTAAACCGATGAACAGGGATCGATGTTTGAGAATAAACAGTTGTTTTTATAACTTTAAGTAAATATAAATGTTTATGCACGTATAATTATTTACTTAATTCGGAAAATCTGGTATAGAAGCACGCATCTAAAAACTCGGATTAACACGGAAGCAAAATGATATTGGACATACTATACATTTATCAAAGGGTCTAGCCGGTTAAGGTAGTCAAAAGTGCCCCTAAACCAAATTGGACTTGCGATGGGTCATTCGATAGCTAATGAAAAAAAAAACAATCTGTGCCAAGTTTCAACTTTGTATCACGACTGGGGGGGGGGGGGGGGGGGGTTAGTAAAGGGCAAAAAACGAAAAATCATGTTTTTGTTCAATTTCTTCCAACTGAGAGCATGACAAATTTTGAAAGAAATTAGTGGCACGTCAGTTAGTAATATACATATTACAGATTTTTCAGATTTTTATATTGCAAATCCAAGCTGTAAAAAATAAAAAACGCACAAAAATGCCGATTTTGTATTGAAGGAGTTGCAGAACTATAATTATATAATTTGAGTAAGTAGGTATTAGTGAGAGTATTGCTCTGAATTTTTTTTAGATTTTTTGGTTAGGTGCGCCGTAGTTAAAAAAATTAAAAACCGGGTTTTTCGGCGTTTTTTACGTGTCAGATTGACTTATAGGTCGAACTTTCGTATTATTCTCTATTAAATAAGTGTTTGTGCAGTAATCAATGTTTTTGCATTCAGCAAAGCAATATAGGAATTAAGGAAACTAAATAAATAGAGAAAATTAATATTAAGTTTCCTTAATTGCGATATTGCGTTGCTGCATGCAAAAACATTGATTACTGCACAAACACTTATTTAATAGAGGATAATACGAAAGTTCGACCTATAAGACAATCTGACACGCAAAAAACGCCGAAAAAACCGGTTTTTAATTTTTTTAACTACGGCGCACCTAACCAAAAAATCCAAAAAATATTGAGAGCAATACTATCACTAATACCTACTTACTCAAATTATATAATTACAGTTCTGCAACTCCTTCAATACAAAATCGGTATTTTTCGACATTTTTGTGCGTTTTTTATTTTTTACAGCTTGGATTTGCAACATAAAAATCTGAAAAAATTCTATAATATGTTTATTGCTAACTGACGTGCCACTAATTTTTTCAAAATTTTTCATGCTCCCAGTTGGAAGAAATTGAACAAAAACATGATTTTTCGTTTTTTGCCCTTTACTACCCCCCCCCCAGATTGTTTTTTTTTCATTAGCTATCGAATGACCCATCGCAAGTCCAATTTGGTTTAGGGGCACTTTTGGCCCCCCTTAACCGGCTAGACCCTTTGTATTGCGTGGAAGCCAAAGTCTTATCGACAAACATCTTTGTAATTACTTAACAAATGATATTGTACTCTGCAATCGTGCTAAGATGATAAAAGACTAGTAAACGTCTACGCTGCCGCCGAGGAAACTCAAACCCTGTCTAACAAGACTACTGGCTGTTCTTGGTAATCTGTACATGCAGGGTGTTTGGAAAGTCTGGAAACGTTTAAATATCTCATAGGAGAAGCATTTCCGTTGAAATATTAAACGGCAACGTTTTAGGATTTAAATAGGCCGATCAAATGATCTAATTGATTTTTGTCCCGGGGCCCAAGTAAAAATTCTTAAATAAGAATCCCTAGTTTTCATTAAAGATTCGTCTTCCGCGTGATTTTTCGCATCCAGATATGGTTTATTGTATTTTAGACCGAAGCCCTCTTTAGGGCCCGTAGTATGTGGCCCTGAAAAGGGCCTATTTTCAAATTCTATATGTGTGTGTGCGCGCATGTCGCGTGTTATAGCACGTATTGTATGCTTTTCTTTATTAATATGATAAGCTGTTCAAATTGTCTTGCCTTTACTGCTGGCCAACAACCTAGGAGCCCAAAATAGGGCCTCAGTCTAAAGTCCAAAATCAGTGAGCTCTTTTGATAGCCCGATTGAAATCTCCAAACTTTGTCACTTAATGTTTTCAACAAAAATGCTTTCTTTATGTGATAATTGACGCTTTCCAGATTTTTCAAACACTATGTATGTGGTGTCGAAATGCGTCTACGCGTTTCCCTGAAAGTGAAAATGGTCAGATAGCTCTGAGTGTGTGTGTATGCACGTGCGTGCACGTATGGATAAAATTAGAATACGACGATGCGGTATCCCTAACGTTGGGAGCGATGAAAAGCAGATGACCATCAAAAGGACCGAGAAGGCACAGTTGCATTTACGACGCTGACGTCGACTGTTCCTCACACATTTTATGATTTCTACGTCTTCTTATTGCTATTAATACTTAATAGTATTATTACTTTTATATTTTTAAATAAACTTTAAATTGTAGTCCTACGTGTATATAGGGAATTTATATTTATAATTCACATTTCTTATTTCCCTTAAACTTATTAATGTTATGATAGTCCACAGCTATCAGCCCAATTAAGATTTATATTCCTCCTAATTCACTGAGAAAATCTAATATATTTTATATTCACACATACACTTCAACTTTTCCTTACAAAGATCTTATCAACAGAATCTGCCTTCTGATTAATTTTTTGTTACAATATAGATTTTTTCAGTCTATCAGTAGAGTTATGTGAGCGCAGACTTTGTTAAATATTAATATTTTCATCAAATTAATAATATACACGGATATAGACTAGACTGATTATATAAATCTATACATGGAAGCTCATAAGAATCGATGAAATGTTCATTATATTTTTAAAATAACATAGAATTACCGGAATCTGTTAACAGAAAAGGTACGTACTAAAAAACAATAATACCATTCTTAAACACATTAACATATAGAACTTTAACCAAAGTCGCACTAGCAGTCACAAAATAGTTGATTGACTCGACTAAATATTAAATAATATAAATAATAATATATGTTTATAAAGAAACTTCTAAGCATTAAATCAACGTTATGACCATAGTTCATACAGAATTATGGTATGATTTAAGGTTTTTGTTGCAACCCCATAAATCCGGATCAACACCAAGGGATGTTTCGATTTCACGATCTGATGTTTTTGGAACAATCGATCATGTTTCCGCACAATGACACGTAAAAATTTTGCCATCCACCTACTTCCAAGAAAAAAATGTATTCGGAGCTCGTTGACTTGGCTTTCCAAAACGGGATTTTATTGCAATTTAGGAAAGTAGTACCTAATCCTTTTTCATCACTATTCACTTACACGGTAAATATTTCAGCTATCAAAGTAGTAAATTTTAAAGTAATTTTCAAATCAAACTTCAATTATAATTCGAACTTAACTGTATCGAGTTCGCGTGACTGCATATTTTTGACAATTTATGCTCATTGTTTATTCTAAAATGTATTATACTTCCGCATAGTTAGCGATATAAAATTCTAAACTGGTCATGTTTAGCTTTGTAATTCTTCTTCGTTTTATCATAATTCTTATCAAAACAGAATATATTTTGAGTTAATCTTAGCTCATTCGTAAACATAAAATATCATTTTCTAAATAGTTTTGAAGATCCACTCTAGTGGATACAAGTATAAGTATAGTATTCTTTCCATATTGTACTATCTTTTATAGAATTATAAACATCTAATTTTACATGGAAACAACATTTTGGTTTAAAACAAAGCAGTCATTATAAACGTACATCATGATGTATATCTAATAGCTAGAGACACGTATTTTGAGCATCTATTTTTATTCAACATAAATTAAAATAATCATATTTAATACATTTCACACGATGTATTATACACACACACACACATTATTATATATATTATTATATATACATATATGTACAATTTAAAGATATCATAACTATTAGGTGCCCAACTAAGTTCCCGGTTTTCCCGCGCGGACCACTTTATTGCTCGTAGAGCCAATGTTTTTATTGCTTTACCTGATTTACCTCTGGGAGGTGTTAGAGGAATTCAAAATGAGTCAGTATTAAGAAAACAATCGTAGTGTACACTTCATTTTCGTCTATAATATTACTTCCAAAGTGACCGTGTCTGACGCCGTAATTCGCGCATATTTGCTTTATGAGTTCAAACTTGGAGACAAGGCTGCGCAAGCGGCCAGAAAAATTTGTGTGGCCTTTGGGGACAGTGTATTAAGTAATCGCACTGCGCAAAAGTGGTTTCAAAAGTTTAAAAGTGGAAATGAAAGCCTCGAAGATGAGCAACACGACGGACGACCGATTCTTATGAATAATCAAGTTTTGCAAGTGGATATTGAGACAGATCCCAAAATGTCGTGCAAAATGCTTGCAGTCAAGCATGGTATGTCTGAAGAAACGATTAGGAAACATCTACACACTGTAGATAAAGTGTATCGTGTAGGAACATGGGTACCGCACAAACTTACCGAGAGCCAGAGGTGCCAAAGGGTAGCGGCTTGCGTTTCCCTACTTTCACGGTTCCAAAACGATCCGTTTTTGAATCTTATTCTTACTTGTGATGAAAAATGGGATGAAATGGATCACAAACACAAATAAGAAGCGACCTTCCTACTGGTTAACACCTGGGGAACCTGCTCCATCCACTACAAAACCGGCCTTTCACCAACAGAAGATTTTGTTATGTGTATGGTGGACAACAGCCGGAATTGTTCATTTAGAATTTTTACAAAAAGGCCAAATGATCACCGCGGACCTGTACTCTGCTCAGCTTCAAAAAGTACAGGAGGAATTGAAGAAAAAACAACCGGAACTTGTAAATCGGAGAGGTGTACTCTTGCTGCAGGACAACGCCAGACCACACGTTGCAAATAAGACCCGAGAAACAATTTGCAACCTCGGATGGGAAACTTTATTTCATCCTCCATATTCACCGAACCTTTCCCCAACAGATGACCACCTTGTTTTAGCATTACAAAATTATATAACAAATAGGAACTTCATAAACGAAGAGGAAGTAAAGAGGACAGTGTCTGAGTTTTTTAATAATAAAAGCGTAGATTTTTATAAAAATGGAATTTTGAAACTTGTGTCACGTTGGGAAAGGGTTATAGAATATGGAGGAAATTATTTACCAGATTAAAAGTTACTCATTCGGTACCAAATTTCGTCTCGTTTTTGGACAACGAAAAGCGCACGAACTTAGTTGGGCACCTAATATAACGAAAAAGAAGACCATGACAATTATTAAAATATGACATAATATGGAAATATATAAAGACGAAAAACATGAATGTGGAAAAGTGTGATTTAACCCATGATGTATGGAAGGAGTGTCTGTGGGAGAGAGAGAGAGAGCGGATATGTGTGCAATAGTGTGCATGCGAACAAATGAGGAACGAGACAAGAATCGCGAGTGAGATGCCTGGAGAAAGAAGGCAGTTGGATTTCACCGAATGAGTGAGGCGGACTTAATCATCTAACTGTATATAATTCAATAAATATTCCACCATTTTTTGTAAGACCAGCCTAATTCAATTTCACCGGACACCAAATTAATTTGATAGCACCAAAAGCAAACTCTTCATATTTTATTTTGGTAGCCATTAATATTTGCAATGTATCCGGTTTTAATCCACTTTTTATATTTGTTAAAAGTTGTTTAACAAAATGTTCATATCCTTCAATGGAGATCTTGGAGGGTTTGTAATAAGTAATCAGACGTGCTGGCAGACAGTTCATTATAACCCAAGTTGACTGGTTGATACATTTTAGGATCTGGTATAAATAATCGTACAGTATGTTGTATACTCGCTCGAAAGTTAAGCTGATGCGCTGGAGCGCCTAGCGGTAGTCGGTAGTACCATGATCGCCGGAGAGTACTAGCGAGAAAGTTAATTTGCCTAGCGATAGGGAGTGGGACTAAAGTCACCGCAATGCTTTGGGTTTCTGTTAATGACGTAAGCAATGGTATCTTCTTATACAACCGTTTGTTTCATATTAATGTTACATTTTGAACCCGCTACGGATGGATTGAAAAGTTCCCTTAATGTTTTACAATACAAATTTGTCACATTTAACATTGAATGTGGTTCGAGCTTGAGAAGACCTTTCTGAGCAACCGTTTTAAAATAATATTCCAACTCTTTTTTTTTGCATCAGCAGTGGAAAAAAGAGGATCATTGGTTTCATCGGGGAATACTCCATCAATATTATTTCATAGACTACGTTTTATGCCTTCAATCTCTTCCCATAATAAGCGGACAAAAAGGAAGATCCTTTTAATTAGTCCATTAAATATATGAATTTCTTTCTTGAAGGTTGAGGTTGGCCGTAATATTATTAATATGTAGTGTGAAGTTTTGCGGCTATCGAGAAGGCCAAAAATTAAAAGAAAACTTCTTTATTTCAAGCTTCGACGAAACGTTTCGATAACGAAATTGTTATCCTCTTCAGTCGAAAAAATGTCTGTTGAACGTGTTGCGTATGCATAAGTTCATACGATTTAGTTAAGAACGCTCGGCGACAGAAAGGCGCCTAGGAAGAGTTTTATTTAACTTCCCAGGATACTTTCAGTGAATTCAAAATGCGTTTCCCACAGTCCACGTCGGTCCCACTTGACTTCAATTACCCAAACATCCCCTAGACAGTATAGCCTCTCCGGACCCTAAATGCATCTCCTACCGTTCACGTAAACACCTAGACCTCCGACGAAGGAAGCCTATTCCTCCCACTCGCCCTATAGTTTCCTCCCATTTTTCCTCCCATTTTCCCCCAAATCAAGCCCTATAAAAAGGGACCCATTTTCCATCCAAGGCAGTGTAAAACCATCTTACGACATCACAACGTTACTCTGTCCGAATAAGTCCACGCGTCTTAGGAGTGCGCCGCTCGAATTCACTGAAAATATTTAAGCTCAACTAAAGTGTCGTTCACCATTGTGATCTTGCGATAAAACAGCAATCGAAGCGGAATGACCTTTCAACGAGTCAACGAACAATATACGTCGTCGCTACTTAGGTAAGCGTTACACTCACACACTACACACATTTGTAAAAGAGTCATTCATAGAGATTTGTTAGAATAAATTTGTAACTGTTCAAAAAGGGAACATCAACGTCTTGTGCATTTCCTTTACTAAAATCAATCACAGCAACGAGCCCATCTTAGATTCGCTCTAACCGCCCGGAGTGAATCAATTAATAGTACGGGTAGTATCTCGATTCGTCGTCACTCTCTCTCCCAGCCTAGGTGGTAGTTCTTAGGACCTATCCACAAAAGGTGCAATACAGCCTTCCGGTAATAACATGTGACAGCAGTTCCTAGGACCTGTCTCGTGCCTGTCGCAAGCAATACGCAAGCGAGGAAGTAACTGCATTGTTATTAACGGATGCCTGATGCGGTCTTAGGATCCCCAGTCAGAACCCGGTCTTATTTATCGAGAGAGGACGATCAAACGAGGTACGCGACGCGATTCGGTCATCTGCCATTGATAATTAAAACTCGCACGCCCCAGCTCGTAACAAACGGATACAGAGGAACAATCTTAGTATAACAAAAGTGAGAGAAAGGAGAAAGATATAAAATTATATGAACTATAAAATAAGATTGAAGGTAATACGAGAAAAGAACTGATATAGAACATGTAAATGGTTTAAAATCGCAAAATAGTAATATGTGATAAATGTCTTTCTTACAAATAGATAAATAAATAAATAAAATCGTTACACCGATGAAAATTAAGCTGTTTGACTTACGCCAAGAAGTCCTAGGATATGCTCCTTTACAATAGTTTCGCCCTAGGTGCTATCGTCTTAGGTGTTTAGTTAAGACTAAATTATGTTTAACATTTAAACTTGGGGTAAGCCAAAGGTTCAAGAGGTGGAAAACGGTCGTTAAGTTTATTTTAAAAACATATAGGTAGCGGTTGTTTGCTTAGTAACTGCTAATTGGTATCATGTAGAGGTCGCTGGCAAAGCTAGATGAACAAGATCATTAGTCAATAATTTCTATCGAACCCGAAACGGAACTACGTCACCCAAAGGTGGGTAACGGTTTCCTTGGTAGATTCATTCACAGCGAACGCTCATTCAAGAGATAGCAGTAGTGGAAAACGCATGGTAACGAGAAAAATATATAAACTAATCGGTTAACATAGGATCACTCAGTTGAATTAAGTTAAGATCGCGACCAGGTCAGTATAATATGAGGAGATATTAACTGATTCAAATTTCCTATTAACACTATTCTCCTTCATTATATACAAGGACTCAGCCATCGTTCGGCGCCAGTTATTACTGTCCCTGTGCAAGATCTCAGTATCCCCGAAATTGAAAGCGTGGCCGAGCTCGAGATATGCAGGAAACATTTTTTTTTTTTTTTAATAACTCCTATTGTCTTTACAATTTGTCCTGGAGGACATTCGGTAAATTTTGGTATCTGTATTGGAATGTATCACGCAGATGGTTCCTCAGTAGGAAGCATCTATATTGTCTTCACAGCTTAAGCTGTGGGAAGAAGATCTTTTGGATGCTTTCGTCGTAGCCTTCGGGGTAAATGTTTTCGGTATAGCTCCTTTGCCAAATCATTTGGATGGTTTTCGATTCTTCTTTTGTATCTGTTACAAAATCGTTCGATTTCTTCTGATACAGATTTAATCTTAAGATCTTTTCTTATTTCGTCGTTACGTACAAACCAAGGTGCGTCTAGAGTGGTTCTAAGTATAATCGATTGTAGAGCTTCCAGTTTTGATATATGAGATTTAGCTGCCATGCCCCATAGTGCAATCCCGTAGGTCCAAATAGGTTTGATTATTGTTTTATATATTAGTAGTTTATTTTCCATGCTTAGCTTTGAGTTCCTGCTGGTAAGCCAGTACATATCTCGCCTTTTTATTTTTATTTGTGCAATCTTGGCTCTTACATGTTGCTTCCAAGTCAGCCGTGAGTCTAGATGCAATCCTAGATACTTTACCGTTTTGGTCTGTGGTACGATAGTATTGTTAAGTGTTACGGGAGGAACAATGCCTCTTTTTAAGGTAAATGTGATATGATGACACTTATCGGCATTCACCTTTATTTTCCACTCGTTTAGCCACTCTTCGATTTTTAGTAGGTGTTGTTGTAGTGTAGTATAGGCAGTTTTTGGATCCTCGCTTATTGCTAAGATTGCTGTGTCATCTGCGAATGTAAATATCGTATTTTCCTGGGTGGTAGGAATGTCTGAGGTATACAGTGTGTATAACAACGGCCCCAGTACACTGCCTTGTGGTACACCTGCTTCAATATTGTAGATCCCTGAGGTCGAATCTTGCACTTTGACATAAAATGTTCTATCTTCAAGGTAAGATTTTATAAGTTGAAAATGGGGTGCAGGGAAGTTTTGTTTCATTTTAGCCAGAAGACCTTCATGCCACACTTTATCGAAAGCTTTTTCAATATCCAGAAACAGAGCGGTGCAATACTTGTTTTCTTCGAACGCCCGAGAGATTTCGTTTACCAGCCTATGGATTTGTTCAACCGTGGCATGCTTGTTCCTAAAGCCAAATTGGTGCGGGGGTACTAGTTTATTGTCGTTTACTATTTTTTTAATGCGTACTAGAATTATTTTTTCTAGTATTTTTGACATTATAGGAAGTAATGAGATCGGTCTGTAAGATACTGGCAAGTGGAGGTCTTTCTTTGGTTTTGGTAGCATGATTATTTGTGCCATTTTCCAGTTGATGGGAAAGTATTTTAATCTTAGCACGGCATTGAAAATTATGGTCAACATTCTTACCGCTTTTGGTGGAAGTTCTTTGAGTATTTTACCGCTGATCAGATCAGCTCCAGGTGTTTTTTTAATTTTTGTTTTTGCTATGAGCGTACTCACTTCTTTTACCGTGGTTGGTGAAATATCCTGATTATTGTTTGACCCAGCGATGCAAAGCGGAGTGCCTCTAGGAGTAGTATTGCTCGAGTTTATTTTGTTTGGTTTAAAAATGTTTTGCAGGTGTTTTGCGAAAACATCGGCTTTTTCGATGGAACTCCTTGCCCAAGTTGAGTCCGCCTTCTTAATAGCAGGTAGTGATATGATCGGCCGTTTCAATCGTTTGGTGGCTTTCCATAGTGAGTAATTAGTGTCTTCGTTGGGTGAAAGGTTACTGATGTATGTGCGAAATTCTTCGTTGCAGTGATTTTTGATTAATTGCTTTACCACCTTGGTAATCGCATTGAGTTTCCTCTTGTTGCTCTCTGTCTTCCGCTTTTGCCAGGTGTTTTTCATTTTACGTTTCAGCTTAATCTTTTGTAATATATATTCTGGATATGTTAGAAATTTCCTTGTGACTGCCGTTTCGTTAGTAGCTGCCCAGCCTGCTTCTTGGATTATGTTAGTAAAGTTCATCACTGCTGTTTCTATTTGTTCTTGAGTTTTTAACGGTATTTTACAGTTTAGGTTTTCTTCTATGTAGTATTTGAAATAATTCCAGTTTGTGCTACTGTTGTATAGTTGTGGTGAGGAATTTATGTATGTAGGTTTGGACAAAAAATTGATTATGATAGGAGAATGATCGGAGCTGAGGTCTAAACAGGTACGTGCTTTGAGTTGGTATTTTTGTAAGCCTTTCGTTATTGCGAAATCTAGTAAGTCAGGAGATTTGTCCTCTGCTGTCGGCCAGTATGTAGGTTCGCCTCTCGATATAGTGTCCAAAGATAGTTTCTGTATTGTTTGATTCAAGATTTTTCCTCGCGGCGAAATTGTTTTTGAACCCCATAGTGTGTGTTTGGCATTAAAGTCGCCGCCAGCAATGAATTTGTTACCCAGAGATTGGAAGAAGCATGTGTATTGATGCGTGGAAATTTTATGTTTTGGCGGAGAATAGACAGCTGATAATGTGACATTGTTTTGAGAGGTGTTGACGGTTACGGCAGTAGCTTGTATGTATTCTTCGGAGAGTGTGTAATGATGAGAGTGATCGATGTCTTGTTTGATTATTATTGTTGATCCGCCGCGTGCCCTACCAGATGGGTGTTTGGTATCGTAAACACTATATAGCGGTATTTTGATGTGGTTTTTTGTAGTGAGGTGGGTTTCTGCGATAAGCATTACATCAATTTCGTTAGTGTGTAGAAAGATTTTCAACTCCTGAATTCTTTGTTGTAGTCCATTTGCATTCCAGATTGCTATTTTTAAAATATCCATTTTATTTATTATTGTTCTGCAGCAGGCATGTGAGAAGTTTTATCATTTCGTTGATTTGTTGTGATTGTTGAGTTAGTAATTTGGTTTGTTCTAGAAGCATATTGGATATTATTTCTGCGTTTTTGGTTGAAGAGATCAGCAGATTTTTAATCTCGGACATGTTTAGTTCTGATTCAGATTTTTCAGCGGTGGGAACCACTTTTGATGTTTCTTGAGCTTGGATTGCTTGTGCGTATGTCTTGTTGTTGGTTATTGTGTTGAAGCGTTGACCCCCGAGAGTATTAATAATATTTTCACTTGTGGTGGGCATTCTATTTAGAGGATTTGTACTTTCTACGAAGCGTTTCTCTCTAAGTCTTGGGTAGATTTTTTGTTGCAGTTGTTTCCTGACTATGCAGCGTTTGTAGCTAGCGGGTTGATTACCTTGGCAATTGTTGCACTTGACAATGTCTATTTTACCCGTTTGAGGACAATTAGAAGTCCAATGTTTCCCTGCACATTTGACACAGACGGGTGTTCTGTAGCAGTAATTTTTAGTATGTCCGTAAGCTTGGCAGCGTAAACATTGCGGGATATCCCTTTTTGATCTTGGAGGTTCGAATGAAACGATCGTGTTGAGAAGTCGGTTAATTTTGTAAATGTCTTTGTTATTGTCCCTGGGTTCGATCTCAATGTAAAAGAGTGGTAACGGTTGTTTCGTGTCGCGTTTGTTTATATTATTTATTTGTCGTACATGATGGTTATGCTCCTTTAGTTCGTTTTTTATTTCTTGAGTGTTGGTCTTTGGGTGCATCCCTGTTAATACAACCTTATAACTTCTATCTTTTTTGAGTTGATAGGTGTAGAAGTTAGCGTTCTTTTCTTTCAGAGCCAAGGTGAGTTTTCTGTATATGTCAGGAGTGTTAACTTGGATTTTCACCTGGTTGTCTTTTAGCTGTTTGGGGGTGAAATTTGTCTCCGCAACTACTTTCAATAGATCTAAGAGGGGCTCGATAATTTGTGCTTCTATGTATACTGGTGGAGGTTTCGGTTCAGGTTTACCGGTTTCTGCTATGTTATGTTCTGTGGATTCTTCTGTTTCTTCTGGTAGTATGCTGTATGGATTATCGACAGGTATGCTACTTACGAGGAGAGGTTGTCAGTCGGGGATGAGATTTTTCAACGAGACTTTGGGGAAACGTAGTACAATCAGAACTGATTCCATTGCGCCCAAGAATTTGCCCTAACGACCCACGGTTTTTTAAGAAAAAAGGTTTAAAATTAAACGTGCCTTACATATGTTTATGCACCTTTTCTTATACAGTGTGACCCTAGCGGAACGGATAGCGCGCCTGCCTCACGCCGCGCAGATCCGAGTTCAAATCCTCGATGGGGCGAAAGACGACGTTAAACTTTTTTTTCGGCGAAAATAATTCAGAACGGTAAAAAACAAGTTTCTAACATTGGAAATTAATTTCTTAAAGAATAATGCGAGAAAAGGTATTTTTACACATTATATCCTAAATTATTTTATGCATGCACACACAGAAACATATGTATAATACACAAAAATACAATTAACGGTAAAAATAAAGTTATGATTATTATATATAAAAAGTAAAAGTAATAAATAAAACATCGGTAGAAACATTTAATTGTAATACACATATGTACATCTGACACGCATAAAAATGGTAATCAGAAGTAAGAATTAGTGGACGGTTTAGATCATTGTAAAAAGAATAAAACGAAGATACAATTTAGGATATAATGTGTAAAAATACCTTTTCTCGCATTATTCTTTAAGAAATTAATTTCCAATGTTAGAAACTTGTTTTTTACCGTTCTGAATTATTTTCGCCGAAAAAAAAGTTTAACGTCGTCTTTCGCCCCATCGAGGATTTGAACTCGGATCTGCGCGGCGTGAGGCAGGCGCGCTATCCGTTCCGCTAGGGTCACACTGTATAAGAAAAGGTGCATAAACATATGTAAGGCACGTTTAATTTTAAACCTTTTTTCTTAAAAAACCGTGGGTCGTTAGGGCAAATTCTTGGGCGCAATGGAATCAGTTCTGATTGTACTACGTTTCCCCAAAGTCTCGTTGAAAAATCTCATCCCCGACTGACAACCTCTCCTCGTTAGCCATTTTGATTGACATGTATCTGGGTCTTCCAGAAGATCATTAGTTGGTCTGATTTTTCTTTTTTTAGTTGGAACATTTTTGTTTGAGGTGTTGAGAATCTGCTCGTCTGTGTCCATCTCACTTGTGCTGTTTCCCGGACTGACAGTGTCCTGATGTCCCATAATAGTGAATTTTTCACCAGTTTTAGCGAGTTTTAATTTTAATTGTAAGTTATTTGTTTGTGCCATTTGGAATTTAAACTTGCCTAACGGCAAGTATTCCAAGTACACGCACACACGCACACACCCTTAAGGCCAGCTAAGTATAGCGAATACACAAGCACACAGTAAGGAGAACTAATTACTTCACGTAAACACTAGTTATCACTTCGAATGCTCGAGCAAGACTGCAGGAAACATAGTTTGCTTTACAAACCTATATCAAGTAAAGAGAGTCTGAAGTAATCTTAAGATCGCAAGCATATTATCTTGAAAAAAGCTTTATTGTTGTCATACTTTCTTTATCTTATATAATCAGCTTGAAATATGTTTGGTGTACTTTTATACAAGCATGCGTATGAAATGGTTATAGTATGTATGTGCGAATATATCAAAATAGAACGTAAATCACTTACATACGTATATATTATAAATATGTTATAATTTGCAAAAAAATGATAAAATGAATCAAACAGAAAGTGGAGAATTATCAAAAAAGATAGTAACTGTGGTTATTGATAATTGCTAATAGCCGCCTTACAAATGTACTGAAATAATCGGATTTCATAGTAACAGTATTACCGGGAAAACTTGATTATACGCAAAAATATCCTGCTGAAACTTTCCTTCGCCAGCTTACTCTCGATGAAGAAAGTAAGGAACGAAACGAAATAGGCTTTGCTATATATATAAGAAGCGCAGTATTTGGGATACAAATGGCTAGACATTATTCCTCGAAAAAGGTTACTCGGGGAATACACGATTCACGGTATAAGTTACGATCTGCGTCTTCTCAAGAACTTCCACATCCCTGTCTAATCCAGACACAAGTCAAAAGTGACACGAATAAATTTATATTCAAATTTACTTTGCAAAAAAACAAAAAAATTGCATTTCTTAAAGATGCCATTACCTTGACCATAACATTTCACGGTAAATTATATACTTTTCTAATAATTAACAATGACATGCAGTTTTTAATGGAATCAAAGTCAAAAAGTGTTCTAATAAATTTGAGATAAAAGCTGAATGTAATAACTTCAAATAAAACATGTATACATGTTTGTATAGTTGCCGAAACGCACTCGTGGATTCTAAACGATATGTGGTTAGATTTCTGTAAAATAACCACTTGCTATGCAAGTTCTGCACTGACTCTTGTATAGTAACAACTCAGCATGCCTTGTAAGCTGAATGAACATCTAAACCGCAGTGTTCTATAGAGTCATTTTCGAAGATTTCAACGTAATTAATATTGCTTCAACGCTTAGAAACTTGCTCAGCATTTTACAACGTACCAGTAGCAATAACGTTATCACAAAAGAACATTGTTCACCAGTGTGATTTTTATAGATATAACGAGGAGTGTTGAAAAGAACATAGAAAGCAAAGGCAGTTTTGAAAGAATAGTCGGAAATCAGAATTGCGGCATAAATTGAAAGAAAGAATATTAGAAATGAATTATGAGATGTTGAAGGTGCCGAATCAATCCCAATTATATCGACGGCAATGCAGGCCAAAGTTGGGAATTGTAACGGAAGGAAGACGAGAAATATGGACTGAAATATACAAAGTAAATATAATAAATTTTTTTGTGATCACCACTGCAATAGGTACTATTTGTAACCAGGTTGTAATTTCCCGTTTTATGGAAAATATGTGGGATGACTTGTCGGGTATGTGAACGATTTTAAGGATTGGAATCCATCGGTTGATCCTTTTTCACATTTTTTCGAAGATACAGAACTATGACTTATTTTTTTATGGTTGATCGGTTTTAAGAGAGAGAGGGCGGGAGAGCCCGTTTTAGGCGTTGTCCGCTAATTTTGTTACCGCTGTTTTTGCGGTGGGGGTTGCCCTTTTTAGAATGTATTCGCGATGCTTTTCGGTGGTGTGACTTTGGCACGTGCCGCTCCGCTTGCAATGTACTGTAACGTCCGGGACGACGTTAAACTACACCCCAAATTTTCCAAAACCTCAGACACACGAATATTATTATATTGTACGCATAATTTACAACTAACATATTTAACCGCTTCAATTATTGTTAACTTAAACCATTATTAATAAGTAACTCTGTAAATCCTTCGCAAAGTCTCTTAGAGGAGTACGTGATCAATTAATCTACTACCAAATTCTTTCTCACAAGATAAATTTCATCTCACGGATAAGCTTGTATAACGTTTTAATCTCTTATAAACTTTTGGGTGGTCGGAACTTCCGTTCCCACCAGATAATTCTTAATCAGTTCGTATGTAACCAATACTCCTCGTGAAACTCTGCGAAGAATAATTTCGATAAAGATGTATATACACCCTTAGCCAAAACAACGTGACTGCACCAGTGAAGTCATTGAGCGATAGCGAACTACGCTGGGCAGTCTCAATTAAACATAAGATTTTATTACGGTAGAGTCCCGCATACCGTTCCCATACGATAACCGGGCCCCTACCCCAAAAAACCCCAGTATAAGTAAGGGCTACTGCGAGAAACTCCGCAGTTGCAGTTGCAGTTACAAAGAACGAGTTACCAGTTTGTTCGCCACCCCTTCGATCCTGGCTGAGAACACCGAATATTTATTTGAGCGCCGGGTGTCGGATCAGAAAGGATGGTGGCTGAATATCGCTCGTCCGTGATTCGCGACGATCTCTCTGTTCGTAACGATCCCTCTGCCGCCCGCCGGAAACGAGGGGCGCCACGACATTTAAACTGGCTTAAACACAGTTAAAAGTTACAAGTGACAGTACAGTAATACCAGTGACAGAACCAGTAATAACTTAGAAATCGAACGTGTGTTCAGCGTGCAGTAGTGGAGGACTTGCGAGCGTGCACCCCTTTAGTGAACCCCCTAAGAGAGGTAAGGTTTTTCTGTTAATCCGTCTGTAACTCAAGGCACCGAGGTGTACTTGCAGTCGTATAGACAATCTGTAATAATTCTCTCGCAACCATTTTACTGACGTGAATCCAATCTGGTCATAATTTGAATTGTTCGAATTTGGAGGCCGAGGCAACCGAGTCGCACTTTTGTAAATTAGGGCATCCGCTTTATTCCGTCACACTGTAACTCCGTTGATGAACGTATAATCATCACACTCCGAATCTTAATTGTGAACATACTTTTATAAACCAATTGAACTTACCTTTTAATTTATTCAATATACTACAACATTTTAGATAATATAGTTGTTGTTTGATTACCTCTGACCTTCGCTTGTATAATCTAGACAACTCTCCTGACAGAGTGCATTTAACATTTTTCAGTAGTAATACTCAAAGATTACGTAGCCTACCTGGCATCACGTGCCGTTTGTGGCCCAATGCGGGCATCACAAACTGAATTGCAATCTTGAGTAGGAACCTCAGGACTTGGTGGCCAAATTGGCATTATCAGCCCTTCGGTTTCCTAGGTTTTAGGAACCGCCAATACTTGCGATTCGCCTCTCCGGCACAAATTGCAACCGCCGATCCGGCAAATTATTGGTGAGTGACGAAAACAATAATTCTCTCGAGATATATTAAATAGACAAGAGATCAAAAATGCATTCTTTCAGAGTAACAATTTATAATGCCAAAAAGGGCTAATCGTCGTCGCACTAAGCGAGGAGGCAAGAAGGTTAGAGAGCGCAAGTTGCGGGCACAAGCTAGAGAACGAGAAATTTCCCAGGCGTCAGAATATTTAACCGGACTTTTATCCTCAACACCCACAACCACTCCTCAGCAATCCTTCGATTCCGACCTCCCTAATGATCCTATTCCACCCAGAAGTCCAGAACCTTGCCATAACCTCTCTCAAAACGAATTGAACCTAATCCCAGAACACCTCCGACAAAAATACCAAGAACTATAATATTTAAAACCTACCCCCATCACGAATTCGTACTTAGAACTCCATCCCCTGTACCCCCTTCAACCGTCGAGATAGAGGATATAAGCGATAGGGATTTGGCAAATTGTAGCCCTGAAATTATAATTATCGACTAAGTTTAATGAATAAATTTTAATCACGCTATACGTTTCGAAAATTCCCATTTTTTCCCTTTCCTGTACAGCGAGTAGTTCCCTGGCGTAAGAGTTCCTGTAGACGGGCAAGCCTAAAACCACAAAACCCCTTATACGATTTACACAACGTGCGATTCGGGACCCGAGGGCATCCGAAATTCCCGGTGTAAACTCGTTTTCGGTTTTTAAGAACGAACAACCCTTCAGGTTGGACGTCACAGTACTCTGGCGTGTCGTTCGCATATACGATACTGCCTGATTCGCGAATATTCCTCCAAATAAAGAAATATTATTATACGTAATAATAGGATGGAATAATAATGTTAATACATATAGTACAGAATATAATAATATTCACCAATACAAATAATTCTCGTATAATATTAGTTAATAATAAAAGCTTTTAATTGCATTTGTTATTCTTATTGTGATCCAAAATAAAATATGGTAAAATGAACTTTCAAAACAACGCTGAAAATACAACTGAAAGAAATAACATATTATCACAAGTCGTTCAATTCAGCTTTACTTCTTTCGTAAATATACGGAAATAAGTAAATACGTGGAACACAGCTCCATTTTGTAATTTTACTAAAAATAATATAAGATTTCATTTAAAAGATGTTAATGACTTCGAAATCTTGAGAAAAAGCCACATTCAGGGGAGCATATTCATATTACCATATTTGTCGTTCCAGAAACCTACAGGCTTTCTGCTTCACACATCCGTAAACAGTAGAAATATTCTGTTCTTCTCCTTTAAATATCTTACTTCACGTACGGATACATTAAATATTCAACGCAACAGGTATACATGTACATCCAATACACCATCTGCTACCAAGTTTCTCGCAAGTCAGATAATCATAGTATCCACAGAGAACAGAAGGTGCTTATTGTTTTTAAATCGCATGTACTCCATTCAATTTTCAAATCAATGTAAATTACAGCTTCCACTTAATTTCCAACTACTTTTTACCATAAAATTATATTTATGTTTGATAAAAACTGTTAATTTGCAACCGTATTCAATTTAGTATTATTAATATAGTATTGAACAGTAATCTCAGTTTATACTAGCATCTAAATGAAAACAATGAGCAGTTGTTAAGATATGAGGTTTAAGTTTAAGGTTTGAGTTTTTGAATGATGCCAAATGGTCTAGCCGGTTAAGGAGGTCAAAAGTGCCCCTAAACCAAATTGGACTTGCGATGGGTCATTTGATAGCTAATGAAAAAAAAACAATCTGTGCCAAGTTTCAACTTTGTATCTCGACTTTGGGGGGGGGGGGGGGGGGTAGTAAAAGGCAAAAAACGAAAAATCACGGTTTTGTTCAATTTCTTCCAACTCAGAGCATGAAAAATTTTGAAAGAAATTAGTGGCACGTCAGTTAGTAATATACATATTAAAGATTTTTCAGATTTTTATATTGCAGATCCAAGCTGTAAAAAATAAAAAACGCAAAAAAATGCCGAAAAATGCCGATTTTTTATTGAAGGAGTTGCAGAAATATAATTATATAATTTGAGTAAGTAGGTATTAGTGATAGTATTGCTCTCAATTTTTTTTAGATTTTTTGGTTAGGTGCGCCGTAGTTAAAAAAATTAAAAACCGGTTTTTTCGGCGTTTTTTGCGTGTCAGATTGACTTATAGGTCGAACTTTCGTATTATTCTGTATTAAATTAGTGTTTGTGCAGTAATCAATGTTTTTGCATGCAGCAAAGCAATATAGCAATTAAGGAAACTAAATAAATAGAGAAAATTGGAATTACTGTGCTATTAAAGCCTAGAGCGTAAAGAATACTTTCAAGTGGTTCGGTGGTCCCGTGGAAAAGTGTCAGGCTGTTTAAACGCTGCGGACTTTTTTTGTAGGTTCGCATCCCACTTAGGTTAATTTTTTTTGCATTACATTTTCTTAACTTCTAACTGATAAAAATCTGAAAAAATTTTATAATATGTTTATTGCTAACTGACGTGCCACTAATTTTTTTCAAAATTTTTCATGCTCTCAGTTGGAAGAAATTGAACAAAAACGTGATTTTTCGTTTTTTTGCCCTTTACTACTCCCCCCAGTCGAGATGCAAAGTTGAAACTTGGCACAGATTGTTTTTTTTTCATTAGCTATCGAATGACCCATCGCAAGTCCAATTTGGTTTAGGGGCACTTTTGGCCCCCCTTAACCGGCTAGACCCTTTTACCAAGAGGTAATCGAATCAATCATAAACGTACAATTGCTTATGAAAAAACAAATAATCGTAATAATTATTTATCACTACAAATCCGCTGGAATTGACACTGTCATATTCCCCGATGCATATCGAGGATGTGGAATTAAACGCCACCGGCATCATCCAGATCGAGCTAAAATGCAAGGGTTACACTCAGACCGTCGTCCTAGAGCCAACGCAGGACATTACGACAAACCGTAGTCTCAGAACAATACTCTACATTGTAGAGTCTATGTTGTAGAGTCTACAACATCACAGAAGATGATTGCTGTCCTACAGACTCTACGAATTCCACCACCATACCAGTCCGTTTGCCGCCAATCAAAATCGCCAACATGAATTTCAACGAATTTAAATACAGTAACCACAAATTAAAACTATTAGAAACATCACTACAAGAAGAATTAGACAAACCAGACAAGGTTCAGTTCGATCATTGGTATAGCACCATTCTCAGCATGATATTATCTATCATTGGCATGATCATCGTCATTAATATGCTGCGCTGGTGCGGTATACCCCAACTAATCAATCAGCACCTGTGTTTCACGAGGGAACCAAGGACAACAAACGATAACTGCTGTTTAAAGATTATAAACACCAATGTCAATCCCGCACCTGGCACGACAATACAATTATCAAAGATCGCGGAAGGAGAAGAACCTTACCTGCAATCCATCCACATGGATGAAAACCGCAGCCGCAGAAGTACCCCCACTAAGACTATTACTAAGGAGATCCACATCACGTGCACCTTCCGTGAATATGGATTAAACCGTAGAATCAAATTGAACCTTTCAAATATATATGTTTGCGTATTTCATATATTATGTCAAGTATTACCTCGTTTGTGATTTGTATCTTTTATATATACATATTTTTTATATGTATATATAAAAAATATGCTTATATTATCTTATATTGCTATTCGTATATTATTCTATTCTACTATTTGTAATCTCATCGTACACATTCATTCTACCTTGTACTCATATTTTTATCTTTCTTCACCCAGGCATTATTCAATTACTCTCAGCTATCGTTCACCTATTATGTAATTTTATTCTTTTTTATACCTACTAATTCTATTTTATTATTCGTGTTGTATTATTTGTATTCATTGCATTTTCATCTATATGTATTCATACCATTATAACTTTATATCAATAATTAGGTAAATGATAGAAATAGCCTAGATATAAGAATTGTATAGAATTACTTTACGTCAGAACCGTAAATTAACTTAAAGGGGGAAGGTGTTGGATACCACTGTAAACCACCCCCACTTAGCATACTCCTAGACCATACCCCCCTCTCTCTCTCACTCTGTCTCCCTCTCTCTCGCTCCCTCCATATATCCTTCTCCTTACTCTCCCCTTTTTCTCGAAACCCTTAACCCTTTGCGGACGAGAGGCGACTCTCAGTCGCCACGGCTTTTCGTGCGACAGGGCGATCATTGGAAATATGAATAATTAATTCGTAAATTCTGTACAAACAAGTCAAAAGGCAAAGAAGCGAACGACCGCTTTCACATTTACAGTTTCGAAAAAATTTGGTAAATAAATTGAGAGGAGATTTTCGACAACCACGAGAGCGAGCTTCAAAATCGACGTCCAACCCTGGCGAAGTTCGTCTGAACGGAAAACTTCACGTAATTCTTACGGGAACAAAGAAGGACTGCAAAGTTTGTTCGACCCGTAACAAACCAGGTGAAAGACATGAGACGACGTATTATTGTGATACATGCCCAGATAAACCACGAATGCACCTTGGTGAATGCTTTACAAAGTATCACACAAAGCGACATTACAGATCGTAATTCTTGTAAAGATAGTTAGTTTCTTGTCAGTCGAAATATAACGTTTTTAAAAGGTAATTTATATGTAAGATCATTTTATTGCATCATGTAAGTCACTCACGCATTTGCGAAAATCGCTTCGTTCTGCTACCTCATTCGGCCGAAAAAGTCGTCGTCCGCAAAGGGTTAAAAGGCCCTTTCCCAATTTCCCGACAGCATTCTTTTTACGAACCTCGAACCACCCAAGTCTAATTTTCTAATAAAGAACCTCACAAGGAAAACCAGGCTTCATCTCTTGATACCTTACGGGATCACGACACAGTTTTCTTCGAATATCTTCAACCCCTGAGGTAATTTATTAATACCAACTATGTTATTAGTATCTTTTGACACACAAAAATAGTCTGTTTACTTAGAACTCCCTATTATTGATTTTAGGGAAGTAAAGTAAGAAAAATAAATATTTCACAGTCAAAAAAGTATTGGCACGTGTGTGATTTGATTAATAAGTACATAATTATCTACAGTCTGGAGAACATAAAATATATTTAATATTTAGTGTGGAAGCCTTTGGCATTAACTATGGCCTGCAATCGATTGGGCATCGATTCCACAAGTTTTTTTACCGTTTCGACTGAAATTTTAGACCATTCTTCTAAAAGCCTGTTTTAAATCGTTTTTATTACTTATTTTCGTCTTCCGAATGTTTAAATTTAATATATGGCAAAGGCTTTCTATGGGGTTGATATCGGGTGATTGTGGTGATGTGGGAAATTGTTTTGGTACATTGCAAAGTAACCACTCTCTTGTTTTTCGTGCCGTATGCTTAGGATCATTATGCTGTTGGAAGCGAAATGTTTCGTTTATACCCATTTTTGTTGCACTCTCTGATAAATTATCTCGCAACACACCAACACAAACCGCAGCATTCATAACACCATCAAGAAATACCAAATTTCCTACCCCATGGTATGACATGCACCCCCAAACCATAACATGACCGCCACCGTGTTTCACTATCGGGCGAATATTCTTCTGTTCTAATTCGGTATTAGATTTCCTCCATACAAATCTTTTTCCATCAGAACCAAAAATGTTAAATTTACTCTCATCTGAGAAAATTACGGTTTTCCAAAATTCCATTGGTTTACTTAAATATGTTTTTGCAAAACCAAGCCGCTTCTCCCTATTCTTCTCATTAATGAACGGCTTCTTCCTCGCTGCTCTACCATAAATCTCTCCAGAATGTAGGACATTTCTGACTGTTTGAGCACTTACTGTTTTTCCCGAACATGTTGCAATATCAGCAGCCAAACTTGTGGCACTTAAAAACGGATTTTTTTATGCCTCTCTCAAGATATCTCGCCGTTCTTTGAACGTAAGTGCTTTCGGACGTCCTGATCGCGGTCTATTCTCGATGCTACCAGTTTCTTTAAACTTTTTAACAACATTTCTCACTGTTGAGAAACTTAAATTTAATATATTACCGATTTTTCGGTAACTTTCACCGCGTTGAAGTAAAGAAATAATTTCATTTCCCATGCACAATGACAATTCGCTCTTTGTTGTAGCCATGATTCTTGTTTGGAGCAAAAACACAAACTGATTGTGTTAATAGAGAGAAGCAGCACATAATAACAAAGTCTGTTTATGTTTGTGTCCTTACAATCGAGAGTGAGGTGTAAGAAAGCGAGTAATACTTATCGTTGCGGTAATGTGCCAATAGTTCTTTGACTGTGAAATTTTCATTTTTCTTACTTTACTTCCTTAAAATAAATAATAGAGAGTTCTAAGTAAACATACTATTTTTGTGGGTCAAAAGACACTAACAAACATAATTGGTATTAATAAATAACTTCAGGGATTAACAATATTCTAAGAAAACTGGGTGTGCCAATACTTTTTGTAGCCACTGTATATTAAATCTAAACACAAATCTAAATGCATGTTTATTAAACTGTATCGAATGTATGTTTCATGATCGAATATGTCTTCTCGGAGTATAAGCAGTTGGCATTTAGGAGTAATGCAATCCTTATTATACTGTTGTCTGCTCTTACAGATGAACTGTACGAAGTTCCAACTGGAATTATTGTCCTCTTGGGGGTTTGTTACGGAAGTATATCGGTATTAGCGGTCGTAGGAAACTCCCTTGTAATGTGGATCGTAGCAACCTCGAGGAGAATGCAGAATGTCACAAATTGCTTCATATCCAATCTAGCGTTTGCAGACATCGTTATTGGCCTATTTGCAATTCCCTTTCAGGTAAGACAATATATTCTTACAATTGATTACTCTATTTATTCCCTACACAACGAATTTGTACGAGACGAATTAGAAGCATCTCGTCTTCTTCTTTGTTTCTACCGTAATGATCTTTTATCGTTCTGAATAATCCAATAACTTGTAGTTAGAGTTATTTTAATATATAATAAGTTTCCTTGCATATAGCCCATTTCTACACTGATAAAGGATACACACAATATGCCAAAAATGAACGAATCAAAGAGAGTGATTTATTGGTAATAAACTTAAAAAATTTATCGATTTGTTTAAATACCTATTTTGTTACTTCACTTACAGAAAATTAACGAGGCATTTTTTTTATTTCACTTTGGATTATGTAGGGCGACTGAGCGGTATAAAAACTGAGTTTATGTAGAAGCTATTAGGTGGTCCAATAAGTTCGTTCCGTTTTCAGCCGTTACAGTAAAACGCCGTTTTTTTCAAATATAATTTATTTTATTCACATACATAGTCACCATTCTTTTCAATTACTTCTTGCCACTTCTCAGGTAGCTTCATAATTCCTTTCGGATGAAAGTCTTTCGTTTTATTATTAAAAAACTCCGCCACGTGCTTTTGGAGGACCTCATAGTTTTCAAATGTTTTTCCGGTAACCGAATTTTGAATGCACCGAAATAAATAATAATCTGATGGGGCTATGTCAGGAGAGTACGGAGGTGCGGCAGGACCTCCTAGCCAAAGTCATTCAATTTTTCAATAACATTTCTTGCCACGTGTGGTCGAGCGTTGTCGTGCTGTAATATCACGCCCCTTCTGTTGGCTAATGCTGTCCTTTTTTTCTGAATTTCTTCCTTTAATCGGTCCAATTGGTCACAATATTTGTCGGCATTGATGGTACAGTTGTTTGGCAAAAGTTCATAATAAACAATTCCTTCCTAATCCCACCAAACCAATAACAATACCTTTTTTGGGTGCAGTCCAGGTTTTGCCGTTGATTCGGGCATTTCGTTGCCTTCACACCAACTACGTTTTCTTCTAGAATTCTCATATTGTATCCACTTTTCATCCCCAGTAACAATTCTTTTTAAAATTGATTCATTTCGATGCCGATTCAACAGAGCCATCCACACTGCCAGGCGGTCTGCGCGGTTACGCTCCGTCAGTTCGTGCGGCACCCACATATTCAACTTTGAAATTAATCCCATCTTCCGTAAACAATTATGCACGGTGGATTTTTTCATTTGAAGTTCCGATGCAATTTCACGCAAGGATATTCTTGCGACGAATGCAACGATTTTGCACCACTAATGCACGTACAGAACTGTTGTCAGCAGTATGTGGTCGTCGAGCGCGATGGTCATCTTCTAATGAAAAATTTCCTCCACGAAAACGATCAAACCATTTTCTGCACGTACGATCTGTTACAGAACCTTCCCCGTAAACAACACAAATATTTCTCGAAGTTTCCGAAGCGTTATACCCTTTACGAAACTCGTATAACATGATGTGTCGAAAATGAATTTTGTTGTCCGTCATGATTTTAGTTTAGATATTACAGAAAAACTTAAAAAAATACGTCTAATTCGCACGAAAGCAAAACTAGAAGTGTACTGGAATATGTACATTTTTACCTGAGTATGTATTGTGGTTTATTACTCATGTAAGAAGGTAATAAAGTTGCCGCGCCGAAAACGGAACGAACTTATTGGACCACCTAATATTTTAAATTGGTATCTCTGTATCTATTCTCCTTCAAATCTTGTCACAAACTGCCTTTTGATCTATGAGAAGTCTTAAAGGAGGAGATCATTTCCAAAATGAGGAGGGATGACTTACGCCCCTCTGAACTAAGGGGCTCTGTTTCTCGCAAGGCCCAAAAGTCGGCCGCTAACGGTCCCGGTGGCGCCGATAAGTGCCAAGAGGACTCGGGCCGTCTAAACGACCATGTAATTTATGTCCTCTTGCATACCATACAAAGAAAATCATTACGCAAAAGGAAAAAACACGCGTGCGCGCGCACACACATGCATACAACAAGAACACAAAAACAAATATATTACATAACTAATGAGATAAAGTGGGAACTCAAAAACCTGATCCCAAAGACTCAATTGGTCCGCACTTGCTACACCATTATACGGGATTTGCGACAGCTGGAACTTATCAATATCAGATACAACATACCTGTTGCGGTCGAAGACACTTTTAATGACGTACGGACCTTCAAACTTTGGGATGAATTTCTTATTCACCCCGGATGTCGTAAAAAATCGCCCTTAGGTACACTACGCAAGACACACTATCCCCCGCATTTCCTACTGACAGGCGGCAATTCTACACACTTCAAACGGTTTCTAATATAAAGCTTCACTCTCTCGTGGAACTTTGGGAACCAATACACGCGGATAATGCTCTCGATCACCTTTTCCCTGCCTACATGGCCCAGATCGTCGTGGCAGGTCCGTATGTCGTTATTTCTTAATTCCTCCGGCACGTAGAATAACAGTTTTTTTTTGCGTTTCCGATAAACCAAGCCACTGCGTAATTCGAATACCTTTACTACCTCGACTTCTAATCGCTCGCGTATCTTTCGAATATGTTTGTCTTTTTCTTACTTTAAACATAAGGTTCGCTCGAACAGATTTCCCTCTAAAATCAGAGCCGTATGACGCCTGCTGAATAATGCGTCGGCGAGTGGACTGATACTCGAATCTCGCACAACATGTATCGGTTTGATATCGCACGGAATATACAAAATTGCGTTTAAGTTACTAATTTTGCCATCGCTAAGGCTGTTTCTAGTGACAACAATTTTGTCACTGAACGAGATTCGTGCATCCGATAATGACAGAAAGTCTCGACCAAGTACTCTGGCGTACGACATCGTCTCATCGACCGCGCTCCTGCTCGGCGCTCCGGCTTCGTTTTTGTTATCATTTCTCCTTGGCGAATTCACCTTGTCATCACGGCGTCGTGGTGTCACTTTCTGCTCACGATCAAGAGACTGCGTCGCGAACGCTTCTAGTAATTCTTCTCGCGACTTGAATCGGTGCATACTTGCTTGAGATCGAAGGCGACCATTCGGGATGCCATCGATGACATATTCCCCCAATTCACCTTCGGAGATCGATATTCTGTTTCATATAATAAGCTAACGAAGATAAGTGCCAGAAGGACTCAGGCCGTTTGAACAAACGAACGGCCCCGAGTACCATGGCTAAATAACCTTTCTCCCCTCTCTCTCTCTCTCTCTGTATGAAATTTGTCTAACTCTTTCGAAGTCGTTCTGTGACCTACCTCGCATACAAATATACACCGCCAAAACACACACACACACACACGCACACTATCGTTCACAAACAAACTCTGCGGTTAACGCACCTTATACGCTTTTCACTCTCGCGCTATCACTTTCACCCTTTCGCACTCGCTCTGTATGTTGCTTCACCGTCGCTTGTTTACAATTAGGCGACCCTCGCCTTCGCCCCCGATGAGTAACACGCAACATGCTCAGAAAAACGCGTATCGTTTGCGGGAGAGTCAACCACCGGTCTTTTCAAACGGCTCGGCTTCCTACACTCGGCCCTCCTGCACCGATGTTCGATCCCGGATATCGTTTTCTGCATCGTCTTCGCTGAGATCTTCGTCAGTCGGCCTACCCCGTGGTTTCTTGGTCGGCTGCTGTTCACGTTCGTAAAAGCCCCACATGATCTTCGACCTTTTTGACAATATATCGATTATTACGCAGCTTTTTATCACTTCAGTACGGCCTTATGAACTTATTGGCCAACTTCAATCCTGGACCTTGTTGAGTGCGTTCAATCGCCACTAACAATTAGTCTCGTTATAGTATATTATATAATGCTTTTAAGAACAGAGTATTGATGCAATTTCCACATAATTAATTGGAATCGCGTTTCAGCAATCAGTAATTAGCACATCTATTACATCTAGAGCAATTACGTTAATAATACCAATCGACAATCCATCACGATTTATCTTATTTTAAACGATAATGTCAAATCACGGATTTTGGAAAAATCGAGCCACTGATATTTTTTGTTAAAGACCACCTGGTTGAGCGATCATTTTTAAAATATCAGTTTTGTACCGAAGTTGTAAGTCTTTAAATTTTTAATTATGAACGGTATAACGAAGTTGCGTTAAATAGTAGCGTTATATAGTTCGCGTGCTATTAGATCCCCATTTTGAATCAATGGAATTTAAAAAGAAAACGCTATATGTACTTCACATTTTTTGTTAAAATAAAAATAAGACGTTTCACTTGAAATTATCGTCTTAATGCACGTCGGAACATATACAGCGTGCCCGTGGTAACACTGGACCGGCCTTCATTTCCTAAAGTATTGTAGATAGACAACATTTGTTATGTGAACATTGCATGGTACAACGCGGGAAATTTTTTGACGAAAGCGAATTGTTTCTAACTTTATTAATTAAGAAGATAGGAATGTCAAGTTCGGTTTCTTAAATGGTACTATATATTTTTCTTCCCATCATTTGTTAGAGCGTTTCAAGACGAATTCATTGACCTTTCATGTATACATATAACCGATTTTAGTTAGTTTTTAGATATTAAGCTTAAAAGTTGGAATAACCCCATATTGGTTTTGGAATAAGCAGTACGGGTGGCGGTATTGTCCACGCCTGAAGAGCCACGTGTGAAACATCGCTATTTGAAATAGATATGAAGTTAAGAGCCGAGAGGTCTGAGATAAGAACGACGAGCCGAAAGGCCAATAGTTTTCCGTCACAAATGCTTCATTCGCTGTATCGAGGAAAATACTTATCGTCGATACTTTAAAGTGTCGTAAAGTTTACTTATTGTTGTAATTCTCATGCACAATGTCCTGTTCGGAACAATTCATAACAGCTCACCTGGGCCTTTCATTATAAGGTAATTCGGTCAACCGACCGATGACACCGACTACCTACCGGGAATTGCCGCTACGATTCCAAGAATTGTACTGAAAATATAATTTCTGACGAATTAGAATTAAGATATATACTTCCTTTCAACGGCAGCAGCTCAAATTTTGTACATGAATATGACCACCCTCTAAATTTAAATCAAAATCTTTTCAACTACTGACACGACATATTATAATATCAACGAACATCCTTGCGTGCCATGATATTTAGTTGAAAATCATGTTTTTCACGATTAAAGACAAAGTTGAATTCGTCATGTTGCAAGGCGATGGATTTAACTTTCCGTGAAGTTAGTGAAGTTCTCCACGAACGTCATCCTGATTGACCAAAGTCAAGCTTGACAACGGTAAAGTCTTTAACTTCTTTTAAGGTAAACAAAATTACTAAAAGTTAGATTTTTCATTCTTTTGCTGTTTATTTAAATTCGGTAGAAAATTGAAAAGAAAAAAGCAGTTTACCATTCAGGATTAAATAACCAGTCATAACTTTTGTTATAAAGAAATTATATTTAAATGGAGGTAGTAACTTTTTAGAAACCACAAGTTTGTTGGTACTTCTAAGCAACCGGAAATGTTAACAGGAATAGGCAAAAAAGCAAAATCAGGCTGTAAATGGTTTGGCTGCAGTTCATGCTAATACAACAGTTTCTGTTCGAAAAATTGCATTGAATTGTGATCTATCTAAAACGACGATTCATAAAATTTTAAGAACTAGTAATTATAAAGCATTTAAACCAGTTTCTGTGCATAAACTGTTCGAGCGAAACTATGGCCTACGCTTGGAATTCGCCTTTGGGCCTGCCGATCTTAACTCCCGAGGAGAGTGCATGAGAAGGTACTCGGGTTTTTCGATGAGAATTTGAGGAAATGTAGTACAGGTCGAACTAATACTTTTCCCAAAAGAAAATGGGTTTCAAAATAGACGTCCCTATTGTACGTCCATGCGACTTTTCCTATACACGGTGGCCGTAGCGTAATGGATAACGCTCCTGCCTCGTACGCTAGCGGACCCGAGATCGAATCCACGCTCATTCGGTCATTACAACTTTTGTTCAAGTACAATATTTAGAAATTAACAAATCTGTTAATTAATTATGAACAAAACTGTTGATTAATTATTATAGTTAGTAGTTTATTAAAAACATACATTTTATTAGTTAAGATATATATATGTACAAAATCGGAGTTAGCGGACAGTGTATTTTATTTTAAGACATTATTGATTGAAAATTACATTATCAGTAATAAACCAAGTGGATATGTAAATGAAAAATCAAAACTAATTGCAAATTTGATTGAATATTTGCTAGTTAATCACAGATACATCGTCTTCATTCCTTATATAATCCCAATATTCATTGCAAAATGTGATAGAAACAATTGATTAAATTTACGTTACAATAATATTTAAAACTATGTAAATGCAAATTATACAGAACCGAATCTTTGTTGGTTTTTACTCTGGAAGCATTTCATGTTCGAGGATTAATAATCACAGATATTATCAGCGTCTTGCCCTATTCTAATGTCTTATTTTTAACCTTACAGTCTATGGGGGTGCGGTGTGTTGATCTTGCTTTTATTTTCAAGGAAAATGTGTTTCTATAAAAACCTTGGTACATGATGTTTGTGGTTTGGTTATAATTTATGGGGCGGGGGGAGTTAGGACGTTAGTAGGTGAGGTTCTTAGATTATGTTAGTGGTGTTAGTACTATGGCTATAATATGTACAGTATTTACAATGGTGCTAGTTCCTTGTGTTTCCCTTGATTTTTACACGGGCTTATCTAATTCGTATAGGTTTACATGTTTTGGGATCCTGATCGGTGTCCCCATTTAGTTTTGTCGAGTGTGTGGACATTGCGTAGTAGGGGGTTGGAATGGTTATTTAATTTTGCGTGGAAGTTATTGGTGATCGTGTCGATGTATTCCTGTAGTAGTGGTATATTGCTGTTCTTATGTATTACAGATATTCGCGCGTTCCTCGGTATATTTCCGGATATCCTGATATTTTGTGTGATTTGTAGTTTTTGTGTGAGTGTTTGAGCGGCTGTGTGCCAGATAGGGCAGGCGTAGGTGAGTGACGGTCTGATGTATGCTATATAAATTAGTTGTTTGAGTCTCTGGCTGAGGGCAGGGGATCTTAAGAGGTTGTAAAATCTACCTATTTTGTTTAGAGCACATTTATTGGCGTATATAATGTGCTCCTTCCAGGAGAGTCTATTATCTATGTGGACCCCTAGGTACTTGACGCGTTTGTTTACAGTAATTGGTTGATTTAGTTAGTTGGTTTAGTTTGATTTTAAGGGTCTTAGGTATTTTGGTTTTCCTTGTAATGAGTGTCGTTTCCGTTTTGTCGGTGTTTATTTTCAAATTCCATTTTTTAGCCTGTCCGTGATTAAGTGGGCTGCATTTTGTACTCTATTGATAGTTTTGTTGATTGATGTGTTTGACGTGTATAACGCGAGGTCGTCAACAAAACCTGCTATATGTATGTGAGGTGGTAAGTTATGAAAAATGTCGGCCGTGTATATGTTAAATAGTGTTGGTGAAAGTACCGATCCTTGTGGGACACCCGCCACTACCTGCTCGGGGTTGGAGGTGCTTTGGCCTACCTTGACTCGAAGTGTTCGGTTTGTTAGGTATGAGTGAATTAGTCTGCATAATGTGGTGGCTATGTTGTTGGATAGCATGTGGTGTATGAGACCTTCCTTCCATACGGAGTCGAAGGCCTTCTCCGTGTCAAGTAATAGGAGTGCTATAGATTTTTTAAGGCCATTTGTTTTTTAATGTCGTTTGTGACTCTGGCCAGTTCGTGTATTGTTGAGTGCTTGTTTCTGAATCCGAATTGTGTTGCAGGAATTATGTCTAGTTCCAAAAGTGACTTGTTTACTCTAGCTAGTATTATTTTCTCTGTAATTTTAGATAATGATGGAAGTAGGCTAACCGGTCTGTAGCTGGCTGGTATGGACGAATTTTTATTGGGTTTGGGGATGGGTATCACTTTCGCACACTTCCACGTGAGCTGGAAGTGTTGGTGGCTGAGGATTGCGTTGATTATGTAATGAATTCTAACTATTGCTTTTTTGGGGAGATTTTTTAGGATGATGTTTTGGATGTTGTCGTTTCCAGGAGCCTTGTTGTTCTTAAGGATATTGATTAGTGTAGCTACCTCCTTTGGTGTGGTTTGTTTTATTTGTGGTTCGGTTGTATGTGTCTGTTGTGTTAGATTTTTGCTGAGTGCTTTGTTGGTTTTGGAATGTATGTGCTGTGCGAAGGCTCTGTTGCCCTTATCTATTGCTGCTTTATGGATGCTTGCGTAATGTGATGCGAGTATGTTCGCTTTTTCAGTGTCGGAGCGGGCTGTTGAGTTTGTGCTTTTTAGTGTAGCGATGGAGCTGTTTTTGTTATTGTTGAAAAATTTTGTGATTTTCCAAAAGGAGTTGTTTTGATGGTTTTTGTGTAGTTATTATAGACTTTTTTAAGTATATGGGATCTGTGTAGTTGCCAGTGTGTTCTGATCTTGTTTTTTTCTTTAATTAGTTGAGCTATGCTTGTGGGTTATGGTGGTAATGAATAGTTTGGTGAGTGGAGCGGAATGGCTTTGTCGGCCGCTGCCGTGATGTGGTGTGTGAACGATTCGATTTCTTTATCGATGTCTGATGTATTGCGGATTATGGGTTTGGCCGAGTTAAGATTTGCGTTTATTATCGATCTGAATTTCTTCCAGTTAGCTTTGGCGTAGTTAGGTCTAAGTGTGTTTGGGCACAGTATTTCTGTATTGGGGGTGAGGGTTAATATTACGGGAAGATGGTCCGAGGATCCTTCGTTAATTGTTTTGGCGTCGTGTAATATTATATATACCTGCCCTATTGGTGAGTGCGAAATCGAGTATGCTGTGTGTGCAGTTGCGCTTGAGTTAATGAATAGGTTATGTAGTATGGTACCGCTTTTATTTTTCCGAGCGCAATTCCAAAGTTGGTGCCTTGCGTTAAAGTAACCCCCGATTATTGTGTCTCCGTTATCGTGAAAGAGTCTTGTTTCGGCGCACGTCTCCTTCACGAAGCTGGTCAGGTTTGACGTGTTCCGGCTCGGGCAATCGTATAGTTGGCAATACCAAATATGATTGCCTAATTTCCCACACCAGGGGAATCTATCTTATAATCACTTGGACACCAAGTCTCACTTTAACGTATATCGTTTATTACTACAAACTGGGGTTACAGATAACACTTCTATTTGTTAACAGGTCTCGGAACTATTTACACTGTTGTATTCTCAGTAGATTCAAGATTGTTTCTGCTCTGTTCTTAATGTACTCAAGTCTCTTTCTATACTTGTTCTTAATGCACTCAAGTCTGTTTCTATTCTTGTTCTTAATGCACTCAAGTCTGTTTCTATTCTTGTTCTTAATGCACTCAAGTCTGTTTCTATTCTGTCTCTCCGCCGCGATGAATCCCTTGTCGAAAGCTCGCATCGCGGGGGAGAGCATGTAATTGTCCAGTTCTATTGGTGGAGCCAAGTCGAAATTTGTCATTGGCTCCTTACCGGTTTGAATTTTCCTATTGGTGGATTGCCTTGGTCCCTCACATTTTACCGATTTAGGCGGGCGGATGGCATCGTAGCCGCTAGATCGCGATCTAACGGTACGAGCACACCTCAGCCCTAATCCTAAGATCCCGAGTTCGAGCACGTACCGGTAACAACCGTAATTAAGCCATAAAAAAGGCATCGAAACTCGGGTGGCAAAATAATTAACCAAATTCTCGGACTTCGGGTAGTCCCTTATTTATGACCAAGGCAAGCCCACCATTCCGCAGGAACATACAGCCCCCCTTGAGCGGTCCCGCTCAATCTAATTACAAAAATTTACACAAGTAAGCCTATACAAACATTTCACAATATAAAACAACTTTCTTATACTAACATATACTCCTTGGTTCTCAAATTATCATACAGTAAAATACATTGACTATTCTATTAAATTGACACACTCACATATCAATCTATCTCTCGCATTCGTACATAAATTTCTAACATACATACATTTTTACACACACATATATACATGGAATATTGCACATCACTTTTACAATTGTGCGGTTTCTACCGGCAGCGGCGCGAGATTTTTGACGCTACGTTTGTGCACACCGGTCGCTGGTTTGACCGTTACGACTCTCATGATCCCGTCTGCTCCCGGGTGTCCGTCGATGACCCTGGCCAGCTTCCACTGCAGGGGTGCGACTCCGTCCTCTCTCAATATGACCATTGATCCCTTATCAATGTTCTCGGCGGTGCCCCTGTGCCAACCCTTACGAACTGTATATTCGTGCAGGTACTCCCTTTGCCAGCGCCTCCAAAGATGATGGCGCATACGTTGCGTATGTTGCCACAATGGGAGTCTTCCAGGCGGCTCCTCACCATACGAAGGCTGTGGAATACTCGTTAGAGCCTCGCCGACGAGGGAATGTCCGGGGGTCAAGGCGGATAGGTCGTTGGGATCAGTGGACAAGGGTGTTAGAGGTCGGGAATTGAGTATGGCCTCGATTTCCGCAACGTACGTCAAGAATTGCTCAAGAGACAGCAGTGTTTCCCCTATCACGCAGTAAAAATGGCGCTTGAAGCTCTTTACAGCCGCCTCCCACAGCCCACCGAAATGGGGTGTACGCGGCGGGATGAAGTGCCATCGCACTCCGTCCTGGGCGAGTTCGCGTCCCATAATATTCCTTCCCTGTTCGGACTCTACCAAATCGTATAGTTCGCGTATCTCTAAATTCGCGCCTACGAAATTCGTCGCATTGTCGGAACATATGTCGCTGCACTTGCCTCTTCGCGCAAAGAAACGACGTAGAGCCGCCAAGAACGACACGGTCGTCAAATCCGACACCACCTCCAGATGTATCGCCTTCGCGACGACACATACAAATACCGCGACGTACGATTTGACTCTTCCTCGGTTTCTTTGAGTCTTCTCCTTTACGAAGAAGGGCCCGCAATAATCGATTCCGGTATGTAGGGCCGGTCTGCTAAATCGGATTTGCGGATTTGCGCGTCTATAATGGATGCAACTACGCATCACTTGCATCACGCATTCTCTGCCGCGAACTATCCGATATTTGCGTCTTACGGCGCAAAGTGTGGCACTTAAACCACTATGCATGTGATTTGTATGTGCTTCCCTAGCAATTAGTTCGGATACGTGATGTTCCCTTGGCAATAAAATGGGATGTTTCTCGCCGTACTCTAGATTGTAAAATCGTTTCAAGGCGGTTTGATACGATTTGCCGATCGCGTTTTTAGAAGCCTTAAAGGGTAACCGAACGGTGTATCTACCTGTCCCTGGGTCACGCCGCGTATACCTGACATAATGCTCTTCGCATTCTACCTCTTCCCTTGAAAATACGCGAGTGCTAGGCCCCTCCTCCAATTCCCAAAATTTCTGTAGTTGGGTCTCTAAACTGCCGATACCTAAGTGACATGTCTCAAATCGCATGTCACTAACAGGGCTGGCAATTCTTCCGGATATCACCCAACCCAGCCTTGTTTCCTGTAGGACTGCGCCTCCCTTATCTAAACTTCTTTGACCCGGTCTCAACATGGCATAAAATAATTCGGTGCCTAGCAATGCGTCAATCGGAGCTGGGGTTCCGAAATTCGGGTCAGCTAGTGCATATTCCCTTGGAATTTTCAACGATTCCTTTCGCACGCGCTCTACGGGTAGCCATGACGTAATTCTCGGTAATAAGAGAAATCTCGCATCGGTCTCATAGTCATCTATTCGCGAAAGGATACGAGATGTGATTTCGGAATCACATGTCATCCGTACTTGACTTAGTCCACTCACGGGTACGTCAATCTTTCTTTCCCGGATTCCTAATTTTTTCGCGAATTCTGTTGTCATGAAATTTGACTGCGAGCCCGAATCTAATAGAGCTCGACACCGATGCGAGATTCCGCGTGCGTCAACGACCTTTATTAGGGCGGTGGACAATAATACCTGCGATGTACAAGTCGCGTTTAATCCCAGAGTTTCTCCCGCCCCTGAATTCGTCTCATGTACAGCGTCCTTGTGTAGTAGCGTATGATGTCTCCGTTTGCATCTGGAGCATGATCTCCATTTGCAGGAGCCCACCAAGTGCCCGAAGTTCAAACAATTGAAACACAGACCTGCACCCTTCACGAATTCTGCTCTCCTTTCGATCGTGAAGCCTTTAAACTTGTCGCACGCGTAAATTGCATGTGACCTTTTACATGCTGGGCACTTAGGCCCTTCGTTACCTACATACGGGTGGGTACCTTTCGTGCCTCTACCTGCGCGGGTATTTCCGGATTTACGCTCCCTAGTTTCGTTAAACGCGTCGCGCCTCAAGCTTTCCGATTCCGCGGGGATATAATCCTCTAATAATTTTCGTCTACTACGTAGGAAATCTATCATATCCTTTAAGGTCGGAATCTCCTTATGCTGACAAAACTCTTTCCACTTAAGTCGCGATTCGCGGTCCATTTTCGTAAGCAACAAATACACAGGAAACGCTTCCAGGTATGGTTTTCCCAATGCTTCTAACGCCCTGTAATGTTTTGTCGCTTCCTCACTCAAATGGATAAACGCACGCGTAGGCTCGTTATCACAGTTGGGTAACTCACACCATGCTTGTACGCGCTTGTTCAAAATCGCGACCGGATTATTGTATTCGTCCTGGAGAATATCCCATGCCACCGCGTAGTTTCGGGCAGTTACTTCTAATGACTCTATTTTATCCGCGGCCTTTCCGGAAAGACATGAGCGTAAATACGTCAGGCGTTGATTGTCGCTAAATCCCGGGTTGTTGTGGATCGACGATTTGAACGCGTCAGAGAATGCGGGCCATTCCTCGTATGCACCACTAAATTTAGGTAGCGTCATGACCGGTACTTTAATTTGAAGTTCGTTCGACGCGATGGATGAAGCTGGATGTGGTGTCGTATTCAATGTGCGCGGCTCTACTTGCACGTTGTCTCGAGCACTATCGACTCCCGATGTGCTGCGACTACGCACTATCCTTTCCGCCTTTGCGGTCACATCATAGTAATTTTCATCGATCTCTAATCTTTCGGCAAGGCGAACTTCATACTGTTCGTCGGATGCGATCAGTTCTAATTCCGATTGTATACTTTCGAACGACGTAAATGTGTCTTGTGTAGCCTCTAATCTTTTCTGGACGCCTATTACATCTACCGATGTCTCGTCCATATTATTAATAAATCTCTCCAAGCATGTTATCTTGGCCTTAATCGTACCGCGTTTGCGCACTAATTCACGCTCGCGAATGCTAATCTCTTGAGCCATTTTTTCAACACGTTGTTTTCAAGGTAAGGAACGCGGAGTATAAATACAGGAATATCGGCGCTGCTAAAACAATGTATTTCTCACAGTACCTGTGTCTCTTCGGCGACGCCTTCCTGTCCTCGTTTGTCTCCGGGTTGTCTTGCCCTTGATCTCTCCCAGTTGTCCTCGTTGTATTCTTCACCCTTTGATGAAGCCTCGTATCTCTTGGTGTCCTGGCTGTAGATCCGCACTTGCTCTCAGTGGTTGGATGCAGCCAATGTTGTCTCCAGTTCCAGAAATCCGGCTCGAAGGACCATATGTTTCGGCGCACGTCTCCTTCACGAAGCTGGTCAGGTTTGACGTGTTCCGGCTCGGGCAATCGTATAGTTGGCAATACCAAATATGATTGCCTAATTTCCCACACCAGGGGAATCTATCTTATAATCACTTGGACACCAAGTCTCACTTTAACGTATATCGTTTATTACTACAAACTGGGGTTACAGATAACACTTCTATTTGTTAACAGGTCTCGGAACTATTTACACTGTTGTATTCTCAGTAGATTCAAGATTGTTTCTGCTCTGTTCTTAATGTACTCAAGTCTCTTTCTATACTTGTTCTTAATGCACTCAAGTCTGTTTCTATTCTTGTTCTTAATGCACTCAAGTCTGTTTCTATTCTTGTTCTTAATGCACTCAAGTCTGTTTCTATTCTGTCTCTCCGCCGCGATGAATCCCTTGTCGAAAGCTCGCATCGCGGGGGAGAGCATGTAATTGTCCAGTTCTATTGGTGGAGCCAAGTCGAAATTTGTCATTGGCTCCTTACCGGTTTGAATTTTCCTATTGGTGGATTGCCTTGGTCCCTCACATTTTACCGATTTAGGCGGGCGGATGGCATCGTAGCCGCTAGATCGCGATCTAACGGTACGAGCACACCTCAGCCCTAATCCTAAGATCCCGAGTTCGAGCACGTACCGGTAACAACCGTAATTAAGCCATAAAAAAGGCATCGAAACTCGGGTGGCAAAATAATTAACCAAATTCTCGGACTTCGGGTAGTCCCTTATTTATGACCAAGGCAAGCCCACCATTCCGCAGGAACAAGTCTCTTGATTATATTCGCGTCTAACGTGCTTTTGGGTGGGTTGTATAGTGATACTAATTTGATCTTTTTGTTGTTTAGTCTTATCTGTACAGCTACCATTTATACATGTTCGTGTGTCGTTATATTGGGGGTTGGTTCATGCTGTATGTCGTTCTTTATGAGAATAGCGACACCCCCTCCTTTAGTTTGCCTATCCTTGCGGTGCACTGTATAACCGGGGACTTTTATGGTGGAATTTTTGTTAAAGTGGGTTTCACTTAGTAGGGCTATATCTATTTCGTGTAGGTTTAATATATGGATAAGTTCTGATAATTGGTTTTTAAGTCCACGGGTGTTGTATAGCATAAGTTTCATATGTTTTATAATTTTTACGGACATTTCTGTTCGAAAAGGTGTGCGTATTTTAGTATGATTTTTATTTTGTCGATGCCCGAAGGCGCCGCTTTTACCTCTGTTATTAGACTCCGTATTTCCTCGATCAACTGGTATATGTTGAGGTTGTGCAGTTCCTGGTATAGCGATTCTAGTTCGCTCGTAGTCCTCGTCGGATCTTGGGTTGGTCTGTAGTTATTGGAGGAGGCCTCCGTGTGCGTTATGGGGGGTGCTTCTTTTTCAAGTCCTTGTCTTCTGAGTTGAAGTGACCTCCAGGCGGTGGTCGCTTCTGCATACGAGGTACCTCGCCTGGTGAGTCGAGTTACGTTAACCCTTGGGGTTCGGGGTGTCCTCAGTGGTAAATCTATGGTGGGTGTGTTTTTCTCCTTCCTGGCGATATAATCCAGCCTGGCACTACATTGTCCGTAGCTTGACGCATGCTGTAGTCCGCAGTTAGCACACTTGAGCTCGTTTGTGTTCTTCTTGCAGTCCCTGCTATCGTGGTTTCCTCCACATCTCACGCATCTCATCGTGAGGTTACAATGGCTGCTTCCGTGGCCAAATAATTGGCAGCGGAAGCATTGGCTTACTGCGTTGTTGGATATGAATTTTTCCACCGTAATTTTATGGTAATGTACCACTCGGATTTGCCTCAGGTCATTAAGGGTTGCCTTCGGGTCTGTCGTTACTGCGTAGACAGGTAGTGGTCTTTTGGAGCCATCGGACTCCCTTTTGGCCATCTGGTAAACATCGTTTACTCCGTCTATTTTGGAGGAGAGGTCCTCTTTAACCTCTTCGGGGGTGAAAGTAGCCGGGAGGCCGTGAATCACGTATTTCCTTTTGCGTTCGCTTTTGAATCCAAATGTGTGAAATTCAGTATTCTGCTTTTTCAGCATTTCCTTAATTTTCACGTGGTTATCCTTGGTCCTTGCGTGGATTTGCGTGGTTCTACCTGTGTGTTTTATCACGTATTCGGTAGTTATTTTATTTATCTCCTCCGTGAATTTTTTTGAGTTGGCCGGGGTTCCATTCAGCACTATGGGCGGAATCTTTTCATTTTTGTGTGCTGTTCTTAGTGTCTCCGGAGCGTTTTGGAGTAGCTCAAATGAGTTTTTAGTTGGTATGTTGGGTTCTATGTCCATACTTGAGGATGTTGTGCCTTGGGATGTTGCTGGGTTATTTATGTTGGATGTTTCGTCATTTTCTTTGTTTTTATCAGAGTTAATCATGTTCCTGACCTCTGCCGGTGGGATGATATGTACCCTTAGGTTTTGTGAGCGTTTGGCATTTTTCATGACCTTTATTGGTTGTGGTAGAGTCCCCTCATCCTCTAATGGTCTTTTGTACAGTTGTGTAGGCCCCGTCTTACTGATGGAGGGCTTGGTGCATTTCCTTCCTGCTCTGGCTGGAATGCCTACTCCTTTCCTTCCGGATGGACTTTCCTGACTACACTTCACTTGGTACACGTCACTTTTTTTGTTCGCTTTCGAATTTCCGTACCTACTCTTTGTTAGGGACCTTTTTGCCTTTAGGTGTTTACCCTTCGGCGGTCATATCCAGACTGATTATGCTACGGTCACCTTGTATTGCAAAAGTCGCATGGACGTACAATAGCGACGTCTATTTTGAAACCCATTTTTTTGAAAAAGTAGGGCGTAGTGGAAACTAATTTTTTGCGAAAAGTATTAGTTCGACCTGTACTACATTTCCCCAGAGTCTCATCGAAAAACCCGAGTACCTTCTCATGCACTCTCCTCGTCAGTCCTTCTGGTTATTAACTTCATATCTGTTTCAAATGGCGATGCTTAACGCGTGGCTCTTCAGGCGTGGACAATACCGCCACCCGTACTGCTTATTCCAACCACATCTTCTTCAGGAAAAATCAGTAAACTTCCAAGCTTAATATCTCAAAAATTAATTGTAATTGGTTATATACGTGCAAATTCAATGAATTCGTCTTGAAAGCACTATCAAATGATCTGAAGAAGATATATAGTTTCATTTAAAAAATCGAATTTGACCTTCATATCTTCTTAACTAATAAAGTTAGAGACAATTTGCTTACGTTGAAAGACTTTCTTCCTTGTACCATGTAATGTTCACATAAAAAATGTTGTCTATCTACAATACTACAGGAAATTAACACTGGTCCTTACCGCGCACACCCTGTATGTTGTACGTTTCAGAGTTTCCAAAGTGACTTCCGATTTTTTAAATGGAAATACTACTTTTCGCCGTATAATTGTAGTACATGTTAGGATCAAAATAAACGTGAAAGTTATTCAAGAGTAAACTCTTATTGTTGTTGTCATACCGGAAGATTCTAAAACATCTATTTATGATTATGTAATACAATTTTATTTACAGTTATACGTTCGTACCAAGAGTACAAGCAAGTTGCTAGACTTTCATCCTGCTCCGCTCAAAGATAAATTATCAATAATAATGAGAATGATTAATACTTGTTGCTTGAAATATAAGTAATCAATATTATACATATATGCTAACGGAAATCGATTACGTATTAGTAAATGTGCACACATTGCCAAAGCAAGACAAGCCATTTTAATAACAGAAATTACAAGGTATGAAAAAATGTGGTAGACAACAAACTTTGAATCGTATCTTCAGAAATAATTTAAATACTCGATATAGTTTCCGATAAATAATCGAGTCAAATAATTGTTGTCATTATTACCTATATATTATATACCATAGCAATAATTGCCTCCGATAGTAAATTGCATTACGTTAATATAAGGGTGGATTCTATGGATCTAGGAAAATTCTACCAAATAAGTATCTAAGGATGTAAACGCAAATTTCATTGAGTACATTTATTAATAAAAGTTTTATTTTATAAAATTAACAATTTTATTACTAATATTCACTTAACGTAAACATATATTATATACATAATAAACGAAGAACGCAAGAAAAATCAAATACTTAGAAAGTTAAACATTCAAATTGCTGCTGTGGAGTGGTCAGCGTCACGCATAATTCACTCTCAGGCTGTAGCGCTAGGCTAGTGGCTTTCCGACTTTTGCTTTTGTGGGTTTTACGCTAACATCTAAAAAACATTATCGTCGCACATGTATAACTTGTTTATACAAACTGATAAGCAGCTCCAGCCAGTGCATACATAAATCTATCGCAAATTATTTATAGTTTGATTTGTTCTTTTCATTTCGTCTTGACCTCTAAATATTCCAAACATCTTGAAATTTACGAATATATTTTAGTTTTCGCTAAAATTACAATTTAAATAACCTATGGTAACTAAATTTTACGCATGACTCCATGACGAGTATACTCGTCAATCACAGCTAACTGGTTAGAATGCATGCTCGAGCAATAAATAGTATACATGCGGCAATGAGATTCAAGAGCATGTTTAGTATTCCACAAAATAAAGATATTTAGCTTTTCATTAGGTCTAATCGTAAGAGTTGCCAAATTGTACATTTAATGTCACATTTTTCTATTGATGCAAATTATGATTCATTCTGGTAGATTTAAATCTTATTACTCGCAAATATCTGCTATAGATATAAGCCCTTCAAGTTTACAGGTTACGGGACATTAACAAATTTCATACTTAGTAATTTCTGCCTGACATCGTCTTACATAGAGGAACAATTGTAATGAAAAGCAATACTTGATTATATGGCTTGACAAAATAATACCTTATGCGTTTTCTCTCTTTTAAAGTTTCAAGCTGCACTACTACAGAGGTGGAATTTGCCGAATTTTATGTGCGCCTTTTGCCCATTTGTGCAAGTGCTCTGCGTAAACGTTTCAGTATTCACTCTGACGGCGATAGCAGTTGATAGGCATCGTGCAATTTTAAAGCCTTTAAGGTACGTATGGAAACCATTAATTTCTCATCCGTTTTATTTCTGTTCAGGTCACAAAGCCATTATTCAATTTATTTTCTTCAATAGAAATCAACAACTTTTAATTGGTAATTAATTGAACTCAATATCCAAATCCATCTACATTTTCATTTGTTATCATGTAATAAACTTAATTAATTAGTTGGTGTTATTTAGTACAATCTGTCCAATGTACAACATCCATTGCTCTATTATTCAATGTCGGAAGATATTATGAATTTACTTTTAGATGGTATATCTGATTTGAATTTGTTTTCTATCCAAATAAAACAGGAACGTATAATGTAATGCATGACATGTAATTCAGGCAGACGTTGTTGTTATACACAGGCGTAAATTTATTTAGGGCCTACAAGAAACTATTGAAATATGGAAAGACATGACTGTTAAACAATGGGAAATCCATTAACACGTTGACTGCCACGCGTGTTTACAACAAAATCCCCGTCAGGCCATGAGAACTTTTGCTGTCACCCGAATACGGGTGACGTGGCCTGATGAGAACTTTTGCTGTCACCCGAATACGGGTGACACGGCAGTTAACGTGTTAAAATATTTAACCGTAAATATCAAGTTACGTACCAAGAGTCGTAATAAGTATACAAAAAACGAAATTGGATATAAAATACGTATAACATAATGATAGAACACCAGACAATTCAATAATACTCTAATAATTTTGGTAATAATGATTCTTCTGCTCCGTTTGTTTTTATGCAGCCAAATATTAATTTATTAATATTAGTAAAATAATTATTAAGTATCAGCGAATCACATGTTGCAATGATTCCGTGTTTTTATAACACATGCATATTAATCTTCTTAAAGTAAAAACTTCAAACCTTACTAATCAGTAAATAAAGAAATATTGTGCAATCGAGTCAAAAAGTTGCTCATCGCATTAACCAGGAGATTATAGCTGTTTTGTGCTCGTGCAAAGCATGTTCGTTTTCCATACTATATGTTGTCTTACTGCCTTTCCGTGCTCCGGAAGCAACTTTTTCGGATGTCCCTGCAAACTCCCTCAAAATGCAGAATACCTAATTCGCATGGATAACATGGTCATTGACTTTCTCTCGTCGCCTAAGTCCATTTCAAACTTATTATCTGTGAAACCAAATTATTATCTGTGAAACCAACGTTTTTACACTACTTTATTGTCTTCATAATAAAGATACAATAATTATAAATAACAGCATCTGTTGTCAATTGCTTTTACACTTGATATCGCTTTTAAAAACATATACATGAGTGCATAAGGACTATACTATAACTATTGTAAATATATCAGTAGCTCATAATCTTTCTCAAAAATCAATAATTTTGTATTACCTTACGGTCTTGATAATAAAGATAGGTAATTACAAACAATAGAATCACTTGTTACTTCTGCACTTGATTCCCCTTTCAAAGCTATGCATAAATGTATGTGAAAGTGCGCAGAAAAAGAAAGAATGAGAGGGAGAAAGTGCATGCATGTGTGTGAGTGAATGAGAAGGGCGTCGTCGAAAAAACAAAAGACGTAGCGAGGCGGCTTGACAACATGGCCGAGAAAGGAGGAAATCGGCAGTCATCATCTCGATTCCGATCGACAAACATCATTTTGTAATTATTTTATCCTTTAATAAACATTTTATATATATTCTGCAACCAAGGGAATCCTACATGAATAGGTATAACGCGATTAATATGTCGAGAGTTCTAGTGTTAAGAAACATAATCACTTGCAACTGGATTTCATTGTGCTCACTTTGCTCTTCTTCTCCGTAAGAACTTCATATTTATTCATTTAAAAAATAATACTTCCGCCCTCAGAATAATGAAGTTTGTGAAAATCAAACAAACTGTAATTATTACCCAAATATTTTAATTATTATTGAGTTATGTTATATTCTATTCTCATGTTATATGTATTTTATAACAATAATCTGTTTAGAGTATTAATGAAATAATCAATGTTATCAGTGAATATTGCAAATCAGCAAATTTCAATTCAATGTTGGTATTATTTTCTAGCTTGTTCATTAAATAATTCAATAATATGACATATAATAATAATAATTAATAGATTTATTTTCAGCCTCTCAGCCATAAAAAAGGGCATGGTTTACAATAAATTCTTAATAACTAACGTCCACACTCTCTCATCCCTCTCACTCACACGCTGCACGTTATCCGCCCCTTGTCCTTTCTTCTACCCTCCACCTCTCTGAACCATTCTGCTATCTCGTTACTCTTTCTACCACTGACTAGATCCTCAATCCTTACTTCCCCTCTTTCTAGTTTACTGCATTCCCTTACCAAGTGATCCAGCGTTCCTCGGTCAACCTCTCCAAAGTCGCACTTGCTTGCCTTGCCCTCTTCCCAATACCTCCACGATCTTTCCGCATTTCCGTATCTCACCCTCGCAATTAGCCTCTGGCTGCCTTCTTGCCCTTCCTTACTCCGATACTCTGCTGTTTTCTTTATTCCTTTCCACTAACTTCCCTACTATCTCTTGCGCCTCCCATCTTACGAGGAGAGTGCATGAGATTATACGCAAGTTTTTCTATGGGACTTTGAGGATATGTAGTGCAGGTAGGGCCAATACTTTTCCCAAAAGCTTAGCTTCCACTACGCCCTACTTTTTCCAAAAAATGGGATTAAAAATAGACGTCGGTATTATACGTCTATGCGCCTTTTCCTATACAAGGTGACCGTAGCGTAATGGATAGCGCTTCTGCCTCGTACGCTAGCGAACGCAGGATTGAATCCACGCTCGTTCGAACATTAAAACTTTTTTCAAGTAAATTTTTGTTTTAAGTAAAATATTTAAAAATGAACAAAACTGATATTTTAACATCGCAAAATAATATTTTAACGAAGAAAATTCAAAAATTTATTTTGGGAAATGAGTTTTATACTTTTGCATGCTATGTTATTCAATACTGCAAACATCCGAACTGTAAATATTACAAATATCATATTGTTTATCAGAATAATATTACGATTTTTTAACATCGACATGACCTAAATAAACATTCTCATTTATTTTTTCGAATAACTTTACCAACTTTGTATAGTATATAATATACCAAGAAGCTGATAATACCTGTGATTATTAATCCTCGAACATGAAATGCTTCCGGAGTAAAAACAGCAAAGATTAGGTTCTGTATAATTTGCATTTATATAGCTTGAAATAGTATTGTAACGTAAATTTAATCATTTGTTTCTATCACATTTTGCAATGATTGCACTGTCCAACACAAAAAAAATGTTCTAACAACGAATATACAATTCTTATAGATTTCGACGTGCTGAAAACGAATCCGCAAACCATTTCTGGCCAGTAACTACCATTTTCGAAAAAATCAATTTTGAAAAAAAAGGTACTTTTTTGCCCTTTGAACAAGATTTGTGACGTAAGTATATAAGTTAGACAGTTTTTATTTATTGCAAAAAATTCTGTGGAGCTGCGTTTTGAAGTCTGTTTATGGCTTTTGGAATGGAGTAGCTGGATGAGTAAATCGCAAGGTCATCCGCGAAGCCAGCGATATGTATATGTGGTGGGAGGTCGTTGAAGATGTGTGCTATGTACAGGTTGAACAGTGTTGGGGATAGTACCGAGCCTTGAGGGACTCCTGCTACTATCTATTCTTTGTTTGATAGGCAGTTGCCCACTCTTACTTGGATTTTACGGTCAGTCAGATATGAATATATGAGGTTGCATAGGGATACTGGGATGTTTGCAGAGGATATTTGGTAGAAGAGACCTTCTTTCCATACGGAATCGAAGGCTTTCTCTGTATCTAGGAGTAGAAGGGCCGTGGACTTCTTCTGCTCCATTTGGATTTTAATGTCGTTCGTAACTCTCGCAAGTTGGTGCAAAGTGGAATGTTTCTCGCGGAAGCCAAACTGGGTAGGTGGTATTACGTTGTTGATATTTAGGAATTTATTTAATCTCTTTAGGATGATCTTTTCGGTGATCGTGGAAAGGGTTGGCAGGAGGCTGACTGGTCTGTAATTGGATGGGACGGATAGGTTTTTGTTCGGTTTCGGCAGCGGTATGACCTTCGCGCATTTCCATGCGGGCGGAAAGTGTTGGTGTTTTATGATGGTGTTTATAATGTAGTGGAACTTTGTAATTGCCTTTCTGGGAAGGTTTTTGATAACTATGTTGGGGATGTTGTCGATACCGGGGGCTTTATTGTTTTTAAGGTTCCTTATTATTGCATGGACTTCCTTGGGAGATGTTTGTTTTATTTGTAGGTCGGGCGGTGTCAGAATTTTGTGTGTCGCCGGGATTCGTTTTGAGGTAGAGGAATTTATGTGCTGTGTGAATGATTTATTGCCTCTGCTTAATGCTTGTTTGTGTATTTCCGCGTAATTGGTTGCGAGCCTATTGGCTTTATCGGTGTCTGAGTGGGCAACTATGGACGCACTTTTTAGGGTGGCAACGGAGTTGGTAGAATTAATGTTGAAGAATTTTGTGATCTTCCAGAACGAGTTGTCTTTTATTTTGGCTTTACCTAGTTTAGAGTCCCATAGGTCGTTTCTGCATTTGCTAAGTTCTAATTTGACGTTTTTTGAGTAGCTATTAAAGGCCCTTTTAAAGGGGGGGGGGGGGGAGAGATCTGAAGGTTTGCCAGAGTGATCTGCTTTTCTTTTTGGCTTTAATCAATTGCGCGATGTGGGGCGGCAACGGCGGAATAACTATTTTGTACGGTGATAGTGGGATGGTGTTGGTAGTTGCGGTGTTGATGAGCCGTGTGAATGTTTCTATTTCTATGTCTATGTCATTGGTGTTGTTAATTGTTGGTTTGGCCGACCCAATTCTTTCGTTGATTTCATTCCTGAATGCTTTCCACTTAGCCTTGGTGTAGTTTGGGCTCAATGTTATGTTGGTGTGGGGAGCTGTGTTTGAGGTGAGTGCGTATATGACAGGTACGTGGTCTGAGGATCCTGCGTTAATTGTTTTCACCTTTTGTAATATGCCTGCCCTATTGGTAAGTGCGAAATCTATTGTGCTGTGTGTACGGTTCGGTGTAGTTGGGGTGTATGTCGGGTGCTGGGGAGCAACGATTTTAATGTTCGAGTTTGTGACCAGTTCCTGGATAGCTTGTCCACTTTTGTTCTTACGGGTGCAGTTCCATAATTGGTGCCTGGCGTTGAAGTCGCCCCCCATTATGACGTCGCCGCGGCAATGGAAGATGTTTTTTATTGTAGTTGGGCTTAGTGTGTCTTTTGGCGGCTTGTATATGGCAATGATTGTTAGCTTTTTGTTATTGAGTTTCAGGTTTATTGCTACTGTTTCAAATTGGATATCGGGTGATTTGATAGGGGCTGGATCGTGTGTGATAGCTTCTTTGATGATTATAGCTACTCCGCCGCCTTTGGTTGTTCGGTCATTGCGGTGAATTTTGTAGCCCGGTATTTTTATAACTGTTTTGTTGGTGAGATGGGTTTCGGAAAGGAGTGCTATGTCAATGTTTACTGCTCTAGGATGATTTTAAGTTTTGCAAGCTGGTTTCTAATTCCTCTAATGTTAAATAACATTAAGTTGAGTTCGCTATGAAGATTTCCGGGTGACATTGTTGGTCACAAAGGTGCGCGTATTTCATAAGTATTTGTACTTTCTCTATACCTGAGAGTGCTGACCTGAGTTCATGAATCATGTCTCGGATTTCGTCCATGAGTTTAAATATATTTAACTTTTCTAATTCTTGGTATAGCGTACCTATGTCGGTCATAAAGTTGCCCGGGGTATTGGTAGGCCCATGTCCTCTTGCCGCCTGGGTACCTGTGGTGGTTGTCGTCTTGATCATCTGTGCTTGGGGATGGCCCGTGGGATGAAGGCTAGGGGCGCTGGTTGCTTGCGCATAAGAGAGTCCTGGGATGACTGGTCTGTGCTCTCGGGTGGGTTGCCATGGTGGTATCCTCTGTGATGGTGTGGTCGGTCCTCTTCTTGCGATATATTCGAGCCTTGCGCTGCATTGCCTGAAGCTCGAGGCGTGCTGCTCACCGCAGTTAGCACATCTGAGCTGGTTGGTGTCCCTGTTGCACTCTTTGCTATCGTGCCACATCTTACGCACCTCTTCTTCAGGTTGCAGTGGCTGCTACCGTGCCCAAAGTTTTGGCAGCGGAAGCATTGGCTGATTGCTTTATTAGATATGAATTTTTCTACCGTGATTTTGTGGTTGTGCACAGCCTGGACATGTTTTAGGTCCGTGAGGGTTGTTTTCGAGTCCGTTGTAAGGACAAAAATCGATAGTGGCCTTTTATTACCGTCCGAACCTTTTTTTGACATCTGGTACACTTCTAGTATACCTGGTGCCTTACTAGCGATGTCTTCCTTAACGTCCTCCGGGATGAAGGATGCCGGCAGTCCGTGGAGGACGAATTTCCTTTTCCTCTCGTCTCTAAACCCGAATGTGTGGAATTCAGTGTCCTGGCTCCTGAGCATAGCCGTGATTTTGTTGTGGTCCTCTTTTAGTTTGGGGTGGATCTGGGTCGTCCTGCCAGTGAACTTAATGTAGTACTGGGAGGTTATTTTATTTAGCTCGCCGGTAAACTTTTTTGAGTTTACCGGTGTCCCATTTAGTACTATGGGGGGAATTTTTTGTTTTTTCGGAGGAACTGGTAGCTGCTCCGGTGCATTTTGCAGTAATTCAAAAGAGTTTTTTTGTTTCAATGAGTGGCACATCTACCTCTACCTGTGTTGCGTTGCCCCTCGATGTCGAAGGGTGTGGTGCTGAGATTGGCCTCGAATTGTTCATGGCTTCCTTGGCATTAGCCATGTTATTTTTCACTTTTGTCGGTGGAGTGGCTTGTGCCTTTTGGTTCTGAGCGAGCCTCAGGCTCTTCATGACCTTGTTGGGTTGAGTGGGTGGCCCCTCATCACCTGATGGTCTCTTAGACGTGGTGGATACCGTTTTAGCTGGCTTCGGGAAGTCTATCCGAGTCTGATGGTGTTTACCACTGACACTTGCTTTAATTTTCTCTTGAACTTCACTTTCGCGAGATTTGACTGACTTGGACTCACTCAAGTACTAGCACTTTTATTGCCCTGACCGTTTCAACCCTCGAGGTGTTTACCCTTCGGTGGTTGGGACTGATTACGCTACGGTCAATTACCAATTATCAATTACCAATTTGTTTATTAACTTGACTTACAATATTCGTTGGAACATTATGCCTTAAGACTAGCTTATCAGATACCTGCCTGGAGGCCTTACTCTAATTATATGTTATTAATTTTTCAAGGGGTGAGGATGGTGGCGTATCAGTTGCTTATTTGTTCAAGGAAAATTAAAACTTATATAAAAACCTTGTTACGTGAAGATTGTCGCTCTATTGTTATACTTAATAAGAGAGGAGGAGGGGGGGGGGGGGGTAGTATGTTTGTGGGGTAGGGAGCCTTATGTTATGTTAGGATTGTTAGTACTTATTATTATACACTATATACAATATGTACAGTATGTTACAATGTGTACAGTTGGGTTCTTAGTAGCCCTCTTGATGCGTTAAGTTACGATGCTATTGTTGAGTGCTTAGGTGCGGCTACCCCATCTTGCTTTAGCGCGGGTGTGTACGTCGTGGAGTAGTGAGTTTGGGTGTTCAGGTAGATGGGTGTGGAATTTTTGTGTTATTGTGTCTATGTATTCATGGAGGAGTGGGATGTCGTTGTTCTTGTGAATAGTTGTTATTGGCGTGACTCTGGGGATATGTCCGGATATCCTTATTGCTTTGTTTTGTGTAATTTGCAGTTTGTGCGTGAGTGATGGAGAAGCTGTGTGCCATATAGGGCAGGCATAAGTGAGCGAGGGCCTGATGTATGATTTATAGATTAGTAGCTTTAGTCTCTGGCTGAGTGCTGGGGACCTTAGTAGGTTGTAAAACCGACCTATTTTTCTTAGGGCGCAGTTATTGGCGTATGTTAAGTGGTCTTTCCAGGATAGTCTTGAGTCTATGTGCACCCCTAAGTATTTTACACTTTTTCTTATGGGGATGATTGAGTTCTTAATTTGGATTTCTTTCGGTAATTTAATCTTTCGCGTGATTAGTGGACCTCGGTTTTACTAGTGTTAATTTGTAATTTCCATTTAGATAGTTTGTCTGTGATGAGGTGTGCTGCGTTCAGGATTCTGTTGGTGGTTTTTGTAATGGAAGTGCTTGACGTGTACAGTGCTAGATCATCGGCGAATCCTGCTATGTGTATGTGGGGAGGAAATTACGCTACGGTCACCTTGTATAGGACAAGTCGCATAGACGTATAATACCGACGTCTATTTTTAATCCCATTTTTTGGAAAAAGTAGGGCGTAGTGGAAGCTAATCTTTTGGGAAAAGTATTGGCCCTACCTGCACTACATTTCCTCAAAGTCCCATAAAAAAACTCGCGTATAATCTCATGCACTCTCCTCGTTAGCTGTTTTACCTCCAGGTGACTCATCCCGTTCTTTCTCATGTCAGATACTTCTCGTTGCTTGATACTGTTCTCCCCCCCCCCCCCCTCTCCTTGACGTAATTCTTCAGCAAAGTTCTTCCTTCACTTTTCCTTGCTTCCTCCTCAAATTTCATCGCTCTCTCTTCTGCCCTTATCCTGACTTTCTCCTTTTCTGTCTCTTCTAGTACTATGTAATCTGGGGTACACCTATCTAAACCTAACACCCTTTAATATACTTAATATACTTAATATACTTAATATACTTAATATACTTAATATACTTAATATACTTAATATACTTAATATACTTAATATACTTAATATACTTAATATACTTAATATACTTAATATACTTAATATACTTAATATACTTAATATACTTAATATACTTAATATACTTAATATACTTAATATACTTAATATACTTAATATACTTAATATACTTAATATACTTAATATACTTAATATACTTAATATACTTAATATACTTAATATACTTAATATACTTAATATACTTAATATACTTAATATACTTAATATACTTAATATACTTAATATACTTTATTTCTCGACTTCGGCATTTTTACTACTTAAATAATATTCTATATAAAATACTGTAACATTCAATCCTACATTTGGGGGCTCAGCCGGGATCGGGAGATCAAGGCAGAGAATTCGGTGTGAACAGAAAGGCGAAGGATAATTAAGTCGTGAAATCGTAAAGATGTAAAGTGATAAAAGTCGTTGAGCCGTTAATCTCTAACGTGTTAAAGAAGTTAAGTCGAAAGACGGAAGAACGTTGAAATCGCGATAATCAGTCGTTAGACGGAATTATCGTGATCTTCATATAAGGCGAAATACGTTGTACTGCGCATTTTTGCGGAAGTGATTCTAACGACTACGCAGCAATGAACGGAGACTATAGTAGGAAGTCGGACGAAGCGACGAGAAAGAAGGGAAATGGGCCGAGCGGTCGCGAGGGAGAAGATGCAACAGGATATGATGAATCGAATAAAACAGGCACGGAAAAGAAAAGCCTTGCGTCTTCGACACCGGTGACAAAGACAACAGTAGCCCAACTCAGAGAGAGGCTGCAAGCATTCGGATTACCATCGACGGGCAAGAAGGCTGCGTTAGAATGTCGTCTGAAAAAGTACGGAGATGATGAATCCGACGACGAAGAGGAAGATGAAAGACCTGCTGAAGTCAATGACGATGAAATCGAGGATTTTAGGAATGACAACGAAACGATCATACGGAGATCGGAATCGTCAAGCGATAGCGATGAAGATGACGAAGCGAACGCGCGTGCTTTCGAACAACGAGACAGAAAGAGACAACGCGACGCGCGCGCTAACAAACGACAAAGAGAAGTGAAGCAGAGAAATGTACGCGTTAACGAGAAACCTTCGTATAGTGCGGCGAGTCTCTTCACAATTAAAGACGTTGAAGGAACAATATATCACGTTGCAGAAAGGAATTGCGACATGGAAACAGATGAAGCGTCGGCTCGTGCGCGAGTTTCAAACAAAGTTAAATAGTGCTATTCACAGCTCGCTAAACGTAAGAGGCAACCGAACGAGACGCCGCGACAGTATGTATACGCCATGGGTACCATCGCGAATCAAGGAAACGTAGAGGAAGATGCACTGATACAGTATATTATAGACGGTGTATCAGGTGACGAAAGCGGTAAGGCAATCCTCTACGATTCAAATACGATGACAGAGTTAAGGAAAAATGTAGAGCGATGCGACCGGATGATAGAGAAATCAGGTAAAGGTCCGAAGAGAGCACAGATGAACAGTAAATTAAAGGAAGCAGAAAAGGATGAAAGAAAGGCGAAACAGATGTATGAAAAAGAGGCAAGATGTTTCGGGTGCGGTTCTACCGACCACGTCGCGCGTGAATGCCCCGATAAAGATAAAAGTCCGAAATGTTTCAACTGCAACGAATTCGGATACATCGCGACAAAGTGTGAGGAAGAAAAATCTGAGAAGCCGACAAAGGAGTATCACAAAACGAGCTCGGTGAACGTGATACGGCAGCTGGCTACGGACGATGAGATCATCGTTGAAATAAACAATGTGCCCATACGGTCACTCATCGATACAGGAACAAGCCGGTCGATGATGCGACGCAGTGCATATGAGAAGATAAAGAAGCCGCCGCTACGTCCGAGCACGAGCATTTCAAGGTTTTGGGAGTGCATTAGTAAAGGCTGACGGAGTCTTTCGTACGGTGATTACGATCTACGGTGAAACGTACGCCGCGGAAGTATACGTTGTGCCCGACTACGCTATGAATCAATGTATGCTACTCGGAAAGGAGTTGACCAGATATATGGATGTAAACATTAGAGGCGGGCGAGTAACGATAAAGAAATTAACGCCGAAGAAGAGCAAGAAAGAAGTTCTCAAGAATGAAGATCTCAAGAAAGAAAACTTAAAGAGAGAGGGGACAGCGAGGGGAATGTCGACAGTGACGTGTCAGACGATCTGCCCTTCGTTAACTACGTCGAAGAAGACTCGATGAATGTTGCCGATCTATATCGCGACGAGATCGAGAAACTAATCAAAGGACATACACCGAGAAGAGAAGTGCCAACGAACGTAGAGACAAAGATTGTGTTACAAGACGAAGTGCCTATCTGCTTGAGACCGCGAAAATTGGCGGTCAAGGAAAAAGCAATATTAGATAAACAGATAGATGAATGGCTACGAGAAGGTATAATTCAACCGAGCAAAAGTAAATATTCTAGCCCGGTCGTAATAGTACCAAAGAAGACTGGTGAATACCGAGTGTGCGTGGACTACAGGCAGTTAAACAAAAAGATAACGAGGGATCGATTCCTAATGCCGCTTATTGACGACCGTATCGACGAGCTCGCGAACGCTCGCGTGTTCTCGGTATTGGAACGAAAGAATGGATTCTTCCACGTGCCGGTGGCCGCGGAGAGTCGCAAGTACACGTCATTCGTAACCCCAGATGGGCAGTATGAATTTCTAAAGACGCCCTTCGGATTATGCAATAGTCCAACATCCTTTTTACGATTTATCGACGAAGTATTTCGTGATTCAAGTCGACAAAATGTCGTATTCACGTACGTGGATGACTTAATCGTGCCAGGTCAAGGCGAAGAAGGGACATTCGCTAATCTCAAGGAAACGCTCGCAATCGCAGCTGAGCGAGGATTAACAATTAATTGGAAGAAGTGCGAATTTTTGAAAAGACGAGTTGAATATCTTGGCCACATTATAGAGAACGGCAGTGTCAGTCCTTCGCCTTTAAAAATTAAGTCGGCGAAGCAGTTTCCGATGCCTACGTCGAAGAAAGCCGTACAGAGTTTCCTCGGTTTAACCGGTTACTTCCGGAAGTACATACGCGATTACGCTAAAATCGCTAAACCGCTATCCGAGATGTTAAAGAACAATCAAAGATTCCGCTTCGGCGTGGAAAATAAACAATCTTTCGAAAAGCTGAAACAACTGTTAATAAGCGAACCGATATTACGCATATATCGACCAGATGCGATCACAGAATTGCATACAGATGAGAGCAAGAAGGGCTATGGAGCCGCTCTTTTGCAAAAGCAGCCGACGAAGATCGATTCCATGTTATTTACTTCACGATTCGTATAACATCAGATGCAGAGAAGAAACTGCATTCGTACGAGCTCGAGGCTCTTGCCGTAATACAAGCAGTTAAGATGTTTCGGGTTTATTTACTCGGAGTTAAATTTAAGCTGGTGACTGACTGTTCAGCTCTACAGAAGACGTTGGGCATTAATGCTCGAAGAATTCGAGTACGAGGTTGAGCATCGCGCGGGGACTCGCCTCAAACACGTTGATGCGCTCAGTTACTATCCGGTGATGATCATAGAAGATCGAATTACGCCAATGATCCGCAAGCAACAAGATGAAGAAGAAAGGCTACATCAGATCAAGCAAATTCTTGAAAAGGAGCCATACGAAGATTATAACAGCGAGAACGCGATTTTAATGAAACGATGCGGAGAGGAAAAATGTTATCGTGCTGCCAACGAGCATGCAACAAGACGTAATCCGCAGAGCGCACGAAAACGGACATTTCGGTGTTAAAAAAATGCTCGAGAGTATAAAATCGCAATTCCGAACTGAGAAGCTCGAGAAATACATCAGCTGCTGCGTGCCTTGCATTTTTGCCGAAAGTAAGCGAGGAAAGAAGGAGGGAACGCTCACACCTATACCAAAGGGTGATGCGCCATTGTCAACTTATCACGTCGACCACTTCGGACCGATGACAACAACGTCGAAGGTGTATAAACATTTGTTTGCGTTGTCGATGGATTCTCAAAATTAGTGTGGATCTATCCAACAAAGACGACTACTACCAAAGATGTATTAGGCAGATTAAACAGCCAGCAAGCGATCTTCGGAAACGCACAACGCATCGTTAGTGATCGCGGCTCAGCTTTCACATCAAACTATTTCCGCGAATACCGTGTCGAAGAAAATATCGAGCAGGTGCTAATTACGACAGGGACACCACGAGGAAACGGACAAGTAGAGCGAATAAATCGCGTGATTATGCCAATCCTCACAAAGCTAGCACGCCAATGTCCCGATAAATGGTATCGATACGTAGATAAGGTGCAATGCGTAATCAACAGCACTTATCAGAGGAGTATTGGAACCAGCCCTTTCGAGGTACTCTTTGGGGTGAAGATGCGACGAGAAGAAGACATCGAACTACTATCAACAAGAGATGATATATCAATTCGACAACGAACGAGAAGAGTTACGTGCCATCGCGAATATTCAGCGGGAAAATAAGAAGACACACGATCGGAAGTGTAAGCCTGCTAGGCAATATCATATAGGTGATCTGGTTGCCATAAAGAGGACACAATTTGGACCTGGCTTGAAAATCAAAGATAAGTTTTTGGGTCCTTACAAAGTCTCACAAATACGGGGACACGATCGTTACGAGGTGATTCGAGAGGGCGATTCGGAAGGCCCTAGAATTCATACGGCCTAAAAATCATACGAATATGATTCTCCAGGGACCGGAGAATAGCAGGAATGGCCGAATGTGGGACCGGGCCCTTTGGGCCATGGTGACATACTGGACTCCATCCGGAGGAGTGGAGGAGCGCAACTTTAAGAAAAAAGAAGATCAGCACACGGTGAATTCAAGTGAAAAGACGCGAGTAAAAGTGTTCCATCGAAAGTATTACGTTTTTTGATTCTCGTAGATCCCCTACTTAAATAATATTCTATGATATATAAAATACTGTAACATTCAATCCTACACTAATAAATATATTATTACATGCTGTGCATTAATACTGCACATAACAAACATTGCACATCTTTTATCTATATTACAATATTTATATTAACAATTATTTTATTTGTATTACATTTATCTTATTCACATTGCAAACTTATATTACATTATTCGGATAACGTTCTTTTTCTTGCGTCGGGGAACATATGACGGTAATCCCTGACTATTTGTAATATAAACTGTCTCTGTTCTTCACCCTGTGTTAAACATTTATTGTAGTCCGAAATTAATTTTACTGCTCCTTTTGCCCTGTTCTTCACATCTATTAATTTAGAAATGATATCAACGGCTTGTCTATAATTATCGTCTTGGTACCACATCGCAGGATCCTTTTGAAGAAATGTAGTTTTATATTGAATCTTTTAAAATACCATTTCGTTTCTTTACTTACAAAATACTCAATGCCATTACAAATAATACTGAAATATCTTCCAATTTTGCGTTAAATCGTTTTGGACTGCGATGGATGTTAAAATCTTCATACGGAGGTTCTACCGTTTTAACCATTTTTCTTCCAATATTTAAAGAAATATTGCACTCAAAAAATGCCATTGCAATCGGCTCTGGACTTAAATACTACAAATGATGTTTAAACTTACTTATTACAACCTGTGATATGGTATCATCGACATCATTATATAATACCATATTTTAAAAAAAATCTAAATCCGCGATCGCTGCTTCAGCTGCAAAAGGCGCGCTGAACCATACTTTTACATGGATCGTAACAATTAAAACGCAAATACCGTTATATTCCTCGGCACTTCAATGAAATTCCTCACGAAATAAAAATATCTTTAAACAATAAATTGCCTTTACCATCCATTGCTGGTGATTCGAGGATTTCTGCAGATATTAATAGCCTTTAGAGTTTGGTACTCTGAATGAATTTTTCTTAGTCTCAAAGAGTAACATGAAATTGTTCTATGATGGTAACTGAGTTTAGAAGCAAACTGTACCGTAATTATACGAAAGAAACATTTAACAAGGTGGAAAATTCTTTTAAGTCAAATACAAGAACTGGTTGAAAGATGTTCCATTTAATGTATCATTTGATTCAATAGTAATACACCGAGCAGTTATTATGCCATCCTATTGACTTTGAACGAATGATAGTAGTATTATCACTGTCATGTAAGTACATACATGTATTTTCTTGAATGCACAATGTACATGAATTGTATTCATTGAGTCGCCAATAATACAGTGCCGCGAGAAAAGCACGGCGTCAGTGTTGCTATGCGCCAATGTGTCGGCCCTTACGAGGGGAGTTTGTCAGGTGTCTCCGAGATTTTTCAACGAGACTTTGGTGAGACATAGTACAGTAAGAACTGATTCTATTGCGCCAGAGCATTCTGACCAATGACCCACAGTTTTTTCAGAAAAAGGGTTTAAAATTAAACGCGTGTTACATACGTTTATGCACTTTTCACTATACAATGTGTCACTGGCGGAACGAGTCTCAGCCTGACCGCCGAAGGGTAAACACCCCGAGGACCTCCGAGAGTCGAGCAATTCAGAACACAAGTTACAAAGTGCGAAAGTGTAAAACGGACAGTGAAGGCGAGCAGTGTCAGGGAAGTCCCCTGGAAACCCCCCAAACACACCATTCTCAGAAGCAGGAAGAACGTGTCAAAGCTGGAAAACGGGTCGAGCAGCAGCCTTAAAACGCCTCTCGGGAGATGAGGAGGCTCCCCGCATCCTAACAAAATCATGAAGGGCCAAAGGCAAAAAGGCTCTAAAATTAAATAAAGATTAAATAACGCCTCCCCTAAAGAAACTGTAATTAGGGCGGAACAACAAACCGCTCCAATCCAACAAACTCACATCCCAACGAAAAACTCTTTCCAGCTGCTAAGACACGCTCCTGAGCAACCTAGTGAGACGGCGCCAAAAAGTAAATGGCCACCAATAGTATTAAATGGTACACCGGCGAACTCCAAACACTTCATTGAGGAAATAAGCAAATTAACCACCAAGTTCCATATCAAACACACGAACAGGACAACCCAACTCCACCCGAAAAGCAGGGAAGACCACAACAAAATCGCCGAAATGCTCTGAACCCAAAACATTGAATTCCACACCTTTGGATTTAAAGATGAAAGGAAGAGGAAATTCGTCATACACGGGCTACCTGCAACCTTTTCCCCGAAGAGGTAAATGAGAACCTTGCCGAAAAGACATGTGGCATACTGGAAGTATACCAGATCACCAAAAATGACTCGAACGGCAATAAAAGCCCCTTACCGGTCTTGGTAATCACGACCGACCCAAAAACATCCCTGGCCGGACTCAAGCAAATAAGCGCCATACTCTACCACCGCATCACCGTAGAGAAATTCATAAGCAACAACTCAGTAAGCCAATACTACCGCTGCCAAAACTTCGGCCACGGCAGCAGCCACTGTAACCTCAGGAGACGTTGCGTTAGATGTGGAAAGGACCACGAAACGAAGGACTCCAACAGAAGGGCAAACGAAATAAGATCCGCGAACTGTGGCCAAACCCACGCCTCGAGCTTAAGACAATGTAGCGCCAGGCTGGACTACATTTCGAACAAATCACGCTCACAACTCCACACCGACAACTCCTCCACCCGCTACCCAAGGACCCACGCTACCAGATGTGCCACGCCCACGCTAACTTATGCCGATGCAACAAACCCAGCACGTGCCCAACCGCTTGGACGACACCAAATGAGGGACACCCCCCACGCCAGGACTACTCTGCGGGACAACAAACCACCACCGAACCCCACCAACTTGAGCAAAATGATAGCGGAAATCAAGACGGCTACCTCAGGTATAGACAAAATCGAAATCCTAATGAAATACGCACACATTTTTGAACAAGAATGCCCTTAAACACCGATAGAAATCTCAACCTAATGATTTACAATATCAGGGGATTGAGGAATCACTCCATTGAACTACACCACATACTAGTAGTCTGTAGTGGTATCGGTGGGGGGTTCAGTCAGTTTTAAAGTGGGGGGGTGTGTGCCTCCCAGGGGGCTGACCCAGGCAGGAGGGACTGCTTGTCCCTGATTAGGGGGCTACAGCTCACACACCCGGCTCGTGAACAGTTTCTTTAGTTCCCTGCGGTTAAGCAGGTGAGCTTTGCGAATCCCCGCCCACGCTGTTGGCTACTACTCCCTCTTACCTGATGCCTCTTCAAACCTAACTGCCCCTAGCGGGCAGGAAGACTCTAACGACACCAGGGGGACCGAGGGCGAACGAGTTTGTGGATTCGCTGTTACCACATCGACGTGCTACGCGAATGAGAGAGCAGTGTTACGCCGGGGTGATCTGACCCACCGGGAGCCGCCGATCCGACTTAAATTGTGTGCGCCCAACGACTCGAGGCGATATGGCCCTCTGCCCGCGATGCTCTTTCTCTCTCATAGCGCACGCCGATTAATGTGGCTTTGTCATGGAGCCAGGTCGTTAGCCTGGAGAGTTGCGAGGCGGGCGAAAATAGGTTCTCTGACGTTGCTTAAGTCCGGGTGTCCCCGGTAACTGGATACCCCGAATCACACCCCAAGCTCCTTTCGGAGAGACCGTGCGGTGTCAGAAGTGGCTCGGTTTTCCCCTGCAGCCACCTATTTCGCTCGCCAAACTTCCCCGTTTGACTGTTATCCCGAAGGACTTGTCGCGCGCGAAGCGGACGGGTGGGCTATTTGAGGCTGCTCCTGCCTATAGGTTAGCGGTAGTTAAACTCCCCGCTACGGAGGTGAGGGTGTTTAGAGGCCACCCCCGGGCCTATCGCACATCGGGGAACGCAGCGTCCCTCCTGCCCCCCACGTCTCCTCCGTACGGGACCCCGCGCATATGTTTCGGCCCTGTCCATACCTCGGATTCTCCTCGCAAGTCCCCTCTGGTCGGTCACGGGCGTTGTTATGGAGCCCCTGGGAGGTACGTGGGGGAGGGAGGTACGTCGCTCCGTCCTCCGGTGTTGTGTGGCGCTGGCCTACGAGATTTGGCGGTATTCCGCCAGCTCCCACCGCTGACATGGGTGAGTGACTTGCCTGTAATCCGGGCCGGAAGTCGGGGTGAATAATGGCCACCCCATAGCCGGTCTTTGCGATATTTCGCGGGCTCCCACCTCAGGGGGGAGTAGTTGCCTTTAATCCGGGCCGGATGTCGGGTGTACAAAGGCCACCACGCAGCCTATTTCGACGGTATTTCGTCAGCTCCCACCACGAACAGGGTGGGTAATTGCCTTTAATCCGGGCCGGAGGTCGGGTGCTTAAGGCCACCACGCAGCCTATACCGGCGGCAATCGTCAGCCCCCACCACGAGGGTGGGTAGTTGCCTCTGATCTGTGCCGGGTTTCGGGTGCATAAAGGCCACCACGTGGCCTATTACGGCGGTACATCGCCGGCTCCCACCTCAGGGGGGAGTAATTGCCTGTGATCCGGGCCGGAACTAGGAGTGTACAAAGGCCGCTCTAGCCTGTTTACGGGTTTTATTCCGTGTTTATGGGAGGGGGTAGGGGAGGGAGGGGTGGGGGGGTGTTGATTTCCAGCCCCTACGATCCGGTTCGTTGCCTGGCTCGCGTCTAGGGGGCTGGGGAATCTGTTTGCTACCGTTTAGAGGGCGGTTGCCGATCCCGCGTTAGTGGTCGAGGGGCCGTTTGCCGCCTCTAATCTTTTGGGGGGAGGTTGGAGTGTGCGGGCGTTTCCGCCCGCTTCTGGTACGACACCACATACTAACCCTACACGATATAGACATAGCCCTAATAACCGAAACACACCGTTAAAATACCCGGATACACGATCCTCCGCAAAGACAGACAAGCAAAACATCACATACGAGATTACACCCACAAGCTCTTATCACTCACCAATCGAATCACTAGCCATCAAACTCCGCCTTAACAATAAACACCTAACAATAGTCGCTATTTACAACCCACCAAAAAACACCATAAACGCTAAAGAAATAAAGAAATAAAGTTTCCACCAGAACGGGGACACCATAATAGGAGGCGATTTCAATGCCAAGCACTATCTATGGAACTGCCCCAAGAAAAACAAGAGCGGTACAGTAATTCACGAATTAGTCACAAGCACCAACATCAAAATAGTCGCCCCCCAAGACCCAACCTACACGCCACTCATTCGAAATTGTACACACAGCACAATTGACTTCGCGTTAACCAATAGTGCAGGTATAGCACGTGACGCGAGAAAAATAAACGTGGGATCATCGGACCATGTACCGATCGTACTTAAAATCACCTCAGGGCCCACCTCCCTGACCAATAAACCGCCCATAGTAAACTTCGCAAAACCCGACCGGAAAGGTTTCCGGAACGCAATAAACGAAAACGAACCCTCAGCCAAACCCAACATCAACAGCACCTCAGACATAGAAACGGAAATAACAAACTTCACCCAAATAATCACAACCGCTGCTTCCGAAACCATTCCATTAACACACACCCCCCCCCCCCCCCCCCCACTACCTGCCGAACTACTTCACCTCATCAAGAAAAAGAACAATCTCAGGGCCTTATGGCAGACCCACCGCAATAGGCTTCTCAAAAAAGAGTTCAACCACCATTGCAAACTAGTAAAAGCGGAACTAAATAATTGGAGGAACATCCTCTGGGATGACAAACTAGCGAAGGCTAATGTCAAGAATAACTCATTCTGGAAATTACCCCGCTATTTCAACATTAAAAGATACGCCCCCATCACAACACTAAGGAACGCAAATACCACAGCACACACTGAATTAGATAAGGCGAACATGCTGGCAGAAAATTACACCGACACACACAAGCAAGCTAAAATCAGGGGAAACAACTCCTTCGCGCAACATATCACTTCCAAAACAAATAAAATCCTACATAATGACCCCAACTTACCTGAAACCGAAACACAAACACAAATAACACCGACAAACCCAAAAGAATTAATAACAATAATGTACGACCTCCGTAATAACAAAGCACCGGGAAACGACAGAATTCATAACCTAATGATCAAAAACATACCCAAAAATGCAGTAGTCAGACTACACTACACAATAAATGCCATACTTTCCCACCAATACTTCCCAACCTCGTCGAAATGTGCTGAAGTCATACCCATACCGAAACCCAACAAAGACCCTTCCAATCCAGCCAGCTACAGACCCATAAGTCTCCTACCTACACTCTCCAAAATCACTGAAAAGATAATACACAATAGGCTGAGCAAGGTATTGCTCGAAAATAACGCTGTACTCGCCCGCAATTTGGATTCCGTAACCGATACTCTACCATAGACCAATTAGCTAGGGTCACTAGTGGCATCAAATACCAAATGACCCACAAAAAGTCCACCGCACTCCTCCACCTGGACACCGAAAAAGCCTTCGACTCGGTCTGGAAGGAGGGACTTATATACCAATTGATACAACACAAAACACCCACACCCATTTGCAAACTAATACACTCCTATCTGTCTGACCGAAAAATTAAAGTAAAGGTAGGCAATAGCACCTCCGAGTCCAAACAGATAGTTGTTGGCATCCCGCAAGGTTCCGTTCTCTCCCCTACCCTGTTTAACATCTTCATCGCCCACATCTTCACCGACTTACCACCTCATGTAAACATAGCAGGCTTCGCGGACGACCTAGCATTCTACTCCTCTAGTTCCTCCGCAACCAAAGCCCTAAACAGAATACAAAACGCAGCCCAAGACATAATTGACAGACTAGAAAAGTGGAAACTCAAAATCAACACTAACAAAACCGAGACCACACTTATCACACTTAAGAGACACACACCACAAAACATAAAAATCCGAAACACCCACATACCCATAAGTAAAAGCATCAAATACCTGGGCGTCCACATTGACAGCCACTTAACTTGGAAAAACCATATAGACTACCTAAATACATGCGCCCTGAGGAAAACAGGTAGATTTTACAACCTGCTAAGATCACCATCCCTTAGCCATAAGCTAAAACTACTTTTATATAAATCGTATATAAGGCCGTCACTCACCTATGCCTGCCCTATCTGGCATACCGCCGCGCGCACACACACAGAGAAGCTACAAATCACCCAAAACAGAGTCCTAAGAATAGCCGGAAACATCCCCAGAGACAGTAAAATAACAACTATACACAAATCGAACGAGATCCCACTACTACACGAATATATCAACACAATCGCACAGAATTTCCACACTAAACTATCCAACCATCCAAACACCCTCCTCCACCAAATACACACTCACGATAAGGCCAAATGGGGTAGCCGCCCCAGACCGACGTCTCAGAGCGGTCAAAATTAGCGAACTACCACCTAGGTTAGACTATAAGACGAACACTGTAAATATTGTAAATATGTATATACCTACTAATAACACTAACACATTGGGTTGTAACATAAGTTCGTCGCGTTTTCTCAGTGTTCTTTAAACCATTTATTTACACATTTACAAACTAGATCAATCCATTATATACATTCCATTTTGTTGGATGACCTTTTGCCATCTTTCCGGTAGTTTAAAGATTCCTCTCTTGTAAAATTCCTGGGATTTGTTGGTAAAAAACTGATCCAAGTGGTTTTTACAAGAGTTCAAGTTCGCTAAATTTACGTCATTAAGGGAGTTCTGCAAAGCCCTAAACACATGATAATCTGAAGGGGCAAAGTCTGGACTATATGGTGGATGTGTAAAAACATCCCAGCCTAGCTCCAACAATTTTTGCCGAGTCTGTGTTGAGACATGTGGTCTGGCGTTGTTATGGTGGAACACGACGCCCCTTCTATTGGCCAACTGTGGCCTCTTTCTTTCAATTGCTTCCTTCAGTTTCGTCAATTGTGAGCAGTATTTGGTGGAATTAATGGCCTGGTTTGGTGGCAAGAGCTCATAGTACACAATACCCTTCCAATCCCACCAGATGCACAGCATGACCTTCTTCGGGTGCAGTCCTGCCTTTGCGACCGTCTGTGCTTGTGCACCCCGCTGTGACCATGACCTTTTTCGCCTAACATTATTGTAGACGATCCATTTTTCATCGCCAGTAATGAGATTTTTTAGAAAACACTCGTTTTCGTTGCGTTTCAGTAACGAATCACAAGCAGGTATTCTATCCACTAAATTCTTCTCCGTCAATTGATGCGGCACCCACGTATCGAGCTTCTTGACCATCCCAAGCTTTCGTAAATATCTTGCAACAGTAGTGGCAGTAATGGTTAATGATGCGGCTATATCACGTGTCGTCAAATGGCGATCGCTATCAATCATAGCCTTGATTTTGTCCTCGTCTATGGCGACAGGTCGTCCGGCGCGAGGTGCATCTTTGACATCAAAATTTCCATCTCTGAATTTCCGGAACCACTTTCTGCACGTGGAATCGTCAACAGCATCGGTCCCATATACAGCAGAAATTTTTGCATGAGTTTCTGACGCGGATTTGCCTTTTCGGAAGTAAAAAAGCATAATATGACGAAAATGCTCTTTATGTTCTGACATGTTCAAACTCTCACGGAAAACGCTAGGACTGACTGATCGCAACAAAACTTTTTTCAAAATGACTGCGGAGAGGCCACTTTTAAAATGAAATATTACACTTGCGGGGGTGAAGTGGGCATCCGTTCGAAAAAACGATGTTCCGCCGCGAAGCGGAGAAAACGGGACGAACTTATGTTACAACGCAATACTATAAGTGCGAATACCCTGCTAACCTACTAACACCCCCCCCCCCCCCCCCCTATTTTATGTATGCACACTAGGGTGGCCCTTATTTTTCGACATCGGAATTTTTCTGATGGTGTCCGCCCAATGGTTCCATTTGATGAAAAAATGATTATGTCCAAGTTTCAGCGCAATCGGATAACGGGAAAGGGTGCCACCAGGGGTTTTATTATTGCTCAAAAACGCGCGACTGCGCGGCCGTGTAGTTCGCGGCCGCGTCCTACGCATGTACGTCGGGATTTTAACTAACAGCTATTTCACTTAAGAAAAGGTTTCTTTATTTATAATTTTGTTGCAAAATTATTAAGCTCATATGTAGGTCAAGTTATATAATAAATTTACAATACATTTATTGTACTCTGAAATTAATTTTACTGCTCTCTCTGCGGTGTCATTTACAACTTTTAATTTCGAAATTATATCAAGGGCTTGTCTGTAATTATCGTCTTGGTACCACGTCACAGGATCGTTTTGCAAAAATGTAGTATTTATATGGAATCTTTTTAAAAACAATTTGGTTTCTTTACTAACAAAATACTCAATGCCTTTTCCAACTAAAACTGAAATATCTACTAATTTTGCGTTAAATCATTTTGGACTGTGATCAATGTTACTATCCTCTTCCGGAGACTCTAAAGCTTTAACCATTTTTCTTTTTATATTTGGAGAAATATTGTTATCAAAAAATGCCATTGCAATCGGCTCTGGACTTAAATACCATAAATGTAGGATTATCGGTGTAAGCGTTGAATTTGTTGGAATAGTAGTATATTTGAAAAATAAAAGGGATTACAGGTTCCAAAAAATGATCATTAACATTCTCTCTGCCACGGTCACTCTCATGGTCTCTTTCATACTGTTCACACCCGAATCTGTCTCCAACTACCCTTCCTCACGTCGCTCGTCATTTTTTCTCATACACGCATCACACACACACACACACCATACCCACTTCGCGGAATCCTCAACTCTACATAAATGGTTCGTAAATTTTCTTATTGCGACCTGCGATATGGCATCATCGACATCATTATATAATACCGTATTTTAAAAAAAATCTAAATCCGTTTTTGCTGCTTCAGCTGCAAAAGGCGCGCGGAACCACACTTTTCCATAGACCCTAACAATGAAAATGCAAATGTCACAAATACCGTTATATTCCTCGGCACTTAAATTAAATTCTTCGCAAAATAAAAATATCTTTAAACAATCAATTGCCTTTGCCATCCATCGCGCGTGATGCATGGCTCCCGATCTTCGAAAAGATATTTCCCGATTCGGTACATCTCCAAGAAATAGAAGCGATAATTCTAACAATTCCTTATGATCTTGACGCGATTATTTTCTCAATTACTTTGTAAAAATACCTTAAGATTATCTAATTCATATATGGGTAATAAAAAGGTCTATGCTGTTTTATGATTATCCTTTAACAAAATGCCTTATAGAGCGAAAAGGATTTTCGCAGGTATTGATAGCCCTTAGAGTTTGGTTCCAAGAATGAATTTTCCTTAGTCTCGAGGAATAACATCAAATTGTTTTATGATGGTAACAGAATTAAGAAGCAAACTGTAATTATATGACAGGACCATTCAATAAGGTTGAGAAATCTTAAAAGCCAAATACAAAAACTGTTTGAAAGATTTCTATTTAATCTATCATTTGTTTCAATAGCAATGTACGGAACAGTTATTAGAGCCGTCCTATTTACTTTGAACGAATGGTAATAGTATTATCACAGCCATATAAGTATTTAACTTAAAGCACAATGCACATAAATTGTAGTTATTGAGTCGCCAATAATACACAGTGTGGCGGGACAAGCCCAGAGTCGATGTTCCTTTCCGCCTATGCGTCGGTCATTAGTGCGACAAGGATGGTTGCGAGATAGTACCGGTCTAACCTCTTGCATAGGCGTAGCCCGACTGGCGGCCGCGCGCTTTAAAGAGCAGAAGATGAATAATAATAAAACCCCTGGTAGCACCCTTTCCCGTTATCCGATTGCGATGAAACTTGTACATAATCATTTTTTCATCAAATGGAACCATTGAGCAGACGCCATCAGAAAAATTCGAAAAAAAAAATTTCATCAAGTATAACTAAGGGCCACCCTAATGGACACACACAGACACATATGTATAATATACAAAAATACAATTAACGGTAAAGAAGTATTGATAATATCCGTAATTATTAACTTTCGGGCAAGTGGTACTTCCGGAATACTGGCCAGCAAAGAGTGTCTTCTTCATAATTAAATTTATACAGGTTAAAATCTGTTTTTCTAAATCTCGTCATTTGTGGATTTAGAAAATCCACAAATGACGAAATGACGAATGACAAATGAAAAACATTGCTACGACAAATATATCTGTTTTTTACCGTTCTGAATTATTTTTGCGGAAAAAAAAGTATATCGTCTTTCGCCCGATCGAGGATTTGAACTCATCGTCAGATCCACGCGGCGTGAGGCCAGCGCGTTACTCGTTCCGCCAGTGTCACATTGTATAAAAAAGGTGCATAAATGTATGTAAGGCGCGTTTAATTTTAAACACTTTTTCTAAAAAACCGTGGGTCATTGGTCGGAATGCTTGGGCGCAATAGAAGCAGTTCTGACTGTACTACGTCTCACCAAAGTCTCGTTGAAAAATCTCAGAGACACCTGACAAACTCTCCACGTTAGTGCGACAAGGATGGTTGGGAGTTAGTAGGGGCCTGAGCCAAGCTCCTCCTGGGCCCTAAAATAGACCTGAGGAGGAGCAAGGAGCTTCTGTGCCTACAGAAGCAACAGGCGAGAGAGGCGGTGAGCCTACTCATAGGCTACGCTCCCACAGGGCACACACTGTGGAGGATGGGACTGGCGGAAACCCCGACCTGCCCCAGATGTCAGGAGGAGCCGGAAACGGCCCAGCACATCCTTCTGGACTGCCCCGCATTGATGGGATGGAGGATGACGCTCATGGGGACACCGAGACCGACACCGGAAGAGCTGAGGGCCATCCCCCTGGCCGTACTAACCAGGTGGATTGCCAAAGCCAAGGCAATCCGAAGCATCGGAGGAGCCACCCCACTGACGGACCCCCCCCACCCCAACGCCACCCAATCCAGGAGCGATGCCGTCGACTAGCAGGGCCGGTGGGTCCCACAATAACCCAGCCACAAACCCTGGTCCCCGTACCAGAAGCGGGCGGAAACGCCCGCACACTCCAAACCCCCCCCCCCCCCCCCCCCAAAAGATTAGAGGCGGCAAACGGCCCCGCGACCACTAACGCGGGATCGGCAACCGCCCTCTAAACGATAGCAAATAGATTCCCCAGCCCCCCAGACACGAGCCGGGCAACGAACCGGATCGTAGGGGCTGGAAATCAACACCCCCCCCTCCCCCTGCTATAAACACGAAGTAACACCCGTAAAACAGGCTAGAGCGGCCTTTGTACACTCCCAGTTCCGGCCCGGATTAAAGGCAATTACTCCCCCCTGAGGTGGGAGCTGGCAAAATACCGCCGAAATAGGCTGCGTGGTGGCCTTAAGCACCCGACCTCCGGCCCGGATTAAAGGCAATTACCCACCCTGTTCGTGGTGGGAGCTGACGAAATACCGTCAAAATAGGCTGCGTGGTGGCCTTAAGCACCCGACTTCCGGCCCGGATTAAAGGCAATTACCCACCCTGTTCGTGGTGGGAGCTGACAAAATACCGTCAAAATAGGCTGCGTGGTGGCCTTTGTACACCCGACATCCGGCCCGGATTAAAGGCAACTACTCCCCCCTGAGGTGGGAGCCCGCGAAATACCGCAAAGACCGGCTATGGGGTGGCCATTATTCACCCCGACTTCCGGCCCGGATTACAGGCAAGTCACTCACCCATGTCAGTGGTGGGAGCTGGCGGAATACCGCCAAATCTCGTAGGCCAGCGCCACACAACATCGGAGGACGGAGCGAAGTACCTGCCTCCCCCACGTACCTCCCAGGGGCTCCATAACAACGCCCGTGACCGACCAGAGGGGACTTGCGAGGAGAATCCGAGGTATGGACAGGGCCGAAACATATGCGCGGGGTCCCGTACGGAGGAGACGTGGGGGGCAGGAGGGACGCTGCGTTCCCCGATGTGCGATAGGCCCGGGGGTGGCCTCTAAACACCCTCACCTCCGTAGCGGGGAGTTTAACTACCGCTAACCTATAGGCAGGAGCAGCCTCAAATAGCCCACCCGTCCGCTTCGCGCGCGACAAGTCCTTCGGGATAACAGTCAAACGGGGAAGTTTGGCGAGCGAAATAGGTGGCTGCAGGGGAAAACCGAGCCACCTCTGACACCGCACGGTCTCTCCGAAAGGAGCTTGGGGTGTGATTCGGGGTATCCAGTTACCGGGGACACCCGGACTTAAGCAACGTCAGAGAACCTATTTTCGCTCGCCTCGCAACTCTCCAGGCTAACGACCTGGCTCCATGACAAAGCCACACTAATCGGCGTGTGCTATGAGAGAGAAAGAGCATCGCGGGCAGAGGGCCATATCGCCTCGAGTCGTTGGGCGCACACAATTTAAGTCGGATCGGCAGCTCCCGGTGGGTCAGATCACCCCGGTGTAACACTGCTCTCTCATTCGCGTAGCACGTCGATGTGGTAACAGCGAATCCACAAACTCGTTCGCCCTCGGTCCCCCTGGTGTCGTTAGAGTCTTCCTGCCCGCTAGGGGCAGTTAGGTTTGAAGAGGCATCAGGTAAGAGGGAGTAGTAGCCAACAGCGTGGGCGGGGATTCGCAAAGCTCACCTGCTTAACCGCAGGGAACTAAAGTAATTGTTCACGAGCCGGGTGTGTGAGCTGTAGCCCCCTAATCAGGGACAAGCAGTCCCTCCTGCCTGGGTCAGCCCCGTGGGAGGCACACACACCCCCCCCCCACTTTGAAATTGACTGAACCCCCCACCGATACCACTACAGACTACTAGTAGGGGCCTAACGTCTTGCATGGGCGTACTCCAGCTGGCGGCCGCGCCTTGCGAGAATATGAATAATAAAAAACCTCGGATAGCATCATTTCCAGTTATCCGATTGCAATGAAATTTAGAGATAATTATTTTTTCATGAATCGAAACCTTTTGGGTGTGCGCTACAATTAAAATTAAAAAAAAGTTTCATCAAGTATAAGTATGCTCCACCCTAATGTCCTTTCCCCTATTCCCCATACCTGACTTAACACTATATGAAAATCGCTCTTTCAACCCTTTCTTTCACATTTCTCTCCATCTTACGATTTCTTTGGAACAGTTAGAAGTTCGCATATCCTAGGTACGTGAACTCCTAAACTACCTCTCCTCACCCTTCCATCTCTATTCCATTCTCTCTGACTCCCCTCCCAATAATATGACATATTGAGTGGTATTATTGTCAAAATTACAAGATGCGATTTATAAGTATTGGCGCATACGCCATGGAACAATTGTCTTATTTTAGTGATGAGATTATATGAACTCTTTGTTTTACAGTGCCAAACCAAGTAAATTGACAGCGAAGATAATAATTGCTGGTATATGGATACTTGGAGGTGGTTTGGCGGCCCCTATGGCAATGGCACTTAGAGTTGTAATGGTACCAGAAAGTACGAATGGTAGGTACATTCAGACATTGTTAGATTCTTGTTAGATTAGATACATTGTTAGATTATATAGTTCAATATCACTTTGCAGGCAAGCTATATTCTAAACTATCCCAATATCGGTTAAAATTCTACCTGTTTCAATAAATATTCAAGCATTTTTATCGCTTAATCCTTGAATTGTAGTATTTATTTATCGCCTAAGCAATCTTCCATGTTAGAGTACTTTTGACCTTCCGTTTCCAATTAAATATTAGACAGTACAATCTGGCGAAATTCTTACAAGTGCACATGAATTTACTTCAATTTTATACAAAGAACAAATTTGTTTTTTAAAACTTAAGATTAAGATTATAAACTCTGCTTAAAATGTCCAAACGAATATGCGAACACAGTAATTCCCTTTAGTGGTAGCTGTTATAAAATGAAAGAGTAATACAATTAACTCTTAATCGGCTTAATAGCGTTATGATAAGAACTCAGAACTTCTCCCCGGGAAATAAACAGCTTAGTTTATTCACTAAAATAAATGGAAATTATTTTGTGAACGTAAATTCACAGACTGTACCATTCACTAAAGGGTCTATCGACGATAGGTCATTCGATAGCTTATAAAAAAAACTATCTGTGCCAAGTTTCAACTTTGTATCTCGACTGGGGGGGGGGGGGGGGGGGTAGTAAAGGGCAAAAATAGAAAATCACATTTTTGCCCAATTTCTTCGAACTCAGGAAATGAAAAATTGTGAAAAAAATCAGGAACGCTTCAGTGAGTAAGGTACATATTATGGAATTTTTTCAGATTTTGAAGTTGCAAATCCAAGCTGTGAAAAATAAAAAATGCCGATTTTGTGTTGAAGGAGTCCCGTATCAGCGTTTATATTTTTTGAGTAAATGTGTATTATTAATACTATTGCTCTCAATTTTTTTTAGATTGTTTGTTAAGGTGCGCTGTAGTTAAACAAATTAAAAAACGGTTTTTTCGGCGTTTTTTGCGTGTCAGATTGACTTATAGGTCGAACTTTCGTATTATTGTCTATTAAATAAGTGTTTGTGCAGTATTCAATGTTTTTGCATGCAGCAAAGCAATATAGCAATTAAGGAAACTAAATAAATAGAGAAAATTGGAATTACTGTGCCCTTAGAGCCTAGAGCTTAAAGAATATTTTCAATTGGTCCGGTGGTCCCGTGGCAAAGTGTCAAACTGTTGACACGCTGCGGACTTTTTTTGTAGGTTCCCATCCCACTTAGGTTAATTTTTTTTGCGTTACATATTCTTAACTTCTAACTACATTTAATTTGAATTAGCTACAGTAGAACATCCCGTATACAAACTATTAAAATCGGGAACTAAACGTGTTCGAATAAGGAAATTTTCGGATAATAGAATAATCACTTTTCCGATGTTAAACTCCGTTTACTGAAATAGGGATCAAGAAAAATGTCTATTTGTTAATTATTTGTAATTGATAAATTGAAAAGTTAATGTAAGGCAAAAATTCCTGAAAGAGGAAAAGGCGGGGAAGCATAGCCTTGTCTTCGACGAAAGACCCAAAGAAAACCAGAGTGGGCATAAGGCAAGCATGTGAAACACGCGGCCCGGTGGTCGCCAAGACTTTTTAACAAATTTTAAATATCAAACTTTGATGCTTGAAGTTGGAAAGTTTGAACTTATTGGTTGACGCTGGTGCGCGGCGTCAAATGAAAAGCGGCGGCCGAAGCCGAACGGAGATAAAAACACAAGACGATCAGAAACATGATAGAACGCGGAGCGAGCTAATCCGACACACGACACATGTTTGTACAAGTCGTCACAAAGTGCAGTGTTTGCTCAATCGTTTGCGAATGGTATTTTGAACTCTAAAGTATATTTTGGTTTTTATTCATATTAAACTAAAAAGTTATTTAATAAAAATATAATCAAACTTCAAGAACAATGAGTAAGAAAAGATTAATTGAAGAGGAACATCGTAATTTTCAAGACAAATGGGACCTGCAATATTTTTGTGTCCAAAACAAGAATAAAATATTATGCCTGATCTGTAAACACTCTATTTCAGTCGCTAAGAAATATAATCTTAAAGGGCGCTATGACGCAAATCATAAAACCAACTATGACCAATACGTTACAAAACTTCGTGAAGACAAATTGTCGGAATTGAAATCAATTCTTCAAAAACAACAAAGTGTATTCACTAAATCTGTTGAAGACTCTTGTCTATTGTCTGAAGCTGCTGTAAAAGTTAGGTATATATTATCACATTCAATCCCAAGCAGATCCAAACCATTTACTGAAGGGGAATTTATGAGTGAATGCTTAATTAAAGCGGCGGAAGTATTATGTCCAGCACAAATAAAAAAATTTTAAAGTGTAAGTTTAAGTCGAAATACTGTAGCTAGCAAAGTTGGCGAAATAGCCGAGAATTTGAGAAATCAGCATAATTCAACAATATCAACATTTCACGCCTACTCTATTGCTCAGCTGGCCGTTTTTATTCGCGGATGCGATATTAATTTAAAAATAAGTTAAGAACTTTTGGAAATCATTCCTATGCATAATACAACCACTGGGGCTGATATTTTTGATGCACTTATGGAAGTTTTGAAGAAGTATAAGTTACTGTTGGAAAAGTTGGTTTGTCTTGCAACTGATGGAGCACCTACCATGACCGGTATTACTAAAGGAGTTGTTGCAAGATTAAAAGAAACATGCAAAGCATGTTAGTAAGCATGGTAATAATAATTTTGAACATTTGCATTGTATTTTTCACCAGCAAGTACTGTGCTGCAAAGTTTTAAATATCGGACATGTTTTAAAAATAGTCACAAAAATTGTAAATTATATTCGAGCACGTGGACTTAATCATCGTCAATTTGCTTCATTTCTGGAAGATATAGAATGTGTATACACCGATCTACCATATTATACGGAAGTTCGATGGCTTTCGAGTCATAAAGTGTTAAAACGATTCTTCAAATTGCTGGACGAAATAATAATTTTCTTGGAAAAAAAAAATTATGAATGTGCTGAATTAAGAGATGGACAATGGATAAAGGATCTGGCTTTCTCAGTTGATATTACAAGTCACCTTAATCAACTTAATCTTAAGCTTCAAGGCAAAAATCATGTTGTTACAACGCTATTTGATAATATTAACGCTTTCAAACAAAAATTATTACTTTGGCGAAAACAAATAGAAAAAGAAAACTTGTCTCACTTTGAAAGCTGTCAATATCTATTAGGTGCCCAACTAAGTTCGTGCGCTTTTCGTTGTCCAAAAACGAGACGAAATTTGGTACCGAATGAGTAACTTTTAATCTGGTAAATAATTTCCTCCATATTCTATGACCCTTTCCCAACGTGACACAAGTTTCAAAATCCCATTTTTATAAAAATCTACGCTTTTATTATTAAAAAACTTAGACACTGTCCTCTTTACTTCCTCTCCGTTTATGAAGTTCCTATTGGTTATATAATTTTGTAATGCTAAAACAAGGTGGTAATCTGTTGGGGAAAGGTCCGGGGAATATGAAGGATGAATTAAAGTTTCCCATCCGAGGTTGCAAATTGTTTCTCGGGTCTTATTTGCAACGTGTGGTCTGGCGTTGTCCTGCAGCAAGCGTACACCTCTCCGATTTACAAGTCCCGGTTGTTTTTTCTTCAATTCCTCCTGTACATTTTGAAGCTGAGCAGAGTACAGGTCCGCGGTGATCATTTGGCCTTTTTGTAAACATTCGGAATGAACAATTCCGGCTGTTGTCCACCATACACATAACAAAATCTTCTGTTGGTGAAGGGCCGGTTTTGCAGTGGATGGAGCAGGTTCCCCAGGTGTTAACCAGTAGGAATCGCTTCTTATTTGTGTATGTGACCCATTTCATCCCATTTTTCATCACAAGTAAGAATAAGATTCAAAAACGGATCATTTTGGAACCGTGAGAGTAGGGAAACGCAAGCCGCTACCCTTTGGCACCTCTGGCTCTCGGTAAGTTCGTGCGGTACCCACCTTCTTACACGATACACTTTACCTACAGTGTGTAGATGTTTCCTAATCGTTTCTTCAGACATACAATGCTTGACTGCAAGCATTTTGCACGACATTTTGGGATCTGTCTCAATATCCACTTGCAAAACTTGATTATTCATAAGAATCGGCCGTCCGTCTCGTTGCTCATCTTCGAGGCTTTCATTATCACTTTTAAACTTTTGAAACCACTTTTGCGCAGTGCGATTACTTAATACACTGTCCCCAAAGGCCACAAAAATTTTTTTTGCCGCTTGCGTAGCCTTGGCTCCAAATTTGAACTCATAAAGCAAATATGAGCGAATTACGGCGTTAGACACGGTCATTTTGGAAGTAATATTATAGACGAAAATGAAGTGTAAACTACGATTTTTTTCTACATACTGACTCATTTTGACTTCCTCTAACACCTCCCAAAGGTAAATCGGGTAAAGCAATAAAAACATTGGCTCTAGGAGCAATAAAGTGGTCCGCGCGAGAAAAACCGCACGAACTTAGTTAGGCACCTAATATTATTTAAATCACCTAAATTAAAATTTGCAGAATATGCTCACCAAATTAAATTGTTAGAAACGGAATTCGATCGAAGATTTTCTGATTTTAAAAGCTGTGAATTACAATTTCGTCTTTTCACTTCACCTCTATCTATCGATATTGAAATTGTTGATGAAAACTTACAAATGGAATTAATTGAAATCCAATGTGATTCTTTGCTGAAGCAAAAATGTATGGAAGTTGGATTTCCAGATTGTTATACATATCTATCTGTAGATCGGTTTCCTAAAATGTTCTCGTTTGTTACGCGTATACTGGCTATGTTCGGAAGCACCTATTTATGCGAGCAACTATTTTCTTTAATGAAAAATAACAAAAATTCAGAAAGGTCAAGATTAACCGATCAACATTTATCTTACCAATACATTTATTTAGCTCAATATATTTAACCAAATTTTGATGACTTGCTTTATGAAAAACGAAGTCAAATATCTTCTAAAAAGTAATATTAAACTGTGATTTTGTTTATTTCTTATTATAACTTTTATTTTTGTTTTTTATAAAAAATATAAAATATTTATAGTTTAAGTTTAAAAAATAACATGAAATATAAAATGCCTATGTATGTGTTACACGTGCCTCGCGACCAGAAAAGCGGTCATAGGTCTGGAAAACAGACGCGCGCCTGAGCTGCAATCTATTTGTTTAGACAACAGCTGTAGATAAATTCGGCGGCTACGAGCGACGACCCCTAATGAATTGCATTAATCCGTTACCCTATTTGCTTATATTTTCCCCACCTACGCCTCACAGTTTCCCATGGTTCCATCTATTTCCAAGCCATATAAAAAGGCACCCATTTTCCCAGTCTCCAGTCCAGTGTCTAACTGATTATCACCTTCGTCCGTACCTCTGCCCGACACGGTCCACGCCTCTTAGGAGAGCGCCGCCTGAAGCCACCGAAGACCTCAAGTCGGAACCCTTCGTCTCAATCTCGAAATCGCGAAATAGTTAAGAGTGGTAAACGCCGAGCGCCTGTAACCAGAGAACCACCGGAACACGACATTCAGTAGATCCATCGCTACTTAGGTAAGCGTGACTCAACCACACACTTAACACTTCTGTAAGAGCCTTCAATTGTGATATTATAAATAAATCTAGCAATAATTTCATAGGAAACTTAGGTTCACCTATTACTTCTCTAACCAAACCAATCACAGTAACAAGCCCCCTTAAGATTCACTCTAACTGCTCGGAGTGAATCGACTTATAGTTAGCGGGTAAACCCTTGTCCCTATCAACTATTGCCTGTCTAGGAGAAGTGACAGTTCAGTGGAGTCAAGGCTCGCGACGCGCTTCGGCCATCTCCCCTTCGACTAGAAACTGGCACGCCCCGCTCGTAACATATGTGTTCCGTCGCGAAACAGGCTAAAAGGTAAATCCTTTGTTTTGTCAAAACAAAGGACTAACTTGGGGGGCTAAACGATAAGCAAGGCACATCTGGCGACCAGATATCGGCACCTCGAAGTTGGCTACCTGTGTCGCCAGAAACCCCCGAGTTCCTGGAAGCCAAAGACGACACCTCGCACGGAGCAGCGGCTCACCCCCTGTTGGAAAAACCATCGTTCAGCCAATAAGAAGCTACGGCCACCGGGTGTAGCTTCTATTTTCTGTATAAAGGCTGAACGACACGAGCAACACGAGAGATTAAGATCACGAAACGTCACGCTCAAACATCACAACGAAACCACAAATAGATTCACGAAAAGTCGCCTCTAAGAACATAGACTTAACAACCACTGTTAATTTATTCTACAAGACGCGCAAAGTCTTTAAGTTTGTGTTGTTAAATTATAATAAACGTGTTAACAAACTCAACTATCGAGAGGTCAACCATTTCCCATCCATAAAGAAATATTCAGCTCTCTTTACTACCATAAGGAGAGTGCGGCGGAAAAGAGGCATATAAGTGCAAGGATTCCGACGCCTTCAGATCGAAAGACTCGAAACATCGAGTCAAGATCGTACAATATGTATTGTATATTGTATAATATACAATAAAATGTAAAATATTTTTAGCTTCAAAAATGACATGAAATATAAAACGACTATGTATGTATAATATACAATACATTGAGCTTGACATTGAGTCTAATAAATACATAATACATAATATAATCATTCTAAAAATCGTATTTTAATAATTTTTTGAACATTGAAAATATGCTGCCCCCAACTTAATACAAAATAGATCATGTGTTTGACAGGCCTGGCATAAGGGATCGTCCCCCTTCCGCCGAGGAATGATATGGTGTAATTTATAGTTATAGAGTTTTAAAAGGAGAACTATACAAAACGATAAGAAAAAGACATTATATTTCCCGAGTGTGATATAGTATCTTACATTATTTAATAAATAATAAATAAAACAATCATATTAATAAATATTATTATCCCTTTTTATAATATTAATGTTAGTTAATAATAATAATTGACAGTTTGTTTAAGTATTTAACGATCCCATGCCTTTGTAGTACATTACTTCGATTCTCATACTACTTCTTTATTACCGAGATTCTAGAAGCATAATAGTATTACCGGGCTTCAGAATCATAATAAACACATTCAATGTATCCCGAGCATGTTGTTATTTACCTGTTTGTAATGAAATTACTTTCAGTTTTTAATTTAACAGTAAAATGTACACATACATTCCGCGATAACTGTATAGCCTCACGCAGAAATATCGGAAGAAATCGGAAAATACGTGGAATTTCCTACTACTACTGTAGTAATTTGTCCTTTGGATCGGTTTGGAATAAATACGGAATGGGACTCCAAGTGTGACTGACAAACGGACCATCCGAGCGAAAAACAAACGAAGGCAGTTAATCGTTAGCAACGAACAACGAAACAGCGGACATTATACAGCAAAATAACGAACTTTGTACAGCGTGATGCTACAAATTTGGGGACTTGTCCGGGATTGAGGAGCTAAAATCGCGAATTTGAATGAATGAAGTGTGGTATTATAATCCCACAGAGAACTGGTGAGAAATGGCAATGAAAGTGCAGAGAAGCGAGATAGTGAAAATCTAGCGAAGTGATAAAATATAATATCATGAACGATATTCAGAAAACTGTGCCCGAGTTCTCCGTGATAGAACTTAAGGAGAAATTAAGAAATTGGGACTTACCACGATAGATGTCAAGTCTAAACCGACGAATGATCTCTTGGAAGTTGAACCATCTGGTAGCTGGATGAGGGAAGAAAATACTGCGCCATACAGGGGAATCTCAGAACACAGCGACAGCGACCGCGTCAGAAACAAATTCTGATGAACCTACGCTTGTGCGGCGAGAAATTGAGGTTTGTCATAAAGAGAAATAGCTGTTGGAACGAGAATTGGCGTTAGCCCGCTAAGAACTAGAGACTCAGAAGAACGCTGAACATGAGCACTGCTCATTCGTCGGAGACAGCGAAGAGAAACCGTCCAACGACTTCGGTAGGAATACAAACAGCTATCTTCGAACGCAATTACCGAGCTGATTGTATATTTAGACGGAAAGGCCTACAGAGGCAGAGTACTCGAGTGGTTTAGATCTAAAACCGAACACTTATGGTCCTTCCTGGACAATATGTTAATATGGTTACGGTTTGTTTGGGCATGTGTATATGCTAGTGGACGAAGTTCTGTTCGAATTCCAAAAAATTTTCTATCAGCGAACTTGTAAGATGTTGTTGCGTACAAGATTTCAAAAGCGTGCCTGGAAACACAACGAGACTTTCAGCGACTGTTTCCGCGAAAAAATCATACTAGAGAACCAGATAATGATCGACGAGGAGGAGATGATCGAATCCATCATCGCAGGAATACCACATCAGACACGGGTACACGGCCACCGGAAGAAGGAATCCCTTCTCAGTGCTCGAGCACATATCTTTACAAGGACGTTAACGGCAAACGAAGGTGGGCAATCCAACAATGCGACACAACAACCTTGGTAGAAGCAGCGAAGGAAGGATAAGTCCGCGCCTAAAGATTGTGTGAGATGTCGGAGTCATGGCAGCGACGATTATCCATTTAAACGTAACGGTACAAAATGTTTCTAGCGTCGAGAATTTGGGCAGATTGGTATAATTGATGACAGACATTACATCTTCCAACATGGTCATACAGCAATCCATACTGCAAGTGTAGTCAGAACATATTTTAATGAAAATAATGTTAGCGTTTTGGATTGGTCCAGTCTGTCACCAAATTTATTGATAATGTTTGGAGCTTATTGAGTTGCAAACTTCCTGAGGCCGTACAACAATATATTAATTGTGACGAGTTACAAGATGCAATAATTGCACTTTGAAATAAAAATGATTAAAATACACGTTGTTGAGGTGTCGTAAAAAGGTATTCTAACGATATCTCAACATATGAAATATATTAAATACCCCTTTTTAATAAAAAATCTTGAATAATGGGTAGTGAAACTATTGTTGCGGTAATCAGTATACTTGCAATACCTGCAATAGGAGAACCTGCTAATCACCACCTGAAGTATATTAAGGAAGGGCATAAGAAAATAACACCTTTGTTTTAGGAAAGGCTACCAACATTTTATGGTCTTTGGGGTTATACCCTGGGCGAGGTTATCCAGTTTTTGCGGAGTGTATATATAATACATATACAGGGTGTTGAAAAGTCTGGAAATGGTCAAATATCTCCTAGGGTAAACATTTCTCTTGAAAACATTAAACAGGAAAGTTTTAGGATTTTAAGCGGGCTATCAGATGTGCTCCTTGATTTTGGGCCCGGCATCCCCATTTGGGTTGCATTGGGTTCAAGACAAAATTTTTAAACGGATATCATAATTTTTCATCACTGATTCGTATTCCGCATGATTTTGTGCATTCACACATGGTCTACTGGATTTTAGATGGGGGGCCCCCGTAGAGATATACAGGATGGTTTAAAAGTCTGGAAACGGTCAAATATTTCATAGAGTTTTCGTATACAAAAGTACTAAATCACTTATAGTTTAAATAAAAAAATCATCAGATTTACAACTCCAAATGATCTGAAGCAAAAGATTTTCCATACATGTCAAGAAATTTCTGTGGAAATGTTACAAAGAGTTGAAGGATCATTGACAGTTCGAGTAAATCTCTGAAAGACGTATATTTTAACATCAACTTTGGAAAGGTAGGTAAGTGCAAATACGTGTAATACAATGCTAATGCCACTACCTAATACTAAATTTATAATATCTTGTAAACTAATGATTTTTCGCCATAAGTGGCATAGTACTTTTGTGCAGGGAATAACGAGCTGCATCGATTGGTCTTTTAAAAAATATATAATTCAATTTGAAAAAACGAAGTTGACCTTTAAATCACCTAAACGCATACATTTATGAAGAAGTTATGTACACCACACGATATCTCTCTTGATACCACGTAACCTATGCATAAATAATTTTTGAAGTGAAAGCTTCTTTATGCACGGTAGAGTAAATTGGATTCATACGGCTCGAAATGTAGGGAAACGTTGCACCCATCTCCTCACCGGCTTTGACTTACAAGTAGAGTAGGATGCCGGCGCTCACACTCCTCTACTGGACAGGCACAGCGTAGTGGGGATCGACCTGATATTAAAATATACCGTTCGACTTGATATTAAAATATACCGTTAAATAAAGCTACATTTTAACATCAACATTACATAAAGCTACATATCAACCTAGTACATAGTTTTCGAACGCATTCAAATATTAAATAAACTCTTTCTCTATCTTGTTATTAAAAATTATACAGGTGGTACAAGGAAAAAATCTTTTAATGAAAGCAGATTTCTTTGTTGAACTAGATTTATTATTTATTATTTACTTTATTAGTTAGTGTGAGAATTATAGGTATAAGAAGTACTAATTAACATTAAGTTTATTGTAAGAGGCTTGTACACTTGTGGTCGGTCGGGCGAGAGTTACAGAATTATATATATATAAAGAAGAGGGGAGAGAGAGAAACAAAGGGACAGTCACGCGGCTGTGTTCAGTCGCGATATTCAATAAGCGCGCGACTTGTGAAAATATCGCCAACACTTCCCCTCAAGGTGCGCACTGAATTGTCACATAATCCTTTTTATGCCTACTTCATTAATACAATAACCATGTTTATCCTTCGTTAATGGTTTCGTCAATACATCGGCAGGCATCTCATCCGTCGATCTATATGAGAGACTTAATCTTTCGTTCCGTAGGCTATCACATATGAAGTGATATTTAATATCAATATGTTTTGTTCTAGGATGTACGGTGGCGTTTTTCGATAATAACTGCGCCCCCTTATTATCGTTAAATATGGAGACACTATTGTAGTCGCTTAATCCCGATTCATTAAGGAACTCGGACAGGTAAATCGCATGTTTTACAGCCTCCGCTATTGCCACATATTCGGCTTCCGTCGACGATAATGCGATCGTACGCTGCTTTTGCGATTTCCAACTGATCGGGCCCTGAGACATAATAAATACGTAGCTAGTGTAGGATCGTCCATCTACCTTACATGTCCTCCAATCTGCATCCACGTACGCTGCCGTTTCATCGTCGGATTTTTTAAAAACAATTCCGTGATTAGAGGTTCCTTTTAAATACCTTAATACTCTTTTCGCGGCCTTCCAATGAGATTCCCCGCGACACTCATTGTATTGCGCGAGAACATTCACTGCATGGGCGATGTCGGGTCTCGTCGCTACGGCTAAGTACATGAGTGAGCCAACCAGTTCTTGGTACGGCCTCCCTTGGTCCCCATCGCCGCCAGCCTTCTCGTACACGGTGTCTTTGTCCATGGGAGTGCCCACAGGATTACAGTCTTCCATTTTAAATTTTGTCAGCAGGTCAAGAATGTACCTCTTCTGTGAAATGCATATCTTCTCTGCGACTTGCGTAATGTTAATACCTAGGCAATATTCGATTTTTCCTAGAACCTTGACGTCGAATTCTTTAGCTAATTCAGTCTTGATTTCTTTAGTCCAGGTATGGTCATTCGATGCCATTATTATGTCATCTACATATACTGCTACATACAGTCTTGATTTTTCCTTTCGGCCGGTGTACACACAGGGATCAGAAACAGTAGATCTTAGGCCTAAGGTCTTCAATTTTCCATCGAGTTTCTCATGCCACTGCCTCCCTGCTTGCTTCAGGCCGTACAACGCTTTGTTTAGATGACACACGGGAGTACTATAGGACCTTATGTCACTCAATATGCTTCTCGCCGTCTCCCGTATCTTCTTATCTTCCTTGGAGTCGATAGCTATCCCGTTTAAGCTGTCCTCCAATCCTTCAGGCATCTCCATATAGATATCTTCATCTATTTCTCCGTTCAGGTATGCGCTTGCCACATCCATTTGCTCTACGGACATTCCTAGTTTTACCGCCAATGCTAACAACAATCTGATAGAATCCCGTCTGGCCACAGGAGCGAATGTGTCCATATAATCGATTCCTGGTCGTTGTGCGTATCCCTTCGCTACTATTCTAGCTTTCCTTTTCTCAAAAGATCCGCCCGCTTTATATTTATTCGTGAGAACAGTTCGACATCCGATTACCTTTCCTTTTTGTGGTTTGTCTTCAACATTAAAAGTGTTATTCTTTATCAGACATCTTACCTCTGTCCTTATAGCCCGTTTCCAATCATTTTGATCAGCTCCTTCCAGTGCATTCTTAATTGGTACGTCGGCCATATTTGCGGCTAGTTCATACAATGTTACCCTTTCACTCGAATTTTCTTCACTGTTGGTGGGTTCCCTTGGCTCGGTTTGAATCGTGCGAAATAACTTTTCGGGCCTTCCTCTTCTTCCAGTACGTATTATCTTCGGACGTCCCGGGGCTCTTGTAAGATTTCGTAGTTCACTTTCTTCATTTTCTTCTTCGGGGTCGTCGCCTCCATTCATGTGTACAGGAGTGTTTATGGTGATGGACGGTACGTTCTCCTTGTCGGATTCGATCTCCTCAGCGTCTCCTTTTATAAAGTCTTCATATTCACTGTACATCGGGAATCTTAATGAACTTCACAACCCGGCTTCGGCGTATCGTCCGCGCTTCCGGATCCCACAGTCTATACGCCTTTGACTCCGGCCAGTAACCGATGAAGATGCATTCTATGGATTTCTGATCGAATTTCCCCCTTTTCGCCTTATTCAGCATATATGTGTACGCTGGAAAGCGCATACAAGCGCCTCATGACCGCGTCAGGCCTAAGGGTGCGTGGCGCCTAAAAACTCTCTCTCCCTCCCTCACTGTGTGTGCGTGTGCGTGTGTGTGTGCGTGCCTGCCTGCCCGCCTAAGGGTATAAAGGCACGCATTAGATACGGAGGACACAGAGTGTTTTCCCAGAGTCAGTGAACGAGATTTGAGTGAGAATTGAGAGTCGAGAGATCAGCGTTAGTTCTAAGAGTTAAGAGTTTTAAGAATTAAGAGTTTTAAGCATTTAATGAAATAGACTTAAGTATATTATATTCCGTTCCAAATATATCTTTTAAATCTTCACCTTAAAACCAATTAATAAATCAAACTGTTACCCACATACAACAATATCCTACAAAATTGGGGGCTCGTCCAGCCAGGGTACATTGATATTTAATTGAAAAAACAGTGTGAAGAATAAAGAGTTCAGTGTGTATCCTAAGTGTTAATAAAATAAAAGTGCAATGGCTACAGTGCAGTTCAGTGCAAATGGCATCACCGTGCTGGAGATGAAAGAAAAACTAAAGGAGTGGGGACGCATCACAACTGGAAACAAATCCGAGTTAATTCAACGCCTGAACGAAATTGATCCGGCAGGTACGTGGATCCAGGATATTGTGAAGGCGCGTCAAACTCCACTTGTGAACAAGGAAGCGGGTAACACAGGTACCAGCAATACAGGGGCTGCAGAGGAAAGCACAAATGTGAGTGAGCGAGAGGAATGTCTGTACCGTCGCGAAGCCGCCATGTACAAGAAAGAAAAAGAACTAGTAGAAAAGGAAATGGAAATCCTCCGCAGAGAAGTAGAGATGTTGAGGAATTTTCAACAATTGAGCGTATCCGGAGAATTATCGAGCCAGCGAAAGGCAACAGATATCAAAATCGTTGCCGATTATTTAAGCTGTTTCACGGGAGAAGTGGGCGCTCTAGAAGGTTGGGAGAAGCAAGTGAGATTGCTGAAATCGGCATATCATTTAGGAGAAGATGAAACAAAATTATTAATTATCATGAGATTAAAGGGGAAAGCCATTGAATGGTTGCAGTCCAAAGGAGAGCATATCGAAATGTCCTCGGAAGATCTATTGGCAAAGCTCAAAAGTATGTTCCATCATCCTCAGAATAAGCGCACACTGCGAAGAGAATTCGAAACAAGATTATGGAGGAAAGATGAAACCTTTCATCAATACGTTCACACAAAAATAATAATGGGCAATAAAATTTTAATCGATGAGGACGAAATGGTAGATTGCATCATTGATGGCATTCCGGATGCGAGTTTAAAGAATCAGGCCAGACTACAAAGCTTCCCCTCAACAGACACACTTTTGAAAGCCTTTCAAAAGATAACATTGCCAGAAGAAAGACAGATCCACACCGCAAGATATACCAGGCAAGAAAACGAGGGGCCCAGCAGGACAAGGATGGAATGGACCGGAAGAATGGAGCAGGAACCTCGCGGCGTGAGACGTTTTTGTTATAATTGCGGATCCCCGAACCATATGAGTAGCCACTGTCCAACAAGAAGTGAGGGAGCAAGATGCTTTAATTGCAACTAGCGGGGTCATATTGCGGTCATATGCCCCAACAAGCGTGCGCCACCAAAGGAAAACTGCGTTCTATCACAGGTAACAAAAAACAAATGCGTAAAGGATGTACAAATCAATGGCCATACCGCTAGGGCACTAATCGATACGGGAAGCGATTTAAGTTTAATGAGCGCGGATCAATATTTTGAAATAGGTTCTCCCCAGTTAAAAGCCAGAAGAATAAAATTCAGCGGAGTAGGCGCAGAAAATACCACATTAGGCGAATTTTATGCAGGATTGAAAATAGACAACAATGAATTCGTAATTTTGATACGCGTCGTTCCGACCGCGCTTACTCGCCAAAAGTTAATATTAGGAAATGACTTTCTCGAACACGTCGAACTGAACATTAAGAATGGAGAAATTACTATTAAAGCTAACGAAAAATCCAGCACTATTAATGAGTTGCCAGAAATATTTCAAATAGATATAATTGATGAAACCGAGAAAATAGAGATAACCCATATACCAAATCCCGAGCATAAAAAAATAGTACAAAACCTGGTAGACAACTACAAGCCTAATAAAACAAAAGAAGTAGATATAAAAATGTCAATCGTGCTCAAAGACGATATACCCGTTTACCAAAGAGCAAGGCGACTGCCACCTTTAGAAAAAAAAAGCATGATGCACGTAGATGCTCTAAGCCGTCACCCTTTGCCTGCGTGTTTTTCCATGGAGGAATGTAACGACAGTCTAACCATGCGTTTAAAACGAGCTCAGCGAGAAGATAGGGACGTACAGAAAATTGTAAATCTTGTAGAACAAAACAAGATCGTAGGATACGAAATCCGTGGAGGTTTGCTCTTCAAAGAAGTCGATAACGATTTTAAATTAGTAATTCCCAAGTCCATGACAGCACAAATTATCCGCCAAGTGCATGAAAAGGGACACTTTTTTGTGGGAAAAACTGAAGCTTTACTTCGAAAAGATTACTACATACCAAATCTAAAAGCGAGAACAGAAAAAACTATTCACAACTGCGTTCCTTGTATTCTTGCACATAGGAAAAGTGGAAAGCAGGAAGGATATTTGAACCCAATAGACAAGGGCGAAGTGCCACTTGACACGCTGCACGTGGACCACCTAGGGCCGCTGCATTCCACTAAAAAAAATGATAAGCATATCCTTGTAGTTGTTGATGCATTTTTCAAATTTGTCTGGTTATACGCGACAAAAAGCACATGTGCAACCGAGGTAATAAATAGACTTAGAAAGCGAGCCGTAATTTTTGGAAATCCGAGACGTATTATATCTGACCGAGGGACAGCCTTCACATCGGGCGAATTCGTAGACTATTGCGCGGAAGAGAACATACAACAAACGCTTATCACAACCGGAATCCCGAGAGCTAATGGCCAAGTAGAACGCATAAACCGTACACTTATACCAGTTTTAACAAAATTGTCCAATCCCAAAAAAGAAGAGTGGTACCGTCATTTAGATAAAGTTCAGCAATTTTTAAATATTAGTATACATCGGAGCATTGGAGCATCACCATTCGAGGTGTTATTTGGAACGCGCGTACGTCTTAAAGACGATTTAGAGATAAGAGAGCGACTAGAAAGAGAATGGGTAGATTTTTGAAAACGATCGCGACGATTTGAGGCATCAAGCGAGGGAAAATATTGCCAAAATTCAAAGGGAAAACCAGAAGACATATAACAAGCGGAGAAAGGAGGCTAGAATCTATTGCGAGGGTGAATTAGTAGCTATTAAGCGAGTACAGCAGGGACCAGGGTTAAAATTAGGTAACAAATTTCTCGGTCCATACAAAATTATGAAAGTAATGCGCAATAACCGATACTTAGTTCAAAGAGTAGGCGAACACGAAGGACCGCGGCAAACATCTACTGCGGCCGATTATATGAAACTATGGATAGATGAAGGTAGTGACGTATCCGACGGCGAAAATAGCGAAGTTTAGGACATTCGGGGACGAATGTCAACGCAAGGGGGCCGGGTGTAGGCTGGAAAGCGCATACAAGCGCCTCATGACCGCGTCAGGCCTAAGGGTGCGTGGCGCCTAAAAACTCTCTCTCCCTCCCTCACTGTGTGTGCGTGTGCGTGTGTGTGCGTGTGTGTGCGTGCGTGCCTGCCCGCCTAAGGGTATAAAGGCACGCATTAGATACGGAGGACACAGAGTGTCTTCCCAGAGTCAGTGAACGAGATTTGAGTGAGAATTGAGAGTCGAGAGATCAGCGTTAGTTCTAAGAGTTAAGAGTTTTAAGAATTAAGAGTTTTAAGCATTTAATGAAATAGACTTAAGTATATTATATTCCGTTCCAAATATATCTTTTAAATCTTCACCTTAAAACCAATTAATAAATCAAACTGTTACCCCACATACAACAATATCCTACATATGCTTTTGTGCCGAATGTTTGGAAGTAGGATGCCGTTAGCGTTTTTCCCGTCCATTGTTTATATGGCATCATGCCGTTTAGGCTCTTGGTTGGGCACCTGTTTCTTATGTAATTAGCGGTCAGGATCGCTTCTGCCCAAGACTTCTGTGGCAATCCTGATTGTAATGACATACAGCGAGCCATCTCAGTCAACGTTCTGTTCCTCCTCTCGGCCACCCCATTTTGTTGCGGGGTGTACTCCACCGTGAGTTGGTGATGAATCCCCTCCCTTTTGAGGAAATCCTTAAATTTGTTGCTGACGTATTCTCTTCTATTGTCGGACCTCAACGTCTTAATTTTCTTCCCGGTTTGCTTTTCTACCATATTTTTAAACTCCACAAACTTGTCGAATACCTCACTTCCTTCTTTCAGGAAATAGATCTCGCATCATCTTGACTTATCGTCTACAAAGGTGACGAAGTATTTGGATCCTCCGATCGATTCACACCTCATTGGACCACATATGTCGGTGTGAACTAGTTCTAGCATTTCTGACGATTTTGAGCTCGACTTTGAGTGGAGCGTCTGCGACTGTTTCCCTTTCGTACAAATTTCGCATCTTGGAAATTTTGCATTTCCTTTGATCTGAACTGCATGAACCTTTTTATGCCGCGCCAGATCTCTAAGATCGCTTTCATTCTGTTTAAATAAGTGACAAATAATAGTTTCACCCGATCACGAGCCTCATAGTTAATTTCTTTTTCTTGAGTCTACCCAGTCTATTTGACCGGTGTGATTCGGAAAAGAAATAGAAAAACTATCAAGGCCCAATAACATGACAATAATTGTTTTTGACTAGACCGTGGGAAACCAGAGATCGACACGTCGAACCGGTACATATTACCGTGGGGAGACGTTCGAATTCGCGAATAGCAAACGGAGATGAGAGAGAGTGAGAAAGAGCTAATAGTTTGACGAAAGCGCCGCGTAACGAGTAATTACTCGTTCGCGCTTGTCGACGACGGTGTAACGCAGTGATGCCAGGACGTGGGATTTTCTCCCACGTAGCCTTCGTGCGCATGCGTATGCTGACGTCACAGCTCGACGGCGGTTATTTCCATGGACGTATCTACGTACAACAGTAGATACGCGTAAGGGGCCCGTATTTCTACCGTATTTCAATTGTCAGGGGGGTCTAACGCTACCCCATATTTGCGTGAAGTATATACGTTACTGAGAATTAGGTAGTGCGCAGGGGTGGGAAAAATCCCGCGTCCTGGCATCACTGACCGCCAGTCCCAAACATTCGCTCCTATGCCGCCGATACAAGCAAGTCACCATATGGCTCTCCCAGTTCGCTGCTCGAGCGACAAAGTAACAGGGTCATTCTCCGATTTCGGTCGCCGACAAAGGGCAGATATCACTGCCGCTAACAAGCGCGACGACGGTTACAAAAATCCAACCTCCCAGGAACTTCTAAGTTTCCTATCATTCTTAGCTCTCATCCGTTATTAGTTTTACTGATTCGACATGTTCATTTATATGCCTATCACGCCGGATCTCAATTGACCCTGACTCTGCTTCGAGAAGAGTAATGGATCCGCCGAGCTAGTAGTGTAGTACGAACCGGTTTCTATCAATGTGTCAAGTGTGCGCGAGAAAGAGCTTTAATCCCTTCGGAACTTATGGGAGATCTCTCACACGTTCGAGTTTCCCAGCCAACTCGAGCATTTCAGCACACTGGCATTGATTACGCTGACCCTATTCAAGTCAGGTCCTCAGGTGGACGCGGAGTTAAAACAAAAAAGGCTTACGTTGCCGTTTTCAAGTGCATGTCAACCAAAGCTTTACATTTAGAGTTAGTCAGCGAATATACCTCTGATGTCTTCCTAGTTGCTTTCCGACGATTTTGCGCTCGACGTGGATTACCCACGTCGATGTACTCTGACAATGGCACGACGTTTCATGGCGCCGATCTAGAATGGACCTCCGTATTTCAGGCAACCGTGCGTGATTCGAATCTTTAAAACTATTTAGCACCCGATCGGATATCTTGGCATTTCCTGCCCCCTGTCTCTCCCTATTTCGGTAGATTGTGGGAGGCCACCGTACGAAGCATCAAGTATCATTTAAAAAGGGTTATCAGAACCCAGACCCTAACGTTTCAAGAAATGATCACGTTACTTTGTCAAATCGAATCCTGTTTGAATTCACGCCCAATCTCTGCCATTTCTGAAAATTTTGACGACTATAACGCCTTGACTCCAGGTCATTTCTTGATTGAATGGCCGCTGAAAGCCGTCCTCGAACCTTCGCTTTTAGACGTTAAGGATAATCGTCTGTCGCGATGGCAATTGCTTCAATAAATGTTCGAAGGTTTTTGGAAGTCCTGGTCTAACGATTACTTGCATACGCTCCATCTGCACCCAATGTGGCGGGTCGTGCAAACTGTAGCAAAACCAGGGCAGCTTGTTCTTTTACGGAATTCTCTAATTCCGCCGTGTCGATGGGAACTCGGCAGAATTATAGAATGTCATCCGGGCGAAGACGGGTTAACTCGGGTCATTACCGTCAAAACCGCTAAATTGCATTATAAACGCCCCATTGCTAAAAGTTGTTTCCTAACCCGTTGATATTAACGCTAATTCGTAATCCGAGCTCGCCACGGCGGGCGGAGAGCAAACCGCCAGCGATGTTAGTTTATAATGCGTATCCTGTACTGGTTCAGCGTCTTAGCATAGTTTAATTATTTATTTTTTCGTGTACGTTAATTTAAGTAAAATTTAGCAGACCCGAGTGTCGTCTCTTTGTCGTTTGCCTAAACGGTTGCCTTAAAGGTTCGGTTGATATTAAGTTAACTTATGTTAGAGGTGATTATAATGATCTTTTACGTGGTTACGTTGATTCAGATTGAGGAGGAAATGATAATGGTGATAGGAAAAGTACGACAGGTTATTTATTCAAATTATTCGAACAGTGCACTATATGCTGGAATACAAAAAGACAAGTATCAATAGCAGCCTCATCTACTGGAGCTGAATATACAGCTCTTTTAGAAGCCGTCAGAGAAGCACTGTAGTTACAAACATTAGCAACCAGCATTAATATAAATATTTCCGAACCAATCACAATTTTTGAAGATAAGAATGGTTGGATCGGTATAGTAAACAATCCGACTAACCACAAAAGATCAAAACATATTGATATTAAGAATCATTTCTCCAGAGAACAAATTGAGAAAAATGTAATAACATTAAAATATGTTTCTATATATAATCCGCTAATGTCCTAACAAAACCTTTATCAGCACCCAAGTTTATAGAACTCAGAATTGGACTGGGTTTGGAATAAAAATGTTTATGTATATGTATATGTATATCATTTTTGTTAATGTTAAGGATAATGGTTTTCTTGGGTTTTTCTGGGCTTTTCCTAATTCTGAACAACAAATATTGAACCATATGTAATTTACTCCAGAAAGCACAAGGGGATTGTGTTTTCACTACTGACTTTATCGAAAGTTATAGATTAACTTTTGAGGAGACGTGTTGGATTTATTAGAAGGATGTTTAGTCAAAAGCAATCTCCCATATACCGATTTAATCGCGTTGCTTATACGATCCGTTCCTAGAAAAAGCACAGTATTCTTTCTCGTCACCAGTCTTGTATTAGAAGTCCATAGTGAATAATATACTTCCCTCTGCTCTCGAGTCATATAATAAAGTATTTTTAAAATCAAAAGAACTCTTTTACTTCTCATAAGCCAACCAGGGGCTACCTGGGTTGTGTAAACCCTTAGGTGAAAATAAAGTATTTATAAACTAATTAATTAACTAATATATAATGCAGCTAAAATATGCTATCTGCAAATACTTTACTCTAATGATAACGTATCTCACCATCATATTCACAGCAGAAATATGCTGAGTTTTAGAAGAATTTAAGCACTTTAGTAGGACATTATACTAATGGCGCATCATCTGTAATGACTTCATTGAAGTCATCTACATATTTATGAAGTTCGTATATGAAACACGTTTCAAATTATTTAACAAACTGAAGCATATCACAATCATCTAGATCCCTAAAGAAGGTGCTGATTCCAACACAGTAGAAGATAAATTAAAAATACCAATCCAATGCAGAGGCACAATTCTTTAATTGAAAAGCTACTTTAACAAACATGGAACAAAATATGAACCACCATTACAAGAATGAAAATGCATGATATAATAAAAAGTTTTTCTGACCATGCCTAATCCAAAATGGAGTAGAAAAAAAGAATAATTTTTACTAGACTAAGAATTAGACAAACAAGAGTCACTGACAGATACCTCTTGGACAAAAGAGAAAAATGCATTTGTAATTGCAATTGTAAAACAGAATTGGAACATGATATGGTTCCTAAAAGAAACATATTGAACAACAAAATTTAAAGAAACTGTTGTATAAACTACAAATATACCTTTTCTAAAGACCATATAATTTAAGTAAAGTTAGATGAAAAGAACAAGCAACGGAAACCAGAATCTATTGAAAACAATTTATTGTAACACTGTAATACACTGCAGCCAAGAAAAAGTGTAGTTTGCTGCATTTGGCTGCTACATCTTAAACACTAAAGCTACCAAACCAATTAATATTATGAATCTGTAACTTTTAGTAAAAGTATTCGAATATACAATGGTGCATTTGTAAGTGGTTATGTACATTTATTGTACGTAGATAACACATAAATAAATCGATTCCAGCCATAATTTATACATATATAAATAAATTTATAAGTGTGACTACATATTCGCTAGTTGCACTGTTAATTAATCAGAAGTTAGTATTCGCATACTTCGAGTGAACAGGTTAGAAACCGAATTTCAAACTTTCGTCGAATTCAGTAATGTGCTCAGACTTTTCAAAGAACATACAGCTATTACGATTAGACAATATTTGCGATATTCGGTCTAATGAACGCGGTAATGGATAAAGTATGGAGTAGTTCTGAAATAAATACCACGGTAAAGAAGGAAATTCACATATAACTCGTAATACAAGTGTAAATTTGCTAGAACGCACAGCAAAAGAATAAGATTATATTGAAATCAGAACAACTTACCGGTCTTCGCTAGGTTTTGAATCACGTTAGACGTATTTTAAACCCTTTGGAGATCTTTGCCCCTTGGCGTCCATCTGGTTTTTACACTAAAACACAGAGAAAAGATGGAAAATGCATTCTTATCCATCTTACGAACGTTAAATTTGAAAAAGCACCCATAACTGTGCCACACGTGCCGCGAAGATCATAACTGGTATAAGATCGCCGGTGGAACAGATGTTTTGTAGCATACGCGCGGTCAGACCCGCGCACGCGTCACCTAACGTCCCTACATGTAAACGTAGCAATAAGTTAAGTTCACCAATCTAGGTTAGTTGTATCAAGTAGTCTTTTGTTAATTAGTTTAAGCGTTCAATTATTCTGGTTCGAAGCTTTGTAGAGTTTAGAGGTGTTTTATAGAAAGAAATATATTTATTGTATATTATGTTAAAAGGTGTAATTCCTTTGGTGATCCCGTAGTCGTATTCTGAGGAGAAAATGATATACATATTACAAGTAAAGATTCCCCACAGTATTTCATATAAAGCGGAATTTGCAACTGAATCTTCAAATGCTCCGGCTTTGACTCACAGTTTGAATTGTATTCCTTAAGGCTTACTCAAACCAGGACTTCGGTTATACAGACATTCTAAAATTTGTATATCTAATATCATTCTATAGCGCATTTACGATTACTCAAGTGACAAGTTTGTAATATAAAAATATCGACTATTCCAGTGTTCCACACTGGAAAACTTGATTATTATGAATGAATTGAAGTGCATTACAACACCCAATGAAATTTATATTACAATAAAAATGCACGTATATAATTTGTTGGAAATATACAACTTCTGTTGAGAAGGGTGGTCCGCTCTTCGATTTGAGCGGGTTACACTCTACGGTTACCACCAAAATTAGGATGCGACGAATTCCTGGAAAGGTGCGACCGCGAGCCCACTCGGGTCAGGTTGACCGAGTGAGGGGGGCCGATCCAGACTCTCCGCGATTGCACTTTATGACTTAATTGCCCTCAGCCGTACCTTGCATCTGTTCCTTTTAGTTTGATAGATATTAAGGAATTCAGGCACGACTGAGTTCTTTCACTGTATTCCTTCGTTATTGTTGAGCCCTTAAGTGCTCAACAGAAGAAGGCGTTGTTGGGAAAGGCGCGTGGGAACAGAAAAACACAATTCTAAAAAACCTTCAACTACTCCTAGTCCTCAATACTACCACAGCTACCACAGCTACCACTGCTACCACTTCCATATCCCTCGAAGATAGCCCCTTCTCTTTTCTCATTTCCGCGCCCTTTAAGATGCTCCCCAACGACACCCGATGAACGAGAAAATTCTTTCGAACAGAACTCATCAATACTTCAAATCAGAAAGAACTCATCAATACTTCAAATCAGAAAGAACGCATCAATACTTCAAATCAGAAAGAACGCATCAATATTTCGAACCGAACAGAATGCATTATTACTTCGAACCAAACACAACTAAAAACAAGTATCAAATCGCCCGAGATTGATACTAGTAACCATTTAGTACATAAGTAATAGTTGATTATTAAATATAATATTATTAAACTCAGTGGATTACCTTATCGTTCCCACCAACAAAACAAATCTTATTCGATAACCTTGAGTAAGATTATCGAGAACACCAGCAAGGAAGTTACGCCCTTCCAACTGGATCCTCGATCGCGCTCAGTGCGCAACAATAATTAATTATTAAAATGGTTTATTAAGTAATATTAATAATGTATAGATAAAGAACGATGGGCGAGAGAGAGAGAGGGAGGGAGGGAGGGAGAGAGGGAGGGAGAGAGTTCATAAATAATTTTGAATAAGTCTCCACTGGCTTTTGTTGGTCGGTTATCGAAAATAGTGGGGCCGAACTCCCTCGCTCCACTGACCCTTACGATGACCCTTACGACTGATTTCCTAGGAAGTACATCCATTTCGTCATTACCTTTATATTTAATGATTTAGGGTGATTTAGGCAGTAAAATGCTGTTTATTCCAGAAGGGAATAATAACAACAGCAAGTAAGGTACAGCTGAGTGGATGGTTCGGGAAACTTTGAGGAGGTGATTTACAATTGGAGAGATAACGGGTTCCTGACTGTGACACACGATACTCTGACACTCGTATGACTCTGACCGACTACTGTCATTGATGCGCCGGTGGAGGTCCTTATACAATGGTGCTTATCTGTTGCTCTCGAGAGATCTTTAGTGCGTCTTACTCTGAAAGGATCTTTAACCCTCGCACTACGGACTGTGCCGGAGTCAATTCTGACCCAAACCGACATTCCAATACTATGCGGGGCCCTCACCGATATTGTACTAACTAAGTGACACTCGTGCGAGCCAAGTTTCTCATCCATGTTGTACTCACAGTGACGGTCCCCCGAATTTTTTTCTTCTTTTTTATTTCTTATGCTGTTGTAATTGGGATTATGTTTAGTAAAAAAACCGTAAATTATAAAAAATAAAAATTTTTTATTCATTCGCATCAGGATTACGAGCACAACGTAAGATTTTCTTCGTTTGCGTCGAATGTCAGCAATAAAAATAACAAAAAATGAAATTTTTGGTCGAATAAACTTATGAATTTACACACGTCTTTCTCCTTAAAATCTCTATGATAGACTGACTGGAAACCTTCCGAGCCCAGAAGAAGCAGGCACACGTACATTGTATGTTTATTCGACACAACATGTAGTGGTAGATAAGACGATGACACACACAACTTCGACATTGGATTGAATCGCTCGGATCATTTTTGACTCCGGCACAGTATTGGGAGGGTTAATGCGTTTTAGCCCACGCGACATCCTCTCCCCTTAATTAAAACTTCGTCCTCGAAGTTTCCCTTATAATGGTTATGCATGATGTTTGTTGAATAAATGATTGTTTTAAATGCGTAAATGCTTGTTTGTTTCTTCTAAATGCTTTTTTCTTCAAGTTGTGGGCTGGAGCATTCCGGACATCTGATTTCGTTTTTGGTCACTTTTAATTTATGCACTGGTACCAATAGATATTCTTCTTCTTCCTCGGTTAGTTTCAAAGTATTCCCAGTTTTTAATGTTTTGTCTTTCATCTCATCTAGTTCCTTTTCCTTATTTCTTAAGTTCTCGTTATATTTCATAAGTCGTTCTGAAGAGTTTTCCAAAGAGCTAATTAAGTTGACTACATCCGATTCCAGTTTTTTCCTTTTGAGCTGAGATACTTTATTATCAGCATTCTCTATTTGCTGATTTAAATTCTGCACAAAATAGTCCTGAATCCTTTGAGTTCACTTTCCAAATTTGTCTATATTTATTCCGACAATTTAAGGGCCTCCCTTAATTCCGATGTTTTCTCCCTGGGGTGCTTTACCTACTCATATCTAGTGGCTATAATTGATCTCAATTCTTGAATGTCCTTTTCTAGTTTCGCAAGTGACAAGAACTTGTAAGATACATGAGATACATCTCTTCGATGTATTTCGATTTCCTTTTCGGTCTGTTCTTGAAATTGTTTAGTAAACGCTTCTATTTGCGAGGTCGTAGTTGTCCAAAGCTCGGCCAATTGTTTATCCTTCATTTTCAATTCTTCCGTTAATTTTTCCAATTGCACGTAAGTATTTTCTTCAGCAGATTTCAAAGAAACGATATCTTGTTGCAAATTTTGTTCTTCTTTAATTACTTTAACGTTGTTTGCAGTCCTGGAATCATAATCTTTTATTTGTTTTGAAAGAGTAATATTGTTTTCATCCAATTGCAGAACAAGTGCGTTCTTCCCCTCGAGAACTTTAGTGAGGGTATTTTCAGCCTTGGTGACTGTTATTTGCATTTCCTGGAAATATTTTTCATATTCTTGCTTCATCTCAAAAATAGGAAATTAGACGCGTCCGTGTCATAAACGCCACAAAGCTTATCGAGTTACAACCCCACATACAAAGCATTTTTCACTAATTGTCACTTTTACTCGCCGTGAACGGCCGTAATAGCCCGTCTCTCCCTTTTACCTGCGCCTCGTTGCCAGCCGCGCAGCTAAAGATCTAAACGTACGAAAATCGATTATGTGTAGCGAGCGAGTGCTGCACGTAGCAAAACTAACATGTAACAATGATATTATGTAACAAAATTTTCAATAAAGTAAGATATGGATAAGATTTGGTAAAAGCATAAATTACCGGAATTAGCTCCTTACGCGCATTAATACGAATATCTTTGCACCTGAAAGGGATAAGTGAAAGATTCAAGCATTTTCAAATCTGGACTAATCAGGAAAGTTTTTAAAACAATTGGCACGCTTAGTGTATTATACTTTTTTTACAAGACGAAAGGACAAAGTTAGATGATGGTGAAAAGGCAGAGTTGAAACGTGAAAAGTACCATTATTTTCTGGATGTCTTATTTATACCACTGAAAAACTGTTCCCTGTGGAGCATTGCGCGTCTTTTCTTGAACATTATGGCAAAAACAGATTGAAAATAGTCCTTCATTTGTGGCAACGGCAGCAAAAAAACTGTACGGAGGTACGGATTTTCATAAAAAAGACAAAACCGCCAATATCTCGAAAACCGTGAGAGTTTCACTAGATATGACATAACAAATTCTAATAGATCAGGGTCTAATCTACCCCCTGTTTCAGGTTGATCGTCGATTTACCGGACACCCTGTATAAGAGGGAAAAAACCTTCACACATTAAGACGGAACTCAAACAGAGTTTCCACAACATCCAGGACTACCTTTTCACATGGAAGCTAAAAATAAACACAAACAAATGCGAGACAATCCTCTTCAGACCGTATATCTCGAAGACATCCGATGCTAACCACGACGTCAGAAAGAACGCAAGAATCTTCCACATTTGTGCCAACAATACAACAAACACCAAAATCCCGCACAAGCAAGTAGTGCGATACCTGGGAGTCCATCTAGACTTCAAACTTAACTACAACAACCACGTAAAGATCTTAATTGAAAAAGCGCAAAAGGCATTTTTTGCACACAAAAGACTTTTTTATTCAAAATATCTATCAAAAGAAGATAAAGTTGTATGCTACAAATCACTCATTAGACCCATCCTATCATATTGTTGCCAAATATTGTGCAACATCAGCGCCAATACCATGGAACAAATTAGGTCACTCGAGAGAAAATGCCTAAGAGCATGTCGGAATAAATACAGGACCCCAGAATCTAACTTCAAAAAATTCATTAGTAACCACAAACTGCACGAAAAAGTCAAAATAATAAGAATCGACGTATTTATGCTAAAACTTATTAGAAACCACTGGGCCATAACACGCAATGTTAAATCAAATAGTCCAATCTGTTGCTCCGCATATCCTAACTATCTGTACTTCGAAAGAACAAGAACAACTGGCTACACTCCCCCCGAATCATTCACTCACTTAGGCAGTGAAGGGTATATCCAAAACACGGGAAACACACCAACCATAAATACTATACAATAAAAACATAGACCATAATGATGTACACATGAAATTTACCTATAGACTAAGCAATATAGATAAGAATGATAACCACAGAAACGACACAAAAAAATACTGGTGGCTACAATAAAACACATATACATATACGTATTTGGCTCCGTCGCACGTAAGCGGGCACGGAAGTGCATGTGTGTGCTCACGCGGAGCGATATCTAAATGTAAGTATGAGGTACGTATGTAGGTATGCAGAAGTACGCGAATACAAGAAAACTGTTATATGTGTGGGATTGGGAAATTATGGCGGCTCCTATTAAAGAACGAAGACAGCAGAGGAGAATAAGAGCAGAAAAGACCTAGAATAAGACCGCCAATATCTCGAAAACCGTGAGAGTTTCACTAGACATGACATAACAAATTCTAATAGATCAGGGTCTAATCTACCCACAGTTTCAGGTTGATCGTCGATTTACCGGACACCCTGTATATAAATAGTAGCAGATCGTCCGCAAAGGCTATGGCGTATTTTCGCTTTCCTTCGTTTAGGTTGAACATTTGGAATAGTTCACTTATATACATGCTAAATTGGTTGGGTGAATTTACCGTTCCTTGCTGCAAACCATTGGGAATTTCAAACGCTTTTTTCGACATTGTGTGGCCGTCTACTACGAAGAACTTTTTGTTATGTAGCATGTCCCATATCATTTTGACGAGGTGACTGGGGAAGTGGCTCCTCAGCAGCTTAAAGATCAGGCCATCTAACCAGACGGTGTCAAATGCCTTCTCTAAATCGATGAAGCAGGCCCCCACACAGTCGCCAGCATTTCTTGCCCAGCATATGCCCGATGTAAATTTCGTTATGGCATGAATGGTGGAATGTTTGTGTCTGAACCCGAATTGGTATTCCGGGATGATATTGTTTTATGTCCAAAAAGTATTTATAGAGTCGTTGATGGTTGTTCAAAGATTTTACTTATATTTGGCAGTAGGCTTATACGTCTGTAGCTTGAAGGTAAGGATCCGTTTTTTCCTTGTTTTTTTATGGTGATTAGTTTTGCTATTTTCCACGCAGGTGGGAAGTAGGTTCGGTTCAGACAGTTGTTCAAAATGATTGTATAATAGTAAATGTATTGTGCCGGGAGTTTCTTGGGAGTTATGTTGGGTATCTCGTCCAATTCAGACGATTTTTTACTATTTAGTCGCTTGAAAGTAGTTTTTAGTGTAGTGTAGCTGGTGAAGTAGTTTTCTGGCGTGTGGTCATTGCTTGGGTTATCGGCTTCGTTTTCGCGGCAAAATGTGCATATTGTTTTGCTGGATAGTCTATCCTCTTGGATTTCAGTTCTTAACGTTTCTACTCGTTCTTTTATGCTGTTGCCTAGCCGCTCTTTTCCCATGCGGTTGTTTTGGGAATGTGCTATTTCGAAGTGTGCCCCCAGTACGTTCAGTTTTTCTTCGGTGTTGGTGATTATTATGTTGCCGTCGGCGTTTGCGTGGACTCGATGAGGATCTAAGTCTGCTCTTTGTAGGAGGTTTAGGTCGGATCTTGGTATTTTTAATGTTTCTATATTGTATACTGATATACTTTCGATCTTGTTTTTCCAGAATGTACTTATTGATTCAGTGAATGCTTGTTGTATTTTGTGCCTTACCTCTTTTAGTGCGAGTTTTAATACAGTTATTATGTAATTGTTCATAGCCGTATGATTTTCTATCCTCGAGAGATTGTTTATCTTAGTTAATATTTGGCTCTTCTTTTTTCGTAGTCTTTTAATTCTTTGTGTGACGTATTGGTCTGTCGAGGAGTGGTTGAAATTATACTGTGGAGTCGAGTAGTCTATAGTTTGTGTTATGTTCTTGTTCATTTGTTCTATATACGAGTCTCTTCTTCGGTGGTCAGATTCCTGTCGTTAGGTAAGTCAAAGTCTGCTTCTTCTGCAAAGTATTTTGTGTATTTAGTCAGTCTGTCTTGTTGAAGTTGTACTTCGAGGTGGTGATGTATTTGTCACCAATCAGGGCACTTTTTGTTGCGATGAATTTTACTGCGTCTGTATTTTTTGAGTGGAATCAAGAAAGTGCTTGGTTTACTTATATCTGTAGGATGTACACGGATGTGGGTGTATACGCAATTCAGAGTTCAAATTAACTTTATTGATATGAAGTTTACAATATCTCTCAGGTGACCCTCTCGTCAGTCGGACGGCTCGATTCGATCTCTATCCCCTCTTTCGATGGTCGCCCTTTTATATTAAGTGCCCCTGCCAACGTGGTTCGGCAACAGCGATGCCGACAAAGGCCTTTTCCAGAAACGAGTTTTTGGAAAAGGCCACTGTCCTCTTTACTTCCTCTCCGTTTATGAAGTTCCTATTTGTTATATAATTTTGTAATGCTAAAAAAAGGTGGTAATCTGTTGGGGAAAGGTCCGGTGAATATGGAGGATGAATTAAAGTTTCCCATCCGAGGTTGCAAATTGTTTCTCGAGTCTTATTTGCAACGTGTGGTCTGGCGTTGTCCTGCAGCAAGAGTACACCTCTCCGATTTACAAGTCCCGGTTGTTTTTTCTTCAATTCGTTCTGTACTTTTGAAGCTGAGCAGAGTACAGGTCCGCGGTGATCGTTTGGCCTTTTTGTAAAAATTCGAAATGAACAATACCGGCTGTTGTCCACCATACACATAACAAAATCTTCTATTGGTGAAGGGCCGGTTTTGCAGTGGATGGAGCAGGTTCCCCAGGTGTTAACCAGTAGGAAGGTCGCTTCTTATTTGTGTATGTGGCCCATTTCATCCCATTTTTCATCACAAGTTAGAATAAGATTCAAAAACGGATCGTTTTGGAATCGTGAGAGTAGGGAAACGCAAGCCGCTACCCTTTGGCACCTCTGGCTCTCGGTAAGTTCGTGCGGTACCCACCTTCCTACACGATACACTTTACCTACAGTGTGTAGATGTTTCCTAATCGTTTCTTCAGACATACCATGCTTGACTGCAAGCATTTTGCACGACATTTTGGGATCTGTCTCAATATCCACTTGCAAAACTTGATTATTCATAAGAATCGGCCGTCCGTCGCGTTGCTCATCTTCGAGGCTTTCATTACCACTTTTAAACTTTTGAAACCACTTTTGCGCAGTGCGATTACTTAATACACTGTCCCCAAAGGCCACACCAATTTTTCTGGCCGCTTGCGCAGCCTTGGCTCCAAGTTTGAACTCATAAAGCAAATATCCGCGAATTACGGCGTTAGACACGGTCATTTTGGAAGTAATATTATAGACGAAAATGAAGTGTACACTACGATTTTTTTCTACATACTGACTCATTTTGACTTCCTCTAACACCTCCCAAAGGTAAATCAGGTAAAGCAATAAAAACATTGGCTCTAGGAGCAATAAAATGGTCCGCGCGGGAAAAACCGCACGAACTTAGTTGGGCACCTATTAATACATGAAATGGAGTCGTACCCAAACTTGTATGTAATGTCGTGTTAAGACATTGCTGCGCTAAACCTAAATATTTATACCACTCTTCTCGTTTCGGGTTCGCCAGTTTAGTCAATAAGGGAATCAGTGTTCGATTCACTCGTTCGGCTTGGCCGTTCGCTCTCGGTACACCGGTTGTAATCAGTACATTCTCGATGTTTTCTCCTTTACAATAACTTTGAAAATCATTTGATGTAAAGGCCGCGCCTCGATCCGAAATTATTCGACGTGGGCTGCCAAAGACAATGGATTGTTTTTTCAAAATATTCAGCACCTCTGCCGTATTAGTAGTCTTAGTTGCGTAAAGCCAGACAAAGGGTCTAGCCGGTTCAGGGGGGCCAAAAGTGCCCCTAAACCAAATTGGACTTGCGATGGGTCATTCGATAGCTTATGCAAAAAAAACAATCTGTGCCAAGTTTCAACTTTGTATCTCGACGGGGGGGGGTAGTAAACGGCAAAAATCAAAATCATGTTTTTGTTGAATTTCTTCCAACTGAGTGCCTCAAAAATTTTGAAAAAAATTAGTGACACGTCAGTTAGCGATATACATATTATAGAATTTTTCCAGATTTTTATGTTGCAAATCCAAGCTGTGAAAAATAAAAAACACAAACAAATGTCGAAAAATGCCGATTTTGTATTGAAGGAGTTGCAGAACTATAATTATATTATTTGGGTAAGTGGGTATATGTGATAGTATTGCTCTCAATTTTTTTTAGATTTTTTAGACAACAATATCGTTTAATCCGGAATACCCTATTGAATCGAGTATATAATCAATATAACATCTGTAGGTTTTACTGGTAATATGACGCGATCTGACCTCGAATCTAATAATATTATTATTTTCTTTATGACAACGAAGATTAATATTGTTATGTTCATCCATTAATTCTACTAAATAAGAAACTGCTTGAGGCAATTGGTAGGAACCCGTAAATAGAATTTTGAGGTCTTTCTCGGTCATTTCCGGAAAATCAAGAAGCTCAGTATTTGATAATGATTTAAATGAAACCTTTCGCCTATTCCGACGATGATTTTCAGAAGAAAATTGTCTTGAGAAGACATTCTTTCTAGGACTTCGTCACAAAGCCTTACGTCCTGGGACGAGTAATAAAATAAATGAAAATCGAAACACTGGGAAGATAAATATGCGTAACAACTTATCTTCGGCTTTATAACATATAATTTGTCTTTTCTTGTTAAGCACTGAAGCCGTAACAGTCATTGCAACATATAGTTATTTGTAAAAAAGAAAGAATTGCATGATTTAAGAAAAGGCGGAAATAAGTGCTCCATAGTCATATTTAGGTATACTACAGATTAAAATAATTAAAACATATGTTTAAAGTATTTGTAAACAAATATTGATACAGTTCTGTTCTTATATAGTTAGAAATAAAAAAAAATGTAATGTAAAAAAAATTAACCTAAGTGGGGTTCGACCTGCAAAAAGTGTGCGCGCAGCGGTTTATCAGCTTGATACTTTACCGCTTTTTTTTTTTTGAAACAAACGTTTATTGCTGCCAAAATAATAGGTACATATATACAGTTGGACAATAAACCTAAAAACGTATAAAAGGTTAAACATAACAATGATATAAACTAATGGCTCTGTATTCGAGCACGCGTAGCTTAATGCTTGACAGTTATACATATTGCACTTATTGCTAGGTTTGATAAGGTAACAAGAACAAAAAAAATAGTTCTTATAAGATTAGGTACTTGCTATTGGTATAGAAAAGGCAAAAATATATAAAAAAAACTATACTAACGTCGCTTATAATTTGTGTGGTTGAGCTTTTTGTGTTTTTTTCCGGGGTATTTGGTTTTTCTTTGGTATTGGATATAATAGTTCGTTTTCAGCACATCGAAATCTATAAGAATCCCCTATTCGTTGTTAGAACGCAGAAAAAAAGTCAAAATTTGTTGGACAGTGCTATTAGTGTGTGTCCGTTGTTGTCTATTGTTAAGTTTTCTTTATTAATATTTGTATCTTGGATTAGCGTAATGTTGTTTTGTGTTAGTTTTAGTGTGTCGATATATTTTGTTTAAGGTAGGGAAGAATTGTTTCGGTTTTTTTTCGGTGATTTGTTGTATTTTGTTTTTCCAGTGTTCATTGATCGAGTCGTGGAAGGCTATTTTGATTTCTTGTCTAACTGTTTTTAATGCTGTTTTGAAATACTTTATTAGTGTTTTATTGGCCTGCGTGTAATTGTCTAGTCTCGATAGATTGTTTATTGCAGTGATTAGTTTGCTTTTTTTCTTTCTTAATTTGCTTATTTTTTGTGTGATGTAACGGTCGGTAGAGTTATAGTTATTTGTTGTGCGCGGGACTGCGTGCTCGATTGCATCGCTTATGTTTTCGTTTAGCTTGTTAATGTAGTGGTCTATTTCGACTTTTGCTAGATTCCTGTCGGGTGGTATGTCGATGTTGCCGTTTTGTGTTAAGTGGCTTTTAAATGTGTTCCAGTTTGCTTTGTTGAAGTTATATTTTTGCGTTGGTGTCTGTTTGTCCAGGAGTAATGGTTCGTCTGGGTCTATTGTTACTTCGAGTAAAACTGCTCTATGGTCACTGTCATAGTCAAAGGATTTGAGGAGGTTTCGGTCGTCTGAGTTTAATATACGGATTCTGTTGTCGGTGAGGCAAACGTCTAAAAAGGCGCCGCTTTTTGGAAAGGATGGTTGAGCTGTTCTATATAGCATTGACCTGTTCTTCAGGGAAATTCCTCTCGCATTATTGACTGGGTTCCCCCATGCCATGTGTTTTGCGTTGAGGTCTCCGGCTAATATATAATGGTTTTTTGTGTCGGCTAACTTGAGGGTTTCAAATAGGCACCTCAGTTCATGCATAAATTCCCCCTTGGCTCTGGCACTGGCGTATGCCGCAATCAGGAAAAGTTTTCTGTTGCCCTGAAAGCTGATCTCAAGGATCGTACTTTCAAGGCACTGAGTGTTACTGACGCTGGTCGGTCGGAGGACTTTGTATCTTATATCTTTGCGGATTAGAATCACTGTTCCGCCACCCTGTTTTGCATTTTTTCTGTCTGTTCGTATTAGTTTATAGACCTTAACACTAAGTCTGTGCCTTTCGTTGAGCTTCGTTTCGCATAGAAGCGCAATGTCTGGTTTTTCTGTGTTCAAGCAGTCCAGGAGAGATGCTCGTCTCTCGTTTGTGATGATGGAGTTAACATTTATGGCTAAGATTTTAAGTTGGTCTAAGATAATTTTGTTGTTGTTTGCGGGTGTATTGGCCATTTTTAGTCTATGTTTAGGTCTAATAATTCTGAAATTAGGTTGATTTTTGCGCTGTTTTCATTAATGCTGCTTGTTAGTTTATCTAATTTGGAGTTAATTAGGTTTGCTATACTCTTTTTTAGTTCTTCAACTATCTGGTTTTCAGGGGCGTTGGGTTTGGTTATCGTGGGGGTTGGTGAATTTACCTGGGTTTGGGTGACCTGTGTTTTATTGTTTGCTGCTATGTGACTGTATGATATACCTATTTGTCTAAAGTTATTGATGCTTCTTAATTTTCTTTCTCTATCTAATTTACTTGCTTCTATTTTGTTTTCTATATTTTCGCGCATTTCTTTAAGTTTTGGGCATCCTCTCTTAGAAGCGGGATGGCCAAAGTTTTTACAATTGATACAGAAGGGTTTGTGATTCGGATCGTGCTCTCCATTTGAGTTTATGGGCGGGAGCGAGCATTCCCCTGGATTGTGCTTGTTGTTGCATTTTACGCAGCGGTATTCTAGATTGCAATTTGTTGCAACGTGTCCTATGCGTTGGCATCTTCTGCATTGTATGCGGTCTTTTTTATTTATTTTTTCCCACGTGATGGCTGAATGTAGGAGTATTTTTATGTGCTTTAAATTTTCAATTTTGCTCTCTGGAGAGAGCTGGACTAAAAAGATAGGTAGGTTTCTGTTCTCGCGTGCTGACCTTCGCGTAGAGAATTTCTTGACGCTTAAAAATTTAACTTGGTCGGTAAGTTTGTCTTGCAGCTCCTCTAATACCTCTTCGGTGTCGAAGTCGCCTTCAAGATTTTTTAATAGAATGGTAATCCCTTTTTCTGTTTTTGGGGTGTAGGTGTAGAATTCTATTTCGTTTTTTTTAATAACTCGCAGGCTAATTTAAATTGGTCTATCCCGGATACATGCAGAAGATGCTTCCCGCTGTTTATTATTTTAGTGTGAAAGTGCGCTATCTTACCTGACATGAGTTGAACCGTACGTTTTGGTGTTCCGTTTTTTATGATTATAAGCGGAAGTTTGTTTCCGTTCTTCTGTGCTGTTGGCGTTGCGTCTTTTTCGGTCCTTGGACGTTTCCTGGTCGAGGGAAAGTGGATTCCTGGCTGGTACCGTGTAGGGCGCGTGTGTTCTTCTTGGTTCTTTTCCGTGGTGTGGAAATGTCCCGTTTTTTGAGGGCTTATGTTCGCCTGACCATTTTTATTGTGCGGTAAACTCGCAGCCGTTACCGTTTCTAAGTTTGTCGTTTCCTCGATCTCGAGAAGGTTGAATCTGTTGACCGAGTGTATGATGCTCATCGACTGTTTTTTCTTTTTTCGCAGTCTGCTTCTTCTTGGAGTTACTTTGCTCCTCTAATTGCTTGGAGAGGTTCTCAATCGTTTTATTTAAATTGTTGATCATTTTTATGAGGTCTTCGTAGGAGGGCCGCATGCTTTCTTCCGTGTTATGAGATGATGCTGTCATGCTGATCTTTTGGGATTTATCATGCTTTGCGGTTTTGGGCTTCATCTCACTGTTGGTGATTAGTGCGTTTGAGGGGAGATTTTTTGGCACTCTGGTGGTTAATTTTGGTGGTGGGTTTAGCCTTTTTACGAGGTTTGTGTTTTTTAGGCATTCCCTCGTTATTATTTTTTTTATGGATGCACAATTTAAATTTAACTTTTCGTTATTTATTAGTGTCTCTGTTATTTTTTTAAATGTTTCATTCGGTATATCACTAGCTGTTTTGGGGTTGCCCTGTTTTAGAGAACACCCTTCACTTGATGAGGTTGGGCATCGCGAAACTGATGCTGTCACTCCCGGGGGGCTGTCCCCGTATGCATTGTTATAGTTTTCTATGGTGATTGATGATTGTTCTTTTTTTCATCTGACTGAAGCAGCACAAGGGTAGTATTGAGGTCCGTCTGATTCTTTGGTGCACTTTGACAAATTTCTGTATTTGTTGGTTCACTAATTGTGGTACACTTTCGCTACTTGTATAAGGAAGGAGCGTGGTAAGGCAGGACCTACCCCCACGGATGCTCAAGGTCGACTGATACTTTACCGCTGGACCACCGACGCTCTTGGAAATACTGTCTACACTTCAGGCTTTAATAGCGTGCGACGTAATTCGAATTTTCTCTATTTATTTAGTTTCCTTAATTCCTATATTGCTTTGCCGGATGCAAAAACATTGATTACTGCACAAACACTTATTTAATACAGAATAATACGAAAGTTCGACCTATAAGTCAATCTGACACGCAAAAAACGCCAAAAAAAACGGTTTTTAATTTTTTTAACTACGGCGCACCTAACCAAAAAATCTAAAAAAAATTGAGAGCAATACTATCACATATACCCACTTACCCAAATAATATAATTATAGTTCTGCAACTCCTTCAATACAAAATCGGCATTTTTCGACATTTTTTTGTGCTTTTTATTTTTCACAGCTTGGATTTGCAACATAAAAATCTGGAAAAATTCAATAATATGTATATCGCTAACTGACGTGTCACTAATTTTTTTCAAAATTTTTCAGGCACTCAGTTGGAAGAAATTCAACAAAAACATGATTTTGATTTTTGCCGTTTACTAACCCCCCCCCCCCCCCCCCCCCCCCCAGTCGAGATACAAAGTTGAAACTTGGCACAGATTGTTTTTTTTGCATAAGCTATCGAATGACCCATCGCAAGTCCAATTTGGTTTAGGGGCACTTTTGACCACCTTAACCGGCTAGACCCTTTAAATGATTCTTCTATGTTTGATAATGACCATTATAATATAATACAGTACTTATGAAACCTTACAACCAAGTATTCAGTGTATCCCATAACTGAAATACGGAAGTTTATATTTGGATATGCCTGTAAATATGTAATAAAACAAAACAAATGCCTATGATCCCCGAAGGAAGAGAAGAACTACCTCCTGTTTTTTTTGTGCCCGATTAATTAAATTATTAAATTCTTGTAAGACACTACTTCGTAACTCGCTAAATATGATGTCTCTGTATTATCGTTTTATATAACTGTTTTTATATAACTTCAACTAGAAACTACTAGAAGCGATGGTTCCTTTGTGGGGACTTATCCTTCCATTCAGCCGTCCCGAGACTCTTCGTCTCGTTCTTCCACAAGAATCCGTACCGTGAACAAGTGACGCTTCGCATATTTACCTCGATTTTCCATTTTCGTTTATAATAGTTTGGTGTACAGTTTGCCTTACAAAGCAAAGTAAGGGAACCCGAATATCCACAAAATTTTGAAACTTTGCACAAATATAGAGTAATTCATGCTAATTACACAGCTTTTGTCGTTGGTGCCCAAAAACGGTTTAAAAGGGTGAAATCACCCCTCAGATTATGTCACAATTTTAATGGTACGTTGGGTGCTACAAGAAAGCGTTAACAAATTTTCAAAAAATAATTTTTTTTGAAAATTTGGGCCCCACTCCCCAAAATTTAAGACTTTACAATTTTTCGTTCAATCTGGAAAATAGATCGAGCTAAGCCATTTTCAATCGTATATATTGTTTACATAAAATAATTTTTTAAAGCTTGAATTTAACAGGAGTAATATAATAGTACATTAACCTCTCACTGCAACGTTTGTTAGTACAGGTAACCTCCTACGGCACGGCATCCAACAACACGGCTTCGCTCTAACACGTTTAGACATTTGCGAAAAAACCTCGTATAACACGGCCACCTGCGACACGGTTGCGTTCTAACACGATCAGAAATTTTCGGAGACCCTGATATAACACTGTACTTATACTAATTGACGTATGTGTGTATTTAGAAATCTAAATTATACACTATGGGCACAATACATATGTATATGTACAAAAATAAAATACAATTGATTTTGCGTCGCAAGCTTCTTGAGTTGTTGTTGGCTGGATCTATTGCCGCACTTCATAGGTGGCAATACAATAGTACATATATTAACATTTTTAATAAAATTGAAGTTGCTTGTTTGGATTTAAAAACAAATATCTGTTTTTAATAAGTTTTCTGAACCTACCCCCCTTTTTGTACTTGCTCTGGGTCTCATATAACACGGTTTCACACAACACGGCATATTCCAGGTACCTATCTACCGTGTTGTAGGAGGGTTACCTGTATTTACTTTTATAATGTTTATGGTGAATAATCTCTACAATAATGGTACTCTTCATAAAAATGATTAAAGCAAAAATGTTTTCCACACCATACACAACGTATGAATGCTGGTCTCCCACAAATATGACAGAACTGCATTTCTTTTTTATCCTTAAAATAGCAGTAGTCAATTAGCTTATCAAAATTGTTTGGTCGAGTTTCAAGGTATACTTTTATACTATGGATAGTTAAACAAAATTGGAAATCCCGGAGACGAAAACTGGTTATGAGTCAATTTAATAATTTCATTTAATAATTTGATTGCAATTTAATAATTTCATTTAATAATTTGATTGCAATTTAATAATTTCATTTAATAATTTGATTGCAATTTAATCATTTCATTGCGTGAATGTAAATTAACATCGTATTCGTCTAGAATTATGTTATCTGAAAATGTCCGGATGAAGTTTTTCCAGATTCGAAAGCCGAAAACTTCCAAAGGTTGAAAGCATACCAGTAGTTTTTTCGGAATTGTTAAGATTTACGTCTTTATTTGTTGGAATACTGTCCTGCAATTGTGAGGGACAATGCTCGGTCCATGAGTCAAGTAGCAGTGAGCTTCTGTCTCCTGTGTTTTGTAGGAAAACTTCTTGGAACCATGTCTTGAAGGGACCAGATGTGAGTTTTCCAGATTTCGAAGATGCAATGTAAATATTCAGTGGTCGAAATAGAGTTTCACTGACACGTGGCCCAAACATATCAGTATGTTTTTAAGCACTATATAAAGGGGAGAGACAAGCTGACCACTTGCAGAAATTATGGGCATTATTGTGTAGCTATGAGTGGTGGATGTTACTGATTGTAGTACGGTTTCAATTGTTTTAGAACCAACGTAAGGCAATGTGCGGCTCGAATGAATTTCTAGATTGAAACCTCTTTCGTCAGTATAGGTTATAGTATATATTTTCGTCATTATAAGCAGCTTGCTCCCCGTAAGAGGCTATATCAGTTTTTACAGCAGAAACGAATGATACTGCAACTTCTTGTAGGTTTTCATCGTCCTGCAGTGCAGATCGTGTTTTCAGGGTTGGTTTCTTTCGAGATACAATATGATGCACTTTTTTAAATTTTGCAATCCATTATCTACTAGCTTTAAATGTTGAAACGGAAACTTGCACTTTTGCCTCTAAAGCCCACGGCCTTAAATTTCTGTCGTGAATCACCGATTTTCTTTCCATTGCCTCTTGAAATTCATCTAATACGTATTTTGTTATGTACAAAAGTTTGTCAGTATTTGAACCATCTACACTGGCACTGTTTTCCCATCTGTACAATTGCACAAGAGACTTAACTTTCCTAAACTGATGCTGTACCGCAGTAAGCGACAAAAGTTTCTTCTTTCCTCTTCTCCAGTATTCTACCGCTCTTTTTTTTAACCTACATCCACGTGTCCTCCTTTGTCATCCACAATGCATTCGTCAACATCAAAATTATCTTCTTCTCCTTCTTCTTCGTTGGAAGGTAGAGCATTTTCGACAAACTGTACCTCATGTGGCTCCACAGGATCATCAAAGTCGAGTGCGTAATCGTGGTCAATATACATTTCGGAATTTTCAGATCCTTTTAATATGTTGACAATTTCATCGTGTAACTCTCTTTCACGCGATCTCATAGGAGATTGTACAATGTTCTGAATTCTAAATGTTATTGCTAACATTTTAATAACGTTTACTATATTTACTCGTACCATTTTGATAAGGCGTTTTCGTCTGCACAAACAATTCTGCTTGTGACTGACAATGAAATGCGAACTGATCTCTCGACAGTACTTACTTCATTTATACCCCGACGAAAACTGATATAAATATAAATAAAAATAAATGTTTGGAGAAATGAGTGTATCATGAGACATGATTAGAGGCACGTATTTTGAGCATCTATTTTTATATTTTACAATTTTTGATTTATGTAGCATTTAAAATATTTAATTTTACCATGTGTTTAGCATCTATCGCAAAATGCTTAAAATACTTTTCTCGAGACATTATGCATGTTTGCAATTATTTCCAACGGAAGCAATTTGCAATTCTTATCTCTGCACTTTGATACTTGCAGATAAGGGCACACAAACAATTTTATTCTCATAATTTCTAATAATGATAATTATTTTGCCTTTAATATTCTGTCATAGTTTTCCGTACAGGGCCGCCGCCGAACGCTGAACAGGCGGGTATCGAGTGTTAAATTCACGCTTAAAAAAATTATTTTATATAAACGATATATATTATTGAAAAAATGGTTTAGCACGACTCATTTTTTAGATGAAACAAAAATTGTACAGTCTTAATTTTTGGGGCGTGGGGGTAAAATTTTTAAAAAGTAATTTTTTCTTGAAAATGGTTTAGCGCTTCCTTGTAGCACCCAAAGCACCTTTAAAACTGTGACTGAACTTTTCTTCTATATCTCTTGTCGTTCTGGAGATAATAGGCGAAAACCAAAAAATCACTTTTTCTTTGAGGGGTGATTTCATACTTTTAAACCGTTTTTGGGCGCCAACGAAAAATAGCTTCGTAATCAGCATGAATTACTCTACGCTTGTGTAAACTTTCAGAGTTTTTGGAATATTCAATTTCCCTTACTTTCCTTGTCAGTTTAGTGTCTGTATATATTGGGTTGTTGCATAAGTTCGTCCCGATTTCTCAGTGCTTTTACAATCATTTATTTCTACATTAAGAAATAACTTTAATCAATTATACATCGGCAATTTTGTTCAACGACCTTCCCCTTCTTTTTGGTGCCCGAATTCCCCTCTTTTAAAATTCCTAAGATTTGTTAGCGAAAAAAATGATCCAACTGCTTTTTGCGGGAGTTCAAACTTGATTAATTTACACCATTAAGTGAGTTCTGCAAAGCTCTCCACAAATGATAATCCGAAAGTACAAGGCCTGGCCTATATTGTGGATGCAGTAAAACATCCCAGCCAAGTTGCAAACATTTTTGCCGAGTATCCATAGACACGTGTCTTTCTGTGGATTGGTTTCTTCAATTTGACCAATTGTGAGCAGTACTTAGTGAAATGAATAATTTGGTTTGTTGGCAGCAGCTGATAGTACCCAATACCCTTTCAATCTCACAAGATACGCAGCAAGACCTTCTTTGGGTGCCATCCAGCATTTGCGATCGTCTTTGCTGTCTCATCCCGCTGTGACCACGGTCTTCTTCGATTAATGTTGTTGTATTGAATCCACCTTTCATCGTCAGCGATGAGGTTTTTGAGAAAACACTCGTTTTCATTGCTTTCAAATAACGAATCGCAAACAGAAATTCGGTCTGCAAAATCTTTAGCGCTCAATTGGTGCAACACCTTAGGTATCGAGGTTATGAAAATCTCAAGATTTCGTAAATGTCTTGAAATAGTAGTAGCACTAATTTTTACTGCCAAACCAATCTCATGTGCTGTTACATGGTGGTCGTTACCAATAATGGTCTTGTTTTTATCCACTTTTGTGGTGATAGACCGAAGGGCGCAAGGTGCATCTTTGATGTCAAAATTTCCCTTTCTAAATCTTAAGAAACACTTACTGCACGTTGAATCATTTACAGCATTAGATGTATAATATAGCATTACATGTGTCGTAGTACATGATTTTGTTAACAGTTGTGTTTTTGCCTTTTCAGTGGTAAAAAAGCAAAATATGACGAAAATGTTCTTTATTTTCTGACAAGTTTAAAGTTTCACAAAAAACGCTAGAGCTCACTGATCAAACCAAAACTTTTAACAAATGATTGCTGAAATGTCACCTGTAAAATCAATTATAATACTTGCGTACGTGAAGTTGTTCACGGTTCGAAAAAGCGATGTTGCGTCACCAAACGGAGAAAACGGGACGAATTCATGCAATATAACTAGTGTAATTAAAATTAGTATAGCTATAAGTTAGATTTTTTTAAGTCATAGTGATTTTTTCACATCAGAAAGAACTCCACACCTTATCCTCACTCCGAGCTCTCTTGCGGCCTGTCGTCAAAGGCGGAGGTACGCCTCCCCCTTCTTTCCCCCTTCGAAGAATCGTCGCCTTACACAATGCATTTTTTATTGAAATGTTGTTTTATTTAATTATATATTTTTCATTTCAAACGATAAACTAACGTCTCGTGGAAATCTTGGCTAATACCACATCCATTTTACAATTAATTAAGTAAATAACAGAATAGTTGAATAGTAGTTTAAAATTATTTCACTTTTTATTCGTTTTGGAACTGCAATTTAAAAACTTTCTACTGCCAGCAAGAACGTATATTGAAATGAGCTTTTGGAAGTGATTGGTGAAGATTGTTTTGACTTGCATCTTTATTTGTTTATTACACAATGTATGCTACCTGAGAATCATATTGATCCGGAATACCTTTTAAGATTCAGAGAAGTTGTCTGATTAAGGCTTTGTAGAATTAACTCAGGTTAAAGCTCTAATAAAAGGACTTACATAAAAGCTGACTGGCGAAAAGACTAATGACAAGACTAAGGAAGGGCTCCGAAAAGACTAACTATTTTTAGTCGAAATATGCGGTATATATGTACGGATATTTTGGGCGTAACGAGAAGGCAGAGTTTTCATGCCAAGAAAACTCCACCCACTAGAGTTGGTTCGGAGCTAGTTTTTTTTCGTTATTTCGATAGCGGCCCACAGTCTTTGGCAAGTACTCAAGGCATCATCAACTTACTCATCATGACGTAACCCATCATAAAAAATCTGGCTTGCACATGCTTGGAAACGTCAGGAACTTAATCCTAAACAGCTGCAAAGGAATATTGCTAATTCGGAGTGTTATGAACCCGGTGCCGCTACAAGCTATCTGATTAGCTCCGTTTGAACCACCGGTGGTACACGTGCACACCGCCCGATGAGATAACCTCGTTTGCACCACCGGTTGAACACTCCGGCGTGAAGGTGTTAAAGATGCAGTAGATTTGACAACATTATGTCATGGGCTCTTCAGTGCCCATTGCCGAGAGAGTAAAGAGTAAAGGAGCAGCGCATGAGAGGAGGGATGTGTGCGTTGCAAGGCAGATGCAAAGAAGATGGCGGGTGTTTAATGATTAGATCGGTGCATCGGTGCTCTATTAATAAACTCTGTTAAAAAAACTGTATTCCTTTAGAATATCCACTATAAAGAGAACATGATTTTGTATAGATCTATATGTCGATACATCAAAAAGCCAACTTCAATCTATATAGGATTCAGAATAATAGTTTATGCGATAAGGTTACAACGATTACATTACTACGATTTCGTAGTAACAAAGCTAGACGTACGATTTCAGTGAGTCAATTACAAATAACTTGAACCGTTTATGATTCTACAGGAGATCAAGTGTACTTCAAGCCATTTTGTCGTAACGAGAACCTGTCGGACGGAGCAATGTTAACATATCGGGCGCTATTAGGGGGTCTGCAATACCTGATGCCACTTTCAGTTATATCTTATGTTTATGCGAGAATGGCAGTGAAGCTCTGGGGAAATCGAGCACCAGGAAATGCAGAGGATTCCAGAGACGCGAATCTTATGAAAAACAGGAAGAAAGTGAGTATAATGGAATCCAAGTTTAAGTGACATACATTATGTTTAGAATTAGAGAAGAACTTACCCACCGATTATACTGAATTATTTCCACCAATACAAATATTTGGGAAAAATAATACTACCTGCAAAAATTAAAAGAACATTGAAATGAATTTTATAATTCATCTTCTTGAGAAATTCAATACAATCGAGCCTCGTTTTATGTGGTATACATTCCACGGAATTCCACGTAAAAAACCGCACAAAAAAGATATAACTTTCTTGATAAAATTAAGGCTACTTTTTCCAAATGCCAACAACACGACAGAGATAACTTACACACATCCAGTTGTCTTGTTTTGTTTCTACATAAAAAGATTTTAAATTCGAACGAGAAAAGCTTTATTTGTGTGTTGGAATTATTCTCTTCTCTCTTAATTCCCAGGAGAAAAACACAAAAAGAACGAATATAAATGGATAAGCGCGATACGGTGTTAAAACTTTCTAGATTTCTGGAATGACTTATTTTTTCTTGCTTGCTGGCTTCACTGCATAACTTCAAAATCGCATTACAAAGAGACTCGACTCTACTTACCCTGTACTTCTAAATGGAAATAATTCATCTGAGGTTAGGCAAATACTTATTGGCAGTAGTGTATTAATAACAGTTTTGTATTACTCTAACCAGAATATGTGAAGAATATGTGGCACGTGATACTTTTATGTGTGGTGCCAAATATACAAAATCGAATAGTATCAACTGAAGTTTATATGTGATAAATTTTATCAAAATCTGATACGTATCTTATTCTAAGTTTCGTTATATTATATCTTGACTAATGACTCATTAAGGATGTCAATTATAAGGGTGCCATGTTTATAACGATGAAATGAGAGAGCTCTTCACGTTTTGTACGTTGTTTTCAAGCCCTCAAACCGAGTGGTCCTGTAAAACAATGACAAATTACAAGGTCCTACACAAGAAAATGTGTGACAACTAATAGGCAATTCTTCTAGCGCTGAAAACGAATCCGCCAACCGTTGTAGTCTACCCGTATTGGTTGGTTAGGTATACTTTATTTCACAGTAAAATATCTGGTACAGTGGTGTGTTGCGGTGTGGTGATCTTCGTATTATCGAATGACAATGTTCCCGATAGGCTTTTGAAAAAGGAATCCCTTTTAGCGAATTTTTGAGGAATATATATATAGGGAAGGAAATGGCATATAATGGTGGAGGAAATAAATAGGATAAAGGAGGAATGGACTGTGACGTACTTGCTTTGAAGTAGTATGTCCTGAAATTTGGACTCATGGTTAACGTCGATGACGAGGTTGTTTTGAAGGGCGTATGCCCTGTGATACGGTCCGTTGATGATGACATACCCGCGTAGTAAATATGCAACTATTTACGATAGGTATCTAACGCCGTTTCTCTTCAGCATATTCAGTTTTCGAAAAAATGAATTTTAAAAAAAGGGTTTTTTGTCATTTGAACAAGATTTGTGATATAAGTATAAAAGCTAGACAGTTTTAATTTATTGCAAAAAATTCTGTGGATCTTTGCAAATAAAATAATATAAATTTGTAAATATGTTTATACATTAGTTATAGTTGATAAGACACGCTCCATGTAATCTTAGAAAATATTTCTAAATTAGAACAGACTTTGGTTTCGTAAATAAAAGCCAAAAAGTCGTGGAAGTCATGGATTGTCAGTAGGGGTTCTCAGACACCAGTACTTACGACGTACTCAATTTATTCATTATAAAGTATTTTACGACTGAAAAAGAAAATTTAAACATATAGTACATAGCTAAACCTGCTGTTTTCGCGATTAGCACTTGTATGAAAGATTTATATCAATTATAATATTGTAACAGTAATCCACCAACATGGCAATATTATAATACTTTTGCCAGCATAACGTTCTTCAAGAGTAAACGGGCATTGCATACATCTCGACGAATTCTGTCACTATGTTCGACATTTACATCACCAAGGTTTCCCGGAAAGAAATTTAAGTGAGAGTCTGATGTAAGAAATGTATTTTTAGCGACATACAACATCTGAATTTTTATTAGAATTAATTAAATTCGACACTGTTTCGGCGTAATCCGATGACCAGTGCATTCAAAGGAAATTGGTGCAAACTTGTTTGAATGCTGTCCACACATTTTTTCGGGAATTGTCATATTTTGGTGAAATTCGAAATCGTTCATTAGGGCCCTTATTTGATTACCAATAAATATTCTTTCTTTTACCTTCGCTTCCGATAACGAAGAAAATTGGTTTTTATACACTGGAAAGCGCTTCCATTCTTACTCACAGCTTTCACGGCATGTTTAATAATACCTAGTTTTATGTCGTAACGAGCCATACGTGTAGCCAGAATTTAATGGGCGTATGGCCGAATCGCGTCGCGGCCCTTAAGTCGACCGTTTACTCTCAGAAAATGAATCCGACTAGAAGACAGAAAAACCATAGGGCAAGAACGTACCCTTAAACTTCTAGTCGACACACAGGACTATAAGCTAAGTTTCCTATAAACAATAATTAGATTTATTGATACTATCGCAATAGGTAGACTCTTTACAAAAAATGTTTGTTGTATGTATTTATCACCTTTGTTACGAGCAGGGCTTGCGTGTCCGAATTTACTGGGCAGATGGCCGATACGCGTCGCGGATCTTGCTTCCACCGCCTCTTCTCGGAATAAGAATCCGAACACTGACTGGTCTCCTAAGAGAACAGCAGTTATTCGTTAGAAACAATACAGCGGTCGTCCTCGTAGCTTTCGTCTGCGACAGGCACCAGATAGATCCGTTAGGAGCTACTGTCACATGCTATTAACTGAAGGGCCGTATTGCACCGAATCGAGGATAGGCCAATTGGAACTACCTCCCCGGTTGGGAGAGAACGAGATGATAGGGCAAGATTTTACTCGTAGCTTTATGTCAATTCATCCCGAGCGGTTGGAGTGAATTTAAGATGGACTCGTTGCTGCGATTGATTCGATTATGGAATGTTTAATTGAGAAACACTAATTCTCTTAAGAATTAACAAGTTTATTGATATAAATATAAATATGTATAATGTAGAAATGTGATATAAATATGTTTATTGTAGGTGTGAGTAGTCACGCTCGTCTAAGTAGCGACTTTTCGTGTTCTCTGCCGATGGTCACTCCGCGTTACCGTTATACAATTGTTTCGGCGATTACTAGTTAAACTCGCGAGTTAAGCTTTACAATGTTCTACGGGTTTTCGCGCCGAACTCCTAAGAGACGTGGACTATTTGGGTTAGAGTAACGGCTCGATGGTTGAGTATCTACTGTAGATAATTGGAAAGCGGTCCCTATTTATAGGGCTTGGATTTTGGAGAAATGGGAGGAAAATACGACTGGTGACTGGGAAAGATTACTTGTTAGTGCAGGGTTCTTATCGGGAGAGTTGGAAAAGGGAGAGCTGATGCAACTGTTTAGGAGACGCCGCCAAATTTATCTAACTGAAATAAATAGAGTTATATCCCAGGCGCCTCTCTGTCGCCGAGTATCTTGACTGTTTTTTAAGCTCGTATACATACGCAACACCTTTGTATTTGTCAAGCGGCGCTACCATATCGAGTAGTCGCGACTATGAATTTACAATAGTTGTATGACTTTGGTATTTTCGAAGGCTTCTCGCCTCCCTCTCCTAAGAGGCATATCTAATATCACGGTGGCGTGCTCTCGACCTCGTCGGTACGGGGGTATCGCAGAGCCTAAACGAGCGCATAGATGTGTGGTCGAGGTTATGGTTATAATTTTCTCGGCTCTGTTGGTAAATTTTTGTGTGGTTGGAGTGTTTCGTGAGCTATTGCCCATTCTACGGAACCTTTCACCCGGCTCGGACGAGTTTATGTTCGCTGTGCGCAGGTCCTCACTACTATTCCCTGCTCCGGACACGCTAGAGTAATGCTTCCCTTAGTGATCTTAAGAGCGGAATCGAAATAGGTCCGTTTAGGAACAGGCGGGCATGGGTGTCGAGCGCGCAGCTGGCCTTTGATGTTCGCCGAACAAAGACAGCGAATGAAAGAGAAAGATGAAACTATAGTTGACGCGATAACAAAAACGATGCTTAAACTTTCTTATTCTTAACTTTTTTATATAGAAAAAGTATATAATTTGATTTTTCTGATCAAAATGAGACAAAACATGATATAATTGGGACCACACTTGCTTATTAATACTTACGATTAGTGAGTAACTCGTTTTATTTACATATTTCTTCGAATGAATTAGAAAAACGGATTGGTAGAAAAATACATGAAGTATCTGTACATTGGCAGTATGCAACGGAGACCCTAAATTCTTAGGTCGATGTCGGGGGAAGACTATGACTTCTTAGGTCGGTGTGGAGGGAAGCAAATACGACTTATACAATAAGTATTAAATAAGTAAATATGGTGTTGCGAGCCCAGGGCGAGTTGAATGGGCAAGCGTGGTCGCAGCTTATATTTCTCGCTCGCGAACCTTGATCTCTCTTGGTGGATGTGTTTCCAGTGTAACAGTTCCCTCTGATTAGAGTTCTGCTGCACACTGGCCCACACTGGCCCAGGACTGGCCCCGACTTTTGGTCGGTTAGCTGTTCTCTTGTTAATAACGGAACGGATGTTCCGCACCAATATAACGGATAAAGCTCGTCCAGGTGAGAGTACCGCCAGTGGCTAGTAAGAGAGTCCAAGGGTTGACTCGTAATATTGTTTTGTTCATTCCGAGAGGCTGGAGTGAACGGTACGAAGGTGGATGATCGCTACTGAATATTTCTACAAGGAAGGTAAAAGAGTTTGAAACTGTTGAGTTAACTGTAACAGTGTATTGTATTCAAAAGTTTAACAAATTGATGGCGGGATTGTCCCTTACAAAACTCTCTAGTGGTAGGTGAGTCTGCTAGTGCTTACCGATCTGGAGCGAGTGTGTTTCGTTGTAGTTAAGAACTTACACTCGCGAGGTACTGATTGAAGGGGAACTAATGCCCGATCTCACTAAACAAACCGGCAGCGCTTCCCTTAAAGGGTAAAACAAGACTCGTGGGCTGAGGAAAAGGTGGCCCTTTTATACCACCTTTTTGGGTGGAAAATCGTAGGAGAAGGGTTGTAGAAGGAAGATGGCTGCTGGAAAAAGTGGTTTTGGGGACCGGCGTGGGCTATCTCGTACCCCCCCCCCCCCCCCCCCCCCCCCTCCAGGAAGTGCTTTTTCCTGTAGCGCCGGGCCCTAAGGAAACGATAGGGCCTGTGCTACGAATTTAAGTGAGTGGGGGAAGATCCTGTATAGGCAAAAATGGTGCAAATTATATAATGTTTGGTCGCATTTTGATCCAAAAAATCTTTCCATGAAATTGTCAACCAAAAATTCTCAGCACACTATGTTAAAAATATATTCAGTGAAGGAAAAGTGAAATTAAAAAAGATATATTTTTGTATTATGAACAGTCAAACTGTGAACTGTCATAAAAAGAACCGCAACACGTATCGAATTGCACACATCGCACGCTCGACTGACTCCGTCAGAATAACATAGGCGCAGGAGCATCTTTTCTAAACTTCTGCAGAGACATAGGAATAGCATAGCGAGCAGTGTAGGGCAAACTTCAGGAGGGTCACTGTGGCAGATTTTACTGTACTGCTTTCAAACTTGCTTTGGAGGACTCAATAAAAATTGCTCTATTTTGAAATAGTTTTGCAGTTTGTTATTTCACTCGCGGAAGGACTTTGGTATTTGGTTCGGGTGAATTCACTCCTTGTAATCTGGAGGTTAAAAGTTTGACCATATCTTTTGCCAAGCCGAAGTCCCCCAACAGATTGTTTAATTCTACTTGATTTTTCAGATGAATCTTTTCAGCCTGGAATGATTCGGATACTTCGCTGGATGTGCTTGTGCTTGAAGAACGTGTTGACGTTGTTTGCGGACGTTCCCGACTGTGATGTTCGCCTGTGTTAAGGGGTTAGGCCACTCTAGAGGCCGAAAAATAGGCTTTTTGGGGATTTTTTTGAGAGAAACTACAAAATAAATCGAGATTACAAAAAAGGGTATTTATCATACATATCAGTGACTGTATACAGTAATTTTTGTGAAGTGATTAATTTCAAAATGGCGGCTGTGCAGCGTTTTTGCGTCTCCGTTTTTCCAGGGTCTACGGGCGGAGAAACAGCTCCTGTAATTTTTGAATTATGATGAGCCAATGAATTTTTTTCGATTATATATAATAACAGCTATAGAAGTACGTAGGATTTATTCGATATATTGATTTTTGGCCAAATGGCGCACTTCGAAAGTGAAAAGTGAAAAATGTGCCTAAAAAATCGTCAGAAAATTGTCCATAACAAATGAACTACGCAATATAAAAAAAAAATCCTACGTACTTCCATAGACAATGTATTTTGCAAGATATATTCAACATTTCAAGGGAATCGGTTGAAAATTGTCTGAGGTATGGTTCCGCCCAACTTGAAAAATGCAGTTTTGAGATAAACGCGTTTGAAGTTATGAGTAGCAGAAAATCACGAATAATTTTGCAATACCATTAATCTGCGATGCCTGCACCATACAATTGGCCTTCCAGATTATCATCCTGCTCTTGCATTTCTTTTCCGATTGATCTTGAAGCTATCCTTGCCTTGTTTACCCCTTCAGACAGCGATCTCTCTGCAAGCTTTATGCGCTGTTTGTCGATCTCCAGGCACATTTTGTAGCTGTTCGGGCCGATTTCCAAGTCCATTGCCTCCATTATGTGCAAAATTGAAGAAAACCCGTCATTGTACACACAAACCGCAATATCCGTAGCTACATCCAAGACTGTTTTACCACTCGAAATGGATTTCGGGGCCAATGCCCGCACAGTCGAGTTGAAGCTTTCTTTACTGTTTTGTGTGTAACCGCCCATGCATCGAGTTAGAAGATCTTCACTGGTCAGTTCACTGGAAAGTTTATGATACGATAACCAAACGCTGGATTCACTTCGATATCATACAGATCTTCCGATTGCTTCAGTTTTTTTGCCCATGTACTGGCATTCAAATCATCTGGTACTTCTAACTTATGGCGATTCCATGGTCTTCTTCGAGATGTTTTTGGTGTCTTGCTGTTGCCAGATGCCGTTTTTCCTCCTTTCTTCCCACTGTACACCACTTTGTCACTCATTGTAAAAACAAATCAATAATTACACAGGGAAAAAGAAATGAAAGTTCACAGAAGTATCGAGAAAAACGAGTGTTTGTCGACTAGCGTCCTTCTCAAATGCTTTGCTGTGCCTAACTGACTGAAACAGACGTTTGACAAGTCTAAACTTGTCTAGACTAGTCAGGTAACAAATGATTTCAATAACATTTGCCGTATATCTGCTCTAGTCCCCTAAATCTAGTACCTTCCCCCTAGCGCTCACAAAAGGAGCTCGCTGCGGACCAGGCGGCCCTGTACTAAAATTCGAAAACCGAGTACTTAGAGATTTTTCCCGGCCATAATCTTTTGGAACATCATTTTTGAGGTCCTAAGGGACCATTAAAAAAAAGAAAAAAAAATCGATTTTTCGAAAATTCTAGAGTGGCCTAACCCCTTAATAGGTCGTATGCCGGAAGGAACGTTGGGATACACAATCTTTTTTCTACTTTTCCTATTTCATCCACTAAGTTCGATGAAACAAAAATACTAATGTTTCGAATGGCTTGATAGTTCCGTCCATATCATAGGTACATCGAATGACAATGTTCCCTTTCCATCTTTTCTCCACACGACGAGAATATTGGCAAGTTTTTAACAACATACATGGGGAGCGCAATACTTATCTTGATCACCCAATTTGTAATTAAAATATTGTTCATACACTCTCTTCATCAGGCGAGTTATATTTGGCCGTGAATTTTTAAAACTGCTTCACCCTTAAAATAACGAAATCAATTAGGATTATTCACACCCGCGCGCGATATTCTTATTTCTTTTTTAGATGCACTCGCTTAATATGAAATCAATAATATTAATGTTGTCCACACAGTTTACTAATGCAAGCTACGTAAACATAACAATGTGTGCGTCACTTACAAGCTTCGAGTATGCCTTGACAATTGTGAACGTAAATGATTGCAACATAACAAATTAATTCTAACTACGAAATGCAACATATCCATTCAACGGTATTCTTTAGTACATATCGAAAGGAAAAAATCAAAAACTTCAGTACGCATGTAAGAACTAGAATTCGATCAAATGTGTGATCAGGACAAGTTCGTATTTTCTGAATGTAGCCTGTGTAATATACAGAGTGTTTGAAATGTCTGGAAACGGTAAAATACCTCCTAGGAGAAGAATTTTCCTTGAAAGAATTAAATGGAAAAGTTTTCTGATTTTAGTTGGACTATCAGATGAGGCCATTGATTTTGGGCCCGGCCGAAATGGGCTGTAGCCTACATGGGCATCAAACCGGGCTCGAGACTAAGAAACCCATTATATTTTTTTCTGACAATCAATGGTAAAGTAAAACTCGAATCCTATCTCAAAATGCAGTATCGTATGGCAAGAATTCGTTTTGGAACCCCACGGGCCACACTCTTAAATCAAGTAGTCCATATGTAGCTGCAAAAAATCTCGCCGAACATGCACCTCTAATGAGAAATGGAGGTTTCCGTTTAAAAATATTGACTCAGAACCCATGGGGCCAAAAAATGCCTCGGGCCCGAAATCAAGGGGTTCATCTGACAGCCCGATAAAAATCCTAAAACTTTTCCATTCAACAAAAATGCTTCCCGTAGGAGATATTTAACCATTTAGAGACTTCTCAAACAGCCTGTGTAAAGAATATAGATAATATACCTGTTCCGTCCCGCCTTTACAAATCATTCTTGCTATTTATTAGAAGCTATAATCCTCTCGCGATCGAGTAGACCACCGGAGTAGATCACCGGAGTCCTACCTGGACGCCACCCGACGGAGTTCGCGGACTCTTGGAATTTGTCACAAAACAATTGGAACCAATGGTATGGCCCAAGTCGGTTTGATCAACTAGAACAGTGACAAACTCCAGGAGTTTCTCCGCCTCCATGTAAGTGGGGACTTTGGTTGTCACGAGGTGGATCGTGAGAGAAGATCCAAAAATCAGTCATCTTCGATAACCTCGAAGCACATGATTGCAATCGAGATATCATTCTGCAGCAATCCTCGATTCCGGAGAGTTCCACAATATTCGTACTTATAACTAACAAGCAGCTATGCTAATATAGTCAACTGCTACCGTAAAAAGAATTTGACTCCAAGAGCTACGCGAGCACTTGTATCGCTTGTATAAAAGCTCACGCGTAAAAAATTCTAGAGGTGTGTAAATAGTGTAGTTAAGAAAAATAACAAATACATAACATGTGACAACAAACAGCAAATGACAATCCGTGGCTTCCACGAAAGAAAAGTGCATATTCTTACGACGTACAAATATTTTATTAAAAACCCTTAGTCAATGATTATATTAGGTCGTTAACTAAGTTCTGCGGATTTTTTATATGAAAGTATTCATTAAAGTAATACTATTACGATTGTATTCCTAATTGAAATGATGGTCGCCAGTTTATATGATACTTTCCTACTTTTCTGGCAACAGTTGGATTCCATGGGGGGAAATTGCAGGTTCCTTGGAGATCAAGAAGTTATGGACCTTATAGATCACTTCATCAAAATGTTTGAAATGCTATCTTGCAAACCGTGTTTCATCAAACGAAGTAAGTGATAGTCCGAAGGAATAGTGTCTGTAGATTAGGCAGCGTGAATGAGAACTTCCGATCTTAACTTCGAAATGGTTTCAGTGATGATCTTTGCAATATGCGGCTGAGCATTATCGTGCTCCAAAGTGACTTTTTGCCGTTTTGAGGCTACTAATGGACTTTTTTTGTTAATTCTTTATCCACTTTCATCAATTACTTGCTGTAGCATTTCACATTAACTTTGGATGCATGTATTGAACGTCTTGAACGTTACATGGGCATGCAACGTCTCTGTGTTCACGGAAACATTTTTTACCTTCTCACTCCATGATACTGTAGCCCATTCCACGGAACATTTCACCCGATTCGGACGAGTTTACATTCGTTCTCCCACACTACAATTCCCTGCTCCGAACACGCTATTGGTTAGGGGCCCAATGTGATGTCACCGATGAAGCGACTCAGAGTCAATATATACGGTGTATAGAAAATTCGTGAACATGACTTCGTAGGACTGTACTTATATTGCAACAAACTTTTGAAGTAAATATTTCTGCAATAAATTACTACACTCATACACACATTCCATAATACCAAGATTTCTAATTCATTCCGGAGAATCCCGAAAACAATGAAATAACACGGTGTAACCGTAGGGTAAAGGTACCAGTAGTTAATTTATAACATGATTTATGACACTCCGATCTGGCAGAATTTCTTTGCAGCTGTTTAGGATTAAATTCCTAACTTTTCCAAACATGTGCAAGGCACATTTTTTATGACGAGGTTGCCTTAGTCTACTAGTTCATTGTTTGCGCGATACACTTCCCTTAATAATAGTAACAATGGCTTCCATGTCCGCCAAATGCTGTGGGCGGTACAGGGATAGAAATAGTTAAAACAATTAAACCGCGTTATAACCAGTATGTGGTAGATGAATACGCTAAGCTACTAAGAATTCTTTCTCTAAGTTGCAGTTTTTCGACACCGTACATATGAAGTTTTTCTCCCGCCGCAAGTTGAAGTCGCGGATAGAGCAGTGGTGGGAAAAAACACGTAGTGGGGACTGGGCGAGCCGGGTGAAAGGTTCTGTGGAACGGGCTATATAGGCCATCCTAGCTAACCTTGTTACTCGCCTCGCGCAGTCCCCGCTAACTTTTCTCCCCACCACTGCTTTATCCCCGACTTCAACTTGCTACGGGTGGGAGACTTCATATACACGGTGTCGAAAATTACATAATTTTTCGAGAATGTATAAGAAATTTTGATCCTATGAAATGTATGTTGGCTATAACTAGAGTGTAGTAATTTATTTCAGAAATATTTACTTCAAAACTTTGTAACAATATAAGTAGAGTACTACGTAGTCCATACGGAGCAGGGAATGGTATTGCGGGTCTGCGCACAACGAACGAAGCTCGTTGGAGTTCTATGGCCATCTTATTCTGAATTCATTATAGTTAACATACTAATCAATTTGGACCAATCTTTTATTTCCATTTTCATTTGTATTCCAAATTTCAATTGACGTTGCAAATCGTACATGAATTGGCCTAATATTACGCTATAAAATGTGCGATCAAACTTTGTATTATAGTTTCCTGAGTATTGCCTAAGAATTTATTCCTAAACCATGCACAATATATGTCGATAACGACAGTTTTATGCTTTCCTTCCGGATACGACTGGAGGCGCCCCACTTCAGGAGGATATCCAGCTGTGGCATCATTTTACAAGCGCGCCTCAGTAAAAGAATCGTTTCGCTTAGCAGGCCTGGAAAAAGATTCGGACGGACGAAATAAAAAGAGTGCCGGATGTTGCATGCGTAATAGTCAGTATCCGTGTGTAATATCGAAAACATCGAGATCGGAAGAACTATACGTTTCCACTTCCGGAAGACATAAACAAACGCAAGATCCGGACATGGAAATTTGTCTTTAGTTATGAAAGGGCCTAAATAATGACGGACTAATTACACTGTAATTAAAATAACTAGTGGTGTGCGGCTTCTCGACATTTCGGGTTCGTCTCGGGTCGACGAAAATCGGTCGAGAGCGGGCGAGATAAGTATGAAACTAATCGAGAACCCGAAAGTATCCTGCGACATAGGAGCCTTTTGAGATCTCGAAGGTATCCTACTGTTTACGATCGTATTGGGATCCCGAAAGTATCCTACTATACATATGTACAGTACGTACGGGCGTATTCAGACACCAAAAGTGCTCATACTAACAATAAGTATATCACTAACAACATATAGACATATAAATTATCTGTAAATTCAAGAATGAAGAAGTAATCGGATACATGTATAATATACATATTTTCTGGTAAGAGTTTAGATCTTGTAGGAGTTTAAATATTTCCTGTGTTCGAAAATAAACGTTCGCTTGAAGATTGTGTTGCGGGAGTTCCGAGTTCCGGAATTGCAAGAATTATATCGTCAATAAGTAGGTATTCTGCATTGAATTTTGTTTTGGCATACGGAAAGACTTCATGACTGGTGACCAGATGGGTGTTTTTACCTCTTCATTTGGAAAATACCTTATTGTGGGCTTCGGTCGTCCGGTCCGCGGAGAAAGGTCACAGGTTCATCACCAGCTAAAAATTTCATTATGGCCCCCAGGGTAAAACATGCAAGTCTAGCGTGGCAGTGAACGTGTTAAACATTTAGCAAGTATTAATTTCTATGTGCGTATATAACTTCTCTAAGCAATCGAATTCTGTTTTTTAAACTATAATTTAAAATAAATATCTATATTGTACACGTATGCGATTACTCGTCATTCTTGAAATTACATATAATTTATATGCCTGTATGTTGATAGTAATATACTTATCGTCCATATACAGGGTGTCCAACCCAACTGGGACTGGCTGTACCTTCTAGCGGTTGGAAATAAGAGAAAATATTATAGATCAAAGTTAAATGGTATTGGCAGTTGCATTTTTCTGATACACCGATGCACAACAGTGCATAAAAGTATTTGCATATTATGCACCGTCCAATACCATTTAATATAGCATTTAACATAGCCCGTTCCAGGGAACCTTTCACCTTTTTGACGTTCGGGAATCTCGAAAATTCGAAATTCCGCACATTCTTAACATTAACCCAAATTCTGGCACAAACACAGTGTGTAACATGTACTGGAATAACGAGTAATTACGTGTGCAATTATCAAAGTGAAAGGCTAATTGGGGCAGAAATAATGATATGTTATTGAATATGCGAAATTCTATATCCGGGCCATCTTAACCGTTTAAGCGCCAGAGGGCTTTGTAAAAAAAACGTTCGAAAATTGCTAGACGACGCTGCTGTTAACCCTTTCGCTGCGAACAGCGCCTTTAGGCGCTCAACTATAGACGCTTCCCCTGAGCGAACAGCGCCTTTAGGCGCTCAACTATAGACGCTTCTCCTGAGCGAACAGCGCCTATAGGCGCTGTGCATTTATTTTGCATTTTTGCTATTAATAACTGCAAAATAATGGCCATTAATTCGTTTGTCTTCGATTATTAAAGATTATTAAAAATTACTAATATTGTCCTTATTATTATTATTATTGTTTGGCTATTATTATTGTTATTCAAAATTGGCTCCGCACACCGTTTTAGGAACGATGTTATCGCGCGGACAACCTTCTACTATCGCGCCTGCTGCGGAGAGAGCAATTCTTTTCTGAGCACTCCGCAGCGAAAGGGTTAATGACTATAATAACCGTTTGATTTCCATGCAGCTTGATCGCGTTGTTCCAATTTCATGTCGAAAAGACTTAAAATATTTGACCGCTGTGAACAACTGACGGTCTACTGGAATTCTGCCGAAGTCAGTGAGCTCAACTTTATTGATGCATGTCAGTCGCATTGTTACTTTTTTCATGTAAACCATGTGAGTAATACATTTTGCATTGCTTAGATCTTCTCGATATACACTACTATAAGCGCTATCGCCCAAGCTTGGCGTTTTTCGTCATGAATTAAAACAAACGCTATCGCCCCGCTTAGGTCTCACCGAAAAGATTTTTCCAATTAGCCCTGGGACTCAAACGGTTAAGCATGACTTGACGCTAATTTCACACGGAATTGGTGATAATTTAAATTAATTATATTTTCCATCAATTATTTATAATTGATGTATGTATGGTTAATCATATGCTTTTCAAACAAGATTCGTATACTATACTTTCAATAATTCTTTGAAAACTTATGAGTCATTCAAAACATCAGGTTTAGCATTCTTTTATATTGCTGTCTAATAGTAAAACTCATTATTAATCACATTTTTGGAAAGTATAATAATTAACACGCTTGCTATGATTATTGCAAAACAATAAGTGTTTAATTTGATTGAAAAATATAGTTATTACAATTACATTAAAAGTGCTCCATAGATTCAGTAGGGCCTCGATGTAATATGGGCAAATAGTTTATGTCCTGAAGCTATAATTTAGAAGCTTTTCTTCTATTTGTAAACGGAGAACGCGAAAGCATTTAAATAAAAAAGTAATGTGCAGAATAAAACAACTTTGTGGGAGATTCAAGCAAAGAAATAAGGAGATGGAATGGAAGAAATCCATGTAGATTACCCATAATGATAATTCCAGTCAATGCATTTTATAGGATGTAACGTGTTTAATGAAAATAAGGTTTTGTTCCCGTCGTAAATTTATTTGTATATTTTAGGTAGATGTTTAAATCGCGTATATAAAATACTCAATGTACATTACAATAATTCAAATTTCTACTTGTAATATAATAACATTTTAATACATCCTATATATTGTAAGTTTGTTATTACAATAATATACAGGGTAGGCGGCATAAAGTATTACAAGCAGTTTTACCCGAAATTAATGCAGATATCGATTTGAAATGTTGTAACTAAATGTTATTAATTTTGATGAGAACTACGCGAGTAGGAGAAAGTATTATATATATATATATATACTATCCCTTTTAAAGAATGTTCGTAGACCCCCATTGTTCTCCTAACCATCACCCTGAAATATTTGTTTAAACAGCAAATGTCAGATTAGCAGAAAAACATCTGTCAGAGAACGTCTTGTTAAATGAATGTTAATATTGCTCATCGTCATCAACCAGTTACAAGATATTATGAAAACCTTGTATAAATTAAAGCATATATTTTCCATGTTCAACGATTTAGATCTGCCCTAACGTTAGTAGAATACAATAAAAATTTCATTACCAATGCTTATCGATATTGTTATGTCACGTAGCGCGTTTACCTGGGCACTCTCGCGAGTGCCGGTAGTGTGCGTGTGTCGAGAGCTTTCGGGGGCCGAGCGGTGGTGGCGATCTCTCGACTAAGGTAACGCGCTAGGGCGGTGGATGAATAAAAGAATAAAACTAATTTAGAAAAATAAATATATCTACGGAATAGATATAGACAGGATTGTACGGGAGTCCCAAGTGGCTAAACCTATACAGGTTCTCATTCATTGACTATGATTGTAAGATGTGGATAACGAATGTGGCTATGAAAGGTATAATGAACAAAATAATATTTGAATCAAAAATAAACCATGTATTAGAAAACTATTTAGAAGATCTTGAGGTTTTACATAGATGTTGAAAAGTACATGGAATTATTCGGTAGCAATTCGCTATGAATATTACGGTTATAATATCTGTCGTTTTACACGCCTGTTACAATTTCAACAATCGGTTACCATTTACCGCAGGGAAAGGCCCACAATGCTTAGCATTCGGTTAATTAGGTTTTACTTCCATTAAGTCTGTCGGTATAAAAATACTGATACATGTTTCGGACTTACCAATTGCTCTCGTAACAAGGGTGTTGGTTGTTAATCCGTCTGTTTCACAGATTCAAGAGGCGAGTGGATGATTTATAATGCACTACACTTACCTAATTACGCGATAATTTGGATAATGAGTTGGTTTTTCTTACGAGTAACTGAGTCTTTTCGCGAACAGATCAACGAAACTATGCTCTAACGTCACAAGGGCAAGGTTCACACACTATGCGACTTGACGAAAAATGCCGATTATAAAGAAAGGATTGAAAGGTGTTCACTGAATTTAATTATATATACGAGGGTTAATGTTGCACGAGGGGAAGAGTCTTTTCGTAAACAAATCGTCGAAACTATGCTCAAAAATCACCCAAGAGCACACTGACTGCACTCCATGCGACTTGCTAGCCAAATGCGATGCAACTAGGTTTGGGAGGTCAATTTATAATCTATGGGCCCCTTGAAGCGGGAGGTCCCAAAGTCTGAGATCATACCTCCTGCTCCTAGCTTGACGTGGCGCAATAATCTCGCCCGACGGAACAGAGGTCCGTAGTATGCTCTTCGGTAATCTTACAGAGTTGTAGAAATTATTAATTCTAATAATTAATAATAATACTGTCTGCAATTATCTATAATCTGGTTGCGTATGCAGCCTCCTAAGGCATTTTTATCTACAACAGAAACAGGCCCTATGACCTAAGGGGTAATTTACGAGGGGCCCCAGCCGAACCACCCCTCACACGTGGGGAGAACTTGAGTCCCGGATCCCTGAGCAAGTGCACTCCCAGCGTGGATTTATGATGCCCGCGTTTCCCAGAATTTTATCGTTCCAAAACCAGCCGAACCCCCCCCCCCCCACCTCCTTTCCTGGCGCTCCAGCTCCAAGAAATCCTTTAAAAGGACAACCTTTTCCAACGCTAGGCAGTCTTGATTCACCCTTAGGGAAAGTGCAACTAATCGTTTTAGTGAGATCGGGCCTCAGTTTCCCTTTCGATCAGTTATCGCGAGTTCGGGTTTGTCAACATCAAATCACGTTCGCTCTAGATTGGTAGGCACCATCAGACTCAACACACACCAAACAGTTTTGTAAGGGACTCTCCCGCCGACGAACGTGTAGTATCATTTCATTCAGAATATATATATAGTGTTATTGTTAGTACTTCCGAGTTTAACCCACTATTTACCTTCCCTGCAAAAATATTCAGTAGCGACATATCCCCATCGAACCGTTCACTCCAGCCGCTCGGAGTGACCAAGAAGAAATTACAGCCCAGTCTAACGTAGTAAGACATAACTCGCCCTGGGCTCGTAACAATCTAAAGGGTCTAGCCGGTTAAGGTAGTCAAAAGTGCTCCTAAACCAAATTGGACTTGCGATGGGTCATTCGATAGCTTATGAAAAAAAACAATCTGTGCCAAGTTTCAACTTTGTATCTCGACTGGGGGGGTAGTAAAGGGCAAAAAACGAAAAATCACGTTTTTGTTCAATTTCTTCCAACTGAGTGCATGAAAAATTTTGAAAAAATTAGTAGCACGTCAGTTAGCGATACACATATTATAGAATTTTTTCAGATTTTTATGTTGCAAATCCAAGCTGTGAAAAATAAAAAACGCAAAAAAATGCCGAAAAATGCGGATTTGGTATTGAAGGAGTTGCAGAACTATAATTATATTATTTGGGTAAGTGGGTATATGTGATAGTATTGCTCTCAATTTTTTTTTAGATTTTTTGGTTAAGTGCGCCGTAGTTAAAAAAATTAAAAACCGGGTTTTTCGGCGTTTTTTGCGTGTCAGATTGACTTATAGGTCGAACTTTCGTATTATTCTCTATTAAATAAGTGTTTGTGCAGTAATCAATGTTTTTGCATGCAGCAAAGCAATATAGGATTTAAGGAAACTAAATAAATAGAGAAAATTGGAATTACGTCGCGCGCTATTAAAGCCTGAAGTGTAGACAGTATTTCCAAGAGCGTCGGTGGTCCAGCGGTAAAGTATCATTACTCCTCGAACCATCGTGAGGGTAAGACGTGTACCCTCCAAGCGTCCCCCGCAGGTAGCGAAATTCTCGGGTCTCCCCCGTCGCTCACGCAGTGCAAACAAAAAATTGGCCCAAGTGGACATATCTTGACAGTTAAAAACAACAGTGAAAAAGTGCTCACAATCAAAGAAAATAGTGTGATCAAAAGGAGGGTGTCACCCCCTGTGCCCCAAGTGCAGTGGACAATGGACTGATGCTGTCGATACAGCATAGTATGAGCGCCGACCAAAACGAGGATCATGCACCTACCGGTAACGCTAGGAGAATTAAAAAGAAACCAGTGGAAATAATAACCAACGAAAAAATTAGTAAAAATGGGGTTACACTCAATCGCACAACACTAGAGCGCTTAAGACCCAAACCAATAAAGAAATGGGATTCAACTCCAAATCTGGTCAAAAGAAAGCCAAGTACGGAAATTGACGAACTGACCGTAAGCATGGAAGGGAAAACTGCTAAACACAGTGACCCCCCCACAACACGTAGCAAAGACGAACCAAAGCCATCATATAACGAGCTCCTCAGAACAATCGAAAACCTCAAAAAAACAATTGAGAATCTGTCTATCCAGCTAGAGCAAGAAAGATTTACCACTACCCATACGGCAGCCTCAACGTCAAACGAACAAATACAAACAAAAATAAACCAAACAGAAGCAGTAAGAGGACCAGATCCGCCTGCGAGGCGTACAGAGGAAGCTCAGCAGGACGAGCAGAAACAAGCACATCTACCCACAAGAAAAAGGGCAAGGACCACCGACACACCAACCCCAAATGAAGACACCAAGAGAGAGAGACCACCTCCAATTACAGTCTTCAATCAAACAACAAAAGACACCATCACCACACTAAAAACAGACAGTAAGGTTAGTAACTTCGTAATAAAAAGAATTAACAACAACAAACATCTCATACACACCCAGACACGCCAAGACCACAGCTCGATTTGCCAATTACTAATAGAAAAAAATATCCAGTATTATACCTATACACCAAAAGCGGAAAAGAATATATCAATGATATTGAAAAACTTGGAAGGAGACTTCGATCCACAAGAAGTTCTTGAAGAACTAAAAACAAAAAGCATCGAAAATCTAGACTTTATATCAGTACGAAAATTCTCAACGAGAAGATCAGTACAGGAATACAGGATTCTCCCAATCGTTTTAGTGCAACTCACACCACAAAGTAGAATAGAAAACTTAAAACAAATCCGAGTCTTACTGCACTCGATCATCTCATGGGAAAAGTTACACAAGAAAGACAGTGTACAGTGCAAAAGATGCCAACGTATCGGCCACGTTGCGTCAAATTGCAATTTAGAGTACAGATGCGTAAAATGTAATATTAAGCACAATCCAGGAGAGTGTCCCGTTCCTCCACAAAACGCGAACCCAAATAATAACGAAACAGATAGGCTATATTGCGTAAATTGTGAAAACTTTGGCCACCCCGCATCATATAGGGTTTGTCCGAAACTCAAAGAATTAAAACAAAAAATACTAGAGAAGAAAGCAATGTCAGAAATAGCCCACATGAAAAAAGTCACCAGCCTTAACAACACAGTTAAGCCAGGCAGATCATACAGCGCAGTTACAGCCGGTCACCAACCATGCCCTGCACCCAAGGTACCGGTATGCCTAGACAATAGTCCCACACTAATCCCAATCCCGGAACAGAACATAGGAAAAGCCTCCCTTCTGGAAGCACTTAAAAAAAGCATACTAGAAGCCATAACCAACGAAATAGGAAAAATAACCCTAACTGTAGAAGCAAACAGCAAAAAAATAAGCCTAATCGCGGAGGCACTTGACCTAAATATAGATTAAAAATGGACAACCTCGCCACCAAGGACCAAAGAATACAGCTCAAAAAACTCAGAATAATATCAATAAACGTAAACTCCATAATAGCCAATGAAAGGCGGGTCACACTTCTAGATTGTTTAGAAAATAAGAAACCCGACATCGCACTGTTGTGCGAAACTAAACTCAGCAATAAATATAAACTTAATTTTAAGAACTTCAACATTATAAGAAGCGACCGCCCAAATGCTAAACAGGGTGGCGGAACAGCGATTCTAATCCGCAAAGATATAAGATACAAAGTCCTCCGACCGACCAGCGTCAGTAACACTCAGTGTCTTGAAAGTACGATCCTTGAGATCAGCTTTCAGGGCAACAGAAAACTTTTCCTGATTGCGGCATACGCCAGTGCCAGAGCCAAGGGGGAATTTATGCACGAACTGAGGTGCCTATTTGAAACGCTCAAGTTAGCCGACAAGGAAAACTATTATATATTAGCCGGAGACCTCAACGCAAAACACATGGCATGGGGGAACCCAGTCAATAATGCGAGAGGAATTTCCCTGAAGAACTGGTACCTGGATACCCAAATAAAATACAGGTCAATGTTATATAGAACAGCTCAACCATCCTTTCCAAAAAGCGGCGCCTTTTTAGACGTTTGCCTCACCGACAACAGAATCCGTATATTAAACTCAGACGACCGAAACCTCCTCAAATCCTTTGATTATGACAGTGACCATAGAGCAGTTTTACTCGAAGTAACAATAGACCCAGACGAACCATTACTCCTGGACAAACAGACACCAACGCAAAAATATAACTTCAACGAAGCAAACTGGAACACATTTAAAAGCTACTTAACACAAAACGGCAACATCGACATACCACCCGACAGGAATCTAGCATAAGTCGAAATAGACCACTACATTAACAAGCTAAACGAAAACATAAGCGATGCAATCGAGCACGCAGTCCCGCGCACAACAAATAACTATAACTCTACCGACCGTTACATCACACAAAAAATAAGCAAATTAAGAAAGAAAAAAGCAAACTAATCACTGCAATAAACAATCTATCGAGACTAGACAATTACACGCAGGCCAATAAAACACTAATAAAGTATTTCAAAACAGTTAGACAAGAAATCAAAATAGCCTTCCACGACTCGATCAATGAACACTGGAAAAACAAAATACAACAAATCACGGAAAAAACCGAAACAATTCTTCCCTACCATAAACAAAATATTTCGACCCAAAGAAACAAATGCAATCGACACACTAAAACTAACACAAAACAACATTACGCTAATCCAAGATACAAATATTAATAAAGAAAACTTAACAATAGACAACAACGGACACACACTAATAATTAACACCGAAGACAAACTAGATATCCTAGGGGCACACTTTGAAAAAGCGCATACACAAAACAGCAACATGGGGAAAGAAAAACACATAAACATCATCACACACAAAATAAACATACTAAAAAACGAAATCGACCTGAATAAACGAAACCACCAATCCATATGTGTCTTCACCACTACTAACACATCAGACAATCCCGACACAGCATGCATCCCACCGAACTACTTTACCTCGCACCAAAAATTAAAAACGACATTCCACAAGTTAAACAATAAGAAATCCTCAGGATTCGACAATATTCCAAACATCGCCCTCAAACAACTACCCCTACTTTACATTTACTACTACTCCATAGTCTTTATTAATTGCCTTAATATCACCTACTTCCCAACCGCGTGGAAAACAGCAAAATTAATAGCTCTGAGAAAGAAAGGCAAAGACAGCAAGGACCCCTCAAATTATAGGCCAATTAGTCTACTACCCAATATCAGTAAAATATTTGAAACCATAATTAGCGACACGCTAAACACCTTCTGCTCGACTAACAATATCATCCCGGAATGCGAGTTCGGGTTCAGATTCAGACATTCGACAGTTCATGCGATTACGAAATTCACCTCAGACGTATGTTGGGCACGAAACGCAGGCGACTGCATGGGCGCGTGCTTCGGCGACTTGGAAAAGGCGTTCGACACGGTCTGGCTAGATGGACTTTTCTTCAAACTGTTAAAAAAAGGCTTTCCCAAAAACATGATTTACATGCTCTGGGACATGCTGCACGATAAACAATTTTACGTTGTGGATGGCCAAGCGCGGTCAACAAAAGTTTTCCAAATACGAAATGGATTACAACAAGGAACCGTTAACTCCCCCATTCTGCTTAGCATTTTTATTAGCGACCTTCTGCGGATGTACGGTCTAAACAGCGACAACAAGTATGCAATAGCGTTTGCGGACGACCTTCTAATTTACACCCGCAGTAAAAAAGTATCCAAAATAAAAACGGAATTACAACAGCTGTTCAACAAAATCCAGGACTACTTCCACACGTGGAAACTAAAAATTAACCACAATAAATGGGAAACCATCCTGTTCAGAACGTACATCTCAAAGACCTCAGACGCGAACTACAACGTACGCACACATGCAAAGAAATTTCAATTACGCGACAGCAACAACATAGAAAACAAAATCCCCAACAAACGAGTCGTTCGCTATCTGGGTGTGTATATAGATTTCAAACTAAACTACAACGAACACATCAACACACAAGCCGATAAAGCACAGAAAGCATTCTTCAGCAACAAACGACTATTCTACTCTAAGCACCTGAACAAAACAGTCAAAATACTTCTATACAAACTACTCATCAGACCAATACTAACATACGGATGCCAAATCTGGTTTAATATCAGAGCCAGCACAATGGAAAAAGTACGCAGGTTCGAAAGAAAATGTCTTCGTGCATGCCTCGGCAAATACAAATCACCGGAATCAAATTATACCAAAACCATTAGTAACACTAAAATCTACGAAGAAGCAAAACTTGTAAGAATTGACCTCTTTATACTCAAACTAATAAGAAATTACTGGCGAAATATTCACCAAATCAAAACAAACAGTCTCATTTGCAATTCATTGTATCCAAACCCACTATACTTTGAACGAACCCGGCACACAGGATATACTCCACCAGAGTCGTTTGTATACCTAGATAGCGAAGGATACATACAAAACACCGAACACATACCAATCATATATCACTACAACAGAAAGACTTACACCCAACAAATTATGTACACCAAAAACCTAGATACTAGCAACGATAACATACGCTTTAATCATAAGTTAACAACCACCGACAAGATTATGTGCAAAAACAACAACGCCAAAAACTATTGGTGGCTATAACATTGTAAATCCACGAAGTAAACTTAGATTTAGATTTAAGTACTGCGGAAACGTGCAATCCATCACATTGGTATATCCTCTATAGAATAAGACAATTGTAAAACCACGCGATGTACATAAAGGGTATAATCACTCATCGCACCTATTATATCCAATACCAAAGAAAAACCAAATACCCCGGAAAAAAACACAAAGAGCTCAACCACACAAATTATAAGCGACGTTAGTATAGTTTTTTTTATATATTTTTGCCTTTTCTATACCAATAGCAAGTACCTAATCTTATAGGAACTATTTTTTCTGTTCTTGTTACCTTATCAAACCTAGCAATAAGTGCAATATGTATAACTGTCAAGCATTAAGCTACGCGTGCTCGAATACAGAGCCATTAGTTTATATCATTGTTATGTTTAACCTTTTATACGTTTTTAGGTTTATTGTCCAACTGTATATATGTACCTATTATTTTGGCAGCAATAAACGTATGCTTCAAAAAAAAAAAGCGGTTGTAAATCTCTATTTATTTAGTTTCCTTAATTCCTATATTGCTTTGCTGGATGCAAAAACATTGATTACTGCACAAACACTTATTTAATAGAGAATAATCCGAAAGTTCGACCTATAAGTCAATTAGACACGCAAAAAACGCCGAAAAAACCGGGTTATAATTTTTTTAACTACGGCGCACCTAATCAAAAAATCTAAAAAAATTGAGAGCAATACTATCACATATAACCACTTACCCAAATAATATCATTATAGTTCTGCAACTCCTTCAATACCAAATCCGCATTTTTCGGCATTTTTTTTATTTTTCACAACTTGGATTTGCAACATAAAAATCTGAAAAAAATCCATAATATGTACCTTACTCACTGAAGTGTTCCTGATTTTTTTCACAATTTAATTTAACAAGCTAAGAGTGTTTTACTGTGTCATAGTAAACATAAGAGAAAATAAACAAACATCACTTGGTTAAACAATCAAATTGGGCCCGCCGGCGCTGACGAATAACCGCCACTGCTCATTAAATACACATGCACCTAAAAAATTAATTAACACTTACAAATGGAGCCCCAAAATGGGCTACAACCAATCCACCCTATGGATTTGGAAGAAAGCTCCAATTTCACAGTACCAGACATAGATCCAACAGAACAGGAGACCCAATGGAAAGAAAATACAACGAATAAAAAAAGAAGACTATTCAACAAATCCAAATCCACTAACCCAAATAGTAAAACAGAAAACCAAACAAAATGACTAGAAGAACCTACACCAGTAATAGCACCTAACAGGTTTGAAATATTAAATCGTAACCGTAACTGTGAACCCATAACGTCAACAGAAACAACCAAACCACCTCCGATATTTATCGACGCTCAAATAATGAACCCACTACTTTATCATTACTACATCAAATACTGAGTCAAGATTCATATACTATTAAAATACTAAAAAATAATCAAACTAAAATACAAACTACTAACCCAGAGGACTACAGAAAACTGATAGCCGCTCTAAGGAAAACGGATGCCAACTACTAGACTTTCCAGGGAAAAAATGAGAGAAGATATAAAGCAGTCATAAAAAGATTACACCCCAAACTAGATACGGGAAAAATAAAATTTGATTTAGGTAAGTGAAAGGTCACTTTCGCGTATTAAACGTGGTTTAATACGTGGTATTAAAGGTATTAAACGTAACAAACCTAACAAAAAGTGGAACTTCTGTTCCCTTACCAATGTTTTTAATTGAATTAGCTCCAGCATATAATAACAAACAAATATAGAACAACAACATAATATGTAATACAATAGTAACCATAGAACCACCGAGGGTAAAAAGAGAAATCCCACAATACATGAGATGTCAATCACTGGGCCTTACCAAGAACTATTGTAGGATGGACGGCGGTTGTAGAGCAGCAGGAGAACAATTAAGAGCCTTCGTGGGGATTCAAACCCCGGTCGTCGAGCACCGGAGTCGGCGGCGCTACCACTGCGCCACGAGACCCGCTGATCTTTGGGTCTTTATGTTAGGACTCTTCTGCTCTTATTCTCCTCTGCTCTCCTCGTTCTTTTAATAGGAGCCGCCATATATATCCCAATCCCACACTATTGTAACAGAAAATCAGCTTGTATAAAGGCGCCAAACAACATCTAACGTCACAGTGCCCGCAACATGGACACATCGAAGAAGTTAAATGCGTGAACTGTCAAGGAAAACACCCGGCCAATTATAAAGGTTGTCTAATGAGGAAACAAATGCTCGAAAAAATGTATCCACCACTAAGAGAGCGCGACACAAGCCATAGAATAAATACGACAACAAAACCAATAGCAACCGCTACAACGACGGCAACACAATCTGTCAGCAATGCTAATATAAATAAGTCATATGCACAAGTAACCAAAAACACACTAAATATTGAAACACAAAACGATATAAATAAAGTTAACAACAACCGCGACAGAAGCCTCGAAAACGTACTAGAGAAACTAGTTTCGCAAACAGCTGAAACCAATAAGATAACTCAAAACTTAACCACCCAAATCGCAACCATTTTAAATCTCCTAACGGAACTTTTAGCGTTAAACAAAGTAAACCAAACATGACGCACATCATCGAATGGAACTGCAACGGGTTACGACAAAGAATGCCCGAGCTAAAAGAATATACACTAAGGAACAAAACAGATATTATTCTTCTTACAGAAACACACGAAACAAACAAGTCACACTTCAAACTTCCACAATACACGTACCATGGCACCCCCCCCCCCCCCCCCCCGAGTGGCAAAGCCCATGGAGGCCGGTATTTTTTATTAAAAACAATATAGACCACGTACAACTACCACCATATCAAACAGAAAAAATACAAGCTACGATAATAAAAATAAGACTAGAGCAACACGAATTAACCATAGCAGCAGTATACTGTCTTCCTAGGCATTCGATAACCGCAGATGAGCTCAATGTCTTCTTCAACACCTTCGAAAATAATTTCTTTTTAACGGGAGACTTTAACGCCAAACACCACTACTGGGGTTCAAGAATAACAAACAGCAAAGGTATAAAACTATACCAACAAATTAATGATAGAAGACTATCAGTCCCTTCGACTGGAAGACCAACGTACTGGTCGTCAGACACCAATAAAATACCAGACTTACTGGATATCGGCATCACCAACATTAATCGCAACAGTTTCCAGACTACTGAAATCCTCGAACTTAGTTCTGATCATACCCTCATTTTGTTTACAATTAATACCAAAGCCAAAGTGTACACCAAACAACGGAACTTAACAAACAAAAGAACAAATTGGGAAAACTACAGGAAAATTATAGAAAACAAATTAACGTGCAACATACCGCTAAAAACTACATATGACATACAATTAGCGACAGAAGAGCTAACGACACTACTACAAACAGCGGCTACCGACTCCACACAACGACAAAGGTAAATTACACAGATTACCCATTGTATGTACAGACACTAATCAAGAAAAGAAAAACAATAAGACGTAAATGGCAACGCAGAAGACCTTAAAGCAGAGCTAAATGAACTAACCAGAAAGATCAGAACTGAAATACAGAACCACGATAGTAATGAATTTAATAAATATGTCTCAAACCTCGATACCACAGAAATATCACAATACTCTTTATGGAAAGCGACAAAAAGAATAAGAAGACCTACATTACCCATTAAACCAATTAAAACTCCTTCGGGAACATGGACAAATCACTAGTGTAATGGTCACTGCTTTATTATTCCCAACGTTACACTCTCGATATCAGATACAGACTTGGTAAAAGTGATATTGTCACTGACTTAGTATAACAATTTGTTTTCGATTTAGTAACTGAATATCTAATGTCCTAATGTCCGGTTAGGAAGGGTGGGAGAGTAGAAGGAAAGAGTGAGATAGAAAGTGAGGGGAGGGAATGGGTCTAAGGGTCTAAGGTTGAGGATATGACCTGTTGACTATGACTTGGGATGACTAAGGGATGAGACTTACGAGGGGAAGGTCTCACTTTGTATTCTGCTTTTTGGACGAGTGGTAGCTCAAATTGTAGGTCTCGACGAGTGCTTTACAACGCAATAAAATTTGGCCGTAGATGAGTGACCTTGCTCCCAAAAAACGGGTTCAAAGGTCAAAATTTCGACCTCATCTAAAGTGAAAAAAATTTACAGATTCTTGAAGGGGTCATTAAGTCGAATAAAAATGTCTAATATATTGTCGTTCTAGGACTTACCGTTTTTGAAAAAAATACGTTTTTCTTCAAATGTGTGCGCGAAGTCAAGACGTAAGAAAAACATCACTTTCAAGTGCAGCGGTGGCTCTGCGGTTAAGGCGTTGGTCTGCTACGGAAAGTATCGAGAGTTCGACTCTCGACGGGGGAATTTTTTTTTTATTATTATTTTTAGTCAAAAATGAATCTTCTTTTTTATTTTTACATTGTATTTTTTAAGTCATATAAGAATATGGATTGCATCTACAAAATGCAGAATTAAACATTATGTATCGTTTAGCGTCAAGTGTTTGAGGACATGTTGAATTAGAAATGGAGTTGGAGAAAGCTGATTTACGGTTGGGCATAGACATAGTTGCAATGAACTCTGGTTTTTCTCGACAATGTAATTTCGTTTTTCGAGCCGGATGCTTGGATATTGCCAACAAGTATGCGAAAGTAGCCTTACAATAGCTCGACGAAGGTTTCCGGTAATTTTGGTCACTGCACTGAGGCCTTCAGGTACTCTGGTTCGTGTCAACGCAAGGGTTTATTGGGGGTAGTTAACATATGTCAGACAGTGCAAACCATCTTTGTAACTCTACGAAAAGGATAAAAACTTTAAGAAATATTTTACGGAAATGGAAGATTTGCCGAGCACATCAGCAGCAACCTCGGTCATTATTGACCAACATGAAAACTCCGAGTATAAACGTCTATTAACAGATGGGATCTACCGAGCTCTCATTCTATTAAAGGCAGAAGGTGTCATTTACGATACACCTAGTACCACAAATTGTCAAAAATCTGAGGCAATATCAATTGAAATATACAACCGCGTAATGACTATGATAGAAGAAATGAATTTTATAGAAGATGGAGAGCTGTTTATATGCCACTCCAAAAAAAACGTAAGCAGTATTCTTATATGACTTAAAAAATACAATGTAAAAATAAAAAAGAAGATTCATTTTTGACTAAAAATAATAATAAAAAAAAAATTCCCCCGTCGAGAGTCGAACTCTCGATACTTTCCGTAGCAGACCAACGCCTTAACCGCAGAGCCACCGCTGCACTTGAAAGTGATGTTTTTCTTACGTCTTGACTTCGCGCACACATTTGAAGAAAAACGTATTTTTTTCAAAAACGGTAAGTCCTAGAACGACAATATATTAGACATTTTTATTCGATTTAATGAGCCCTACAAGAATCTGTAAATTTTTTTCACTTTAGATGAGGTCGAAATTTTGACCTTTGAACCCGTTTTTTGGGAGCAAGGTCACTCATCTACGGCCAAATTTTATTGCGTTGTAAAGCACTCGTCGAGACCTACAATTTGAGCTATCACTCGTCCAAAAAGCAGAATACAAAGTGAGACCTTCCCCTCGTTAGAGTTTGGAGAAACTGGCCGACTAACTCTAATGCTTAAAAATATTTACTTATGACTACACCTTAGGATTAGTGAAGGGGCTGGTACGTTACACTAGAACAACAAACAAAAGTCATGGCTGATCAAGTCCAAGAAGTTTTCACTAACGGAAGCCCACCGAACGCGACCAATAATAATTACGTTGGCAACTTTAAACACGAACCCCTTAAAAAATGAACTTACGGTCATAATCTATAAACTCAGAAACAACAAATCACAAGAATACGATCTAGTTACAGCAAAAATGCTCAAAGAACTACCTCCAATAGGCATCCGATATATAACCATTTTAATCAATGTCATCTTCCGTATTGGTTATTTCCCACAAGCATGGAAATGTGCTGAGATTATTCTCCTACCCAAACCTAGAAAAGATCCCAGCCTACCACAATCATACAGGCCAATATCACTATTACCAATTCTATCAAAGATAGTCGAGAAGGTAATACACAGGAGAATTAACACTATTGTATACAACGAGGGACTAGTACCAAGCCATCAGTTCGGGTTCCGAAAAAAACACAACACTATCGAACAAACCCAACGTATGGTTCAACAAATTCTACAAGCACTTGAAGAAAAAAAATATTGCACTGTACTCTTCATTGATGTCGAGAAAGCCTTCGACAGGGTTTGTCACCAGAAACCATTAGACAAATTACAAAGCATTCTACCTGCCTCACTGCATGTGCTAATTTCTTCTTACATAAACAATAGATACTTTTATGTTAAAATCAGAGATATAAACTCTGGCATCCGTCCAATAGAAGCAGGAGTGCCACAAGGAAATGTACTCGGCCCTCTACTATACAATATATATTGTCGCGAGGACCAAAATGTCCTTGAGAAACTTCGAGAAACAGAGATAAAAAAAGGGTATATAAGGACCAGGCTCGCAAGTCGAGTCAGAGTCAGAGTAAGAGAGTAAAAGTGAGAGTCTCAGAGCCTGAGTCACAGAAGCTAACTCGTCTCCCAGCCGTAACCAGTCACTCATCTCTTGTAACAGTCTCCATAGCCTCAAAGTCTCCTTACTAGTCTTCTCTATTCCTCTCGAATAAACCGTTGCTTTTTTAAAAAGCCTAATCCCGTGTGTTCCCCCGTGACAATATACGTCCGATACTCCCACCCATCAAAACACAGAAATGTCAACTTTTGCAGATGATACGGTAATAATCTTTACGCACGAAAATATAAGCACAGCTATCAACAACCTGCAGAAGCACATCACGTTACTTGAAAACTGGCTAGAATCTGATAAAGTCAAAGTAAATGTTAATAAATGTCAACATATCATCTTCACATTACGAAAAGTACCTTCACAGATAGGCAGTTTGAAACTAAATCACATTCCTGTACCACAAACAAAATCCACAAAATACCTGGGACTACATCTGGATAGTAAACTCACCTGGAGCCAGCACATCAAACAAAAAAAAACATTAAAATAGTTAAAAAATCAATGCATTGGCTTATATGTAAAAAATCAAAACACAACAGAAACAACAAAATGCTAATCTACAAAAGCATAATAAAATCAATATGGACCTATGGCATACAGCTCTGGGGAATGGCAGCCAAATCGCACATACAAAAGATGGAAAGCCTACAAGCCAAAATACTACGGGAAATCATAGAAGCACCCTGGTATGTCCGAAACGACGACATCCGCAAAACACTTCAATTCTCTTCTGTACAGGAGGATATCACGCATTTTACACAAAAACACAAGACATGGATCGAATCCCAGATAAATCCTTTAATGACAAACTGTTACACTAAAACATACAGGAACCTCACAGTGCTTGTCGCTTAATGTAGCGAAAGCCAAATATTATTTATTTACAGTATAACTATTTGTTGATATTACGTATGTAGTAGGTACAAATAAAGTATTGAGAATTAATAAAAATATTAGACTAAGGCTAACTTAAACGATTCAAGACAAAATAAGTAAGTGTATGATAAGGTTTGGTCGGAGTATTTATAGAAGAAAGTGAAGCTGAAGAGTTTTAGGAATGATGAGGCCCATGTTTAGTACTGTCCAGACGCAAAAAGAGAAAGTGGGTATAGGGGAGGTTGAGAGTGTGCAGGTCAGTTGAGACCTCCAAGAGTACATTTTAATATCAACTTCTGCATAGTTTTCTAATGCAGAAAAATATCATATATATATATATATATATATATATATATATATATATATATTTATTATTATTACTATTTGTTTAAATAAGTGACCCGTAGTTGTTTCACCCGATCACGAGCCTCATAGTTAATTTCTTTTTCTTGAGTCTACCGAGTTTATTTGACCGGTGTGATTCGAAAAGGAAGTAGAAAAACTATAGAGGTCCAATAACATGACAATGATTGTTTTCGACTAGACCGTGGAAAAACAGAGATCGGCACGTCTAACCGGTATATATTACCGTTTGAAGTCGTTCGAATTCGCGAATAGTAAACGGATATGAGAGAGAGTGAGAAAGAGCTAATAGTTTGACGAAAGCGCCGCGTAACGAGTAATTACTCGTTCGCGCTTGTCGGCGACGGTGTAACGTCGCCGACAGTCATCTTATTGTTAGAAAGTCCTCAGCAGCAGTTCGCACGGAGCGCATCAATTGTCGATCGTACTCCCGTTATAACGAACACTGCTTTTAGCTTCAAACCAGCAAATTGTGAAACTGAATCGAGACTAACTCACGACAATTCGTGTTGACTCTTCAGCACGATAGCTGCGCCTTTTAGTAATTTAGCGGTCTTTGCCCTGAATTAGTACTGGGGCGAAAATCGGTGGGTTCATCTGGTTTTCGCCAACTATTGTTATTCGACGTGGGAGCGTCAGGAGTCCACTCCTTGGATGACCACTGGTCGGCGGAGCATCGTTCTCTACCGGGAATCGCCTTGGTGACGTTTAGAGAAACCAAAGAGCGACCGGAGAGTTTCGATATCGCTGTGTCCAGGCTTCCTTCACGACGCGGCGTGTTGAGGAAGAAGACGGGTTAGAATTAGCGTTGGTCCACTCTTACTCCACGTCAAGACGTGTTGAGAAAGAAACGGTTAGATCAGCCTCCGTTGTCAGCCACCGGGACTAGTTACTAGTAACCGTGGATCTCCCCGCTCACGGAATCCATACAGGAGATTTACAACCTCCGCCTTGGTTTTCCGTTCGAGGCAATACGACTGTGCGGTCGTTGCACCAAAGATTTCATTGCGTTAAATCTAGCCGACCGCCACGATTGTGTTCCTGAAAAAGACGGAACAGATCGGCCAAAACAGTCGACGCGTGGTTTTCCGTATTTAAAAGCCACGCACCAGTACACGCATTAGCACATACAGCACGGTTACCGTTGCTGTTTAAGTGCGCGCATCAAAACATTCCCGAGACAGAACGTTAATACGATTATCGTATTTCAGGTGATTACACCCGTTCGTTCTTTTTCTGTTGGTCCAGAGATCAGAACCTAGGACAACCAGGCCCGCCGAAAGCCAGACTGCAAGAAGTCAGATTCTCGTAGTTAGGCAAAATACTTTGTATTGTACAAAGCGAAAAGGGTCTGAAATAAACGACTGTCCTTTTCAGGACAGTCAAAGGGAATCAAAGGCATATTGGTTTGGATTTACCTTTACCCACTCTCCCTCGTCCGGACCGGAGGAGGAAGTTTCACTTCCTCCAATATCGGTTGGAGTAGGCCGATATTGTAAACAAATTTCAACACTATTATACTAACTATTATATATATATATATATATATATATATATTTTATATAATAAATATATAATTTTATATAATAAATATATAATTTTATATAATAATATTTATGTAATAATAATAAATAATAGTTTTGCTATAACCTTTTTAAATTTCCTACTTTTCTTAGAAACTAAGAAAAGGAACGTATCAGGTTTAAGTATAAAAAATCTCAGCATTTAGTACAATCTACAGACTGTGGAGTCAGCATTACGTATGAAATTATCTATTCCCATGAATCGAATTGAGAGCCGAAAGTTGAATCTTCTCATGTTTCAAATAGTTTAGTTCGAAAAAATCCTTAATGTGTCAGCTTTTGGTACCTCTACCTTATATATATAAGACAATTCTTGTTTATAATGGCAAAGAAACTGCAATTCGCATTTGAATATCGGGCATCACCAAGCGAAAGAAAGACAAGTGTAGTTACCATAACCTCTATTACAACAGAGGACAATAAGAAATATGCGTTGCCAGAAGCCGGAAAACTTGCAAATAACCATAATGAGTTAATAAAAACAGAGAATTATAAAAGAGTGAAAAAAGGTTCAATCAAAGAGGCCAAGAAAGGATAATATGGATTACATGCACAGAGGAAAGGAAGAAGATTTATTTGGATCAGGATGATAATGTAATGTTTAATGATATGTATCTAGAGCAGATAGGGGAAGCAAATACAGTAGAAGCCACACATAGGAAAGAAAACCAACTAAATTTAAAACACGTAGCAGAGAGGTTCATGATTGAAAGATTTGTATGCAAACACTCGAATGCAAAACAATGGTTAGAGACATTCGAGAAAGAATGTACAAGATTCGAAATCAGTGAAGATAATACAAAGATCAAAATATTAAGATTATTCCTGGACAAATCATGTTTGGACAGGCACTCAGCAACGCGAACAACATTGACAATAGAAGCTGGATGGACTGAGTGGAGAGAGAAATTCTTGGAGTCATTCACAGACAAAGGATGGAATACAGAAATATATGCTATATCCTACAAATATAAAGAAGGTTCATTGATGGAATACGCTATGAGAAAAAAGAAGCTATTGCTAGATATGGACAATGAGATTGGTACAAAGACTCTAGTGATGCTTATAGCAGCAGGATTACCTGAATTTATTAGAAATAAAATAGATAGAGAAAATTCTGAAAGTTCAACCAGGCTACTACATGAAATTAGAAAATGCGAAAATCTAGCAAGTAAAAATAGTTTTATAAAAAAGGAAGAGGAAAAACAAGACAATCAGAAGAAATTTGAAGAGAAGAAGCCATGCAAAAACTGTGAAAAATTAAACAAAGGTATTAGGTATCATCCAGAGGATTCATGCTGGTTTAAAAAGAAAAATGGAAATGGAGCTAGAGTAATTGGAAGCAACTCAGTGATAGAAGTAGATCTAAATACAGAACAAAAAAACGAGTAATCACACCATTGATCAAAGTAAAAATATTATTAGAAGAAAAATTAGAGGTAAACGGAACATATGATCCAAGTTCCCAAGTCTCTCTAATAAATTCACAATTAGTTAAGATAAAGAGAAAGACAGAAGATATAAATAAGATATTTTTAAAAACAGTCAATGGTATGATACAAACAAAAGGTTTAGTAACCGTAAAGGTAAACATTTTTAGGAAAGAGGAAAACATTGATGTATTCATCGTAGAAAGAGACGATTTTGAGGATTTGCTTATTGGTTTAGACATAATAAAGAAATTCAAACTAATTCAGGATGGAAATTTACAAATATCGCAAAAGAAAGAAACAGATAGAAAAAAAGATAAATACTTTGAATAAAAATAAAGAAATAGAAGAAGTTAAAGTAAATTTTAACGAACATGTGAATGAAGACGAGTTCAGAATGAATTTAGGTCACTTGGATGGAAAAAAATAAAGATTGAAAAACTGATAGAAAAGTATAACACAGTATAGGATAAAAATAAATATGATGTAGGCACTGTTACAGACTACGAAGCTCGAATAGACTTACTGGTTGATAAATATTGTAGTAAGAGGCCATATAGATGCACTATAGAGGATAAAAAAGAAATAGAAAATAAGCTAATTGAAGAATCTTACAGCCCATTTGCAGCACCAGTAACTCTAGCATTCAGCAGAGACGAAAACAAACGATCAAGATTATGTATAGATTTAAGCGAACTGAACAAAATAATTATGCCACAAGCCCAACCATTCCCATTAATAGATGATTTAATAATAAAAACAAGAAACTGTAAATACTCCACCACACTAGATATAAATTCCGCTTTTTGGTCAATTCCACTACGCATTGAAGATGGACAGAAAACAGGATTCGTTACACAAGAGGGGCACTTCCAATGAACGTGCTTACCATTCGGATTAAAAACATCACCAGCTATTTTCCAAAGAATTTTATCCAACATCTTAAGAAAGCACGATTTAAAAGATTTTTCAGAAAATTACATAGATGATATCTTAATTTTTTGAGAATCATTCAAGGAACATATAGAACATATAGAAAAAGTAATAAAAGCAATAGTAAATGAAGGTTTCAGACTAAAATTTACAAAATGTACATTCGAAGCAGAATCAGTAAAATACCTCGGACACATATACAGTACAATACAGTATGACCAGTGAAAGATAACTTAGTCTCAACACAAAATTTTCCCACTCCGAAAACCCAAAAGAATATTAGACAGTTTCCTGGAAAAATCAACTTTTATCATGAGTATATACCAAAGAGCTCAATATTGCTAAACCCGTTACACAAACTATTATGGAAAGATGAGAAATTTATATGGTCTGAAGAATGTGAAAGATGTTTTACAGATATAAAGAAGTTACTAAGTTCTCAACCAGTGTTGAAGATATTCGATAAGGATTTACCAATAAGAATTTACCCAGATGCATCACTAGAAGGCATTGGTGCAGTATTTAAACAGGTACAAAATAATAATAAGGAAAAACCAGTAGCATATTTTTCAAAAAAATTGAATGATTCACAAAATAGGAAAAAAGCAATTTATTTAGAATGCCTGGCAATCAAAGAAGCGGTAAAGTATTGGCAACATTGGCTGATTGGAAGAAAATTCACGGTATTTTCAGACCATAAACCATTAGAAAGTATGAATATAAAAGCTAGAACGGATGAAGAACTTGGTCAGTTGACTTATTACTTGTCACAATACAAATTTTGAAATTAAATATATTCCGGGAAAAGATAACGCCGAAGCAGATATTTTGAGTAGAAATCCAGTACTAGAACCACTCGAAAATACAGAAGAAATGCTAAAAATAGTTAAGCTAATAGAAATAAAAGAAATAAAATTAGATCAAACAGAAAATAAAACTTTGCAACAAAACAAAAACAAAACTAATAGAAAAAGATGGAGTGTTCTATAAAAAAGTTAGAAATAAAGAAAAGAAAATTTTATCTGAAAAATCAAGCTTAGAATTAATTAAAAGAATACACTCTGAATGGTGCCATATAGGAATTAAACAAATGATGAATAGTAATATGAATAGAAAATGTAACTGCAAATATAAAAAAAGTGTGTAAAAACTGCGAAATATGTATTAAGAACAAATCCAGAGAGCAAGAAAAATATGGGCTGATGTCACAATTAGGGCCAGCAACAAAACCATTCGAAATAATGTGAATTGATACCATTGGAGGCTTCGGAGGACAAAGATCAACAAAAAAATACTTCCACCTTCTTGTAGACCATTTTACAAGATATGCATTCATTTTAACATCAAAAACTCAGAGCGCAACCGACTTCATCAAGTTGGTAAATAAGATGCTAGAAACGGACAAAATTGGAACAATCCTTACAAATCAATATCCGGGAATAAACTCAAGAGAATTTAAGGAATTTCTGGTAAAAAATGACGTTAAACTAATTTTTTAGGCCGTCAATGCACCCTTCTCCAATGGTCTGAACGAGAGACTGAATCAGACTCTAGTCAATAAGATAAGATGCAAAATAAATGAGAAGGAAGGAAAAAAAACTTGGACAACGGTCGCCAGAGAATGTATCGATAGATACAATAAAACAGAGCATACGTTAACTGGTTTTACGCCTAAGTATTTATTAGATGGCACAGATACCAGCATTTTACCTGATGAAATAAAAAAAAATAATAAAGAAAATTGGATAAGAGATAAAGAACTAGCCCTAGAAAGAACAAGAAAATCACACGAATATAACAAAAAGATATTTAACAGGAATAGAAAGAACCACTGGTTTAACACAGGAGATCTAGTATATATAGAAAATGGCGACAAGTTGAACAGAAAAAAATTAGATGAATTGAGAATTGGATCGAAATAATAGAAAAGATATCATATTCTGTTTCGCCGCGCACACACGATGAGTCCTGTGGTCAGGGCCGGCAGGGCAAACAGAGGTCGTAAGTCTCTGCACAGACCTTTGTCACACCGCGTATGATTGGCCGTTCCCTATGACCTTTTACGGAGATAGGGATATTTAATGATTTAAGTGGATATCAGTAATGGAGAAGTTTTGGTAACAGTTTGTATGTATATATATTGAACAATGAAAACAAAACACTTAAACAGGATAGAATTTACAAAATGATAATATACATGAAGTTGATGTTAGTTGAACAGTGAAGTGAAAGATTAACGAAATATCGGATGTTAGATATTCCGGAGTCTTAATAGGGAGTTGTTCTCCGTTGGAATGGTGTTGTAAGACTAGTTTTTGAAGAGTTCTCCAGAACAGAGGAGAACTCTTTCTCGGATGTATTCCTGACAGTCTTGGCCAATCAGGAATTTGTATATTTGCACCCGCCTATTCCGTGCGCCCGAAGCGCGATCCGTGCGGACTAGGGGGTGCTACATGGAAAGGGAAACCCTTACCATGTAAGATTTGGCATCATGGCGGAACTTCCTCCGGGCGAAGGGTTCGAGATATGACCTGGTCGGTAACCGCTAGGCCAAGTCTCGAGACCCTTTGGAAGTACACGTTTTATGACACATGCAGTTAGGTGTTGAGTTCGCGGAAGTCTTAAAACGTTAATAACGCAAGGGATTAGAAAGTATTGTGACTTTTCTCAAAAACAGCCTGTTGGCCTGCGTGTCATAAATGTGCTAGCCATCTGCACGCCAAATGTTATCTTGTGCAGATTGCTAGCCGCCTTTTCTATTAGATCGGAACAACGAAGTTATCCTCTGCCCATGTTAAGTCCCGCGTGACTAAGGGCGTATTGTCTTAACAAAGACAATAAAGATTAACTTCGCTGTTTCGTGGAATACGGACAGAATATAAAATTGTGTGTAAAAGATGATTCCGCGGGTACGGCGCGGAACATCCTCCCCCCGTTGAGAGGGTACCGATCAAAATTGCGATGGCTGGTTGTGTTGTGAGCATCTCAAGTGTCATCAAATTTATCTTTCTATCTCTCTTCCAAATCGAGATGTTCAGCTAAAATATTGGGGCCATTACACCAAATAGATTCACAACTGCCCACCCTGTGACAAATGCCCAAGTACTGAAATACAGATTTAAATTAGGAATAAATAAAGAATAGGTTCTATTTTACAATTTTTTACGTTTATTTGAAAAAAACAAGTATAATTATTAACACTAAATTATTTTTTCCTGTAATTTAAAACTGTTTTCACTGTACAAACACCTCTCGAATTGATTACAGACGGAGGATTAATTTTTGTCTTTGACATGTTTTCGGGATTGAATTTCATGAGTTTCTTCTCGTTTGGGGCCAGATCTAATGAGATCTGTAAATATCTGGGAGAAAAAATCATTAGCGAAAGTAATCATGAAAATGAATGACAAATATAATCGGAGTCGAAATGGGTAATATGATCATTGTAATATATGGTTTTTGTACCAAGAATTGTATACACATACTCTTTCTATTAAACGTCAGCGTCAGCTTTTAATACAACATATTGTTGGATACCCCAACGCACTTAGGACCTAAGACCATTCTACCACTTATCCTACCGAGCCACACGTTACATAGACCAGACATCCTCTCGAATGTCCTAGTTCTTTCCGAGTCCTTACCCCGTCATAAATCAATTCATAGAGTTCCTCAGCGCATCCTCTATTTTTCCTACGTTCCCACGAATCCCTGTTCCACCTCCACCCTTCCTTAAAACAGTGCCCTACAACCTACACTACCGCTCATAAGTATTCGAACGCCGTGGCTTTTGACCATTCCTTCTAAATTGTTGATGTCTTAATTACCAGGGACACGTTCCACAAACCGTACCCGATCAGGTACTTCAATTGAAGAAGAATGAGGACAATTTCCATTAAATGCCCATTGTAAATGTGTAATAAAACATGTGTTTGAAATTACGGGTGGTGGTACGGCCCGTGATTGCCCTTACGGTGTTGGGTATTTCCCTCTGTTTTGTGTTCAGTAAAGGTGACAAGCGACAATAATGTTTTGTGTTTATAGTTTCATAAGGATTCTGTATTTAAATATTTTAGTTTTACGTGCTTCTGATTACCCTTATAAGCATGGGATACTTTTTTGCCCCAATCACTTGTTTCTTACCGCTTGCCACGAAAAGTTCGCTGATTTTTTGCCGAAAAGGCCAAAAACCAAGGAAGTATCAATTGAAAATCGGTCTGCTGTCTGCGTTTTATTCGAGGAAGGCTATTCCTTTCGTTAAATAGCTAAAAAATTGAAAATTTCTACGAGTACCGCATGGAATATTGTGCAGAAAAAGACCTTTACGGGTACTGTGGGTAACCGTAGAAGGCTTGGAAGCAAAATATGCACCACAGAATTGGAGGACAGGTTTATTCGCATTCATTCTAAACGTGATAGAAGGCGTACGGCACCGGAAATTAGGCAATCATTAAATCTCCGTAGAAGTACCACTGTGTCAGTTTCAACCGTGAAACGGCGCTTGAAGGATGCAGGCCTTATTGGAAGGGTAGCAGTCAGAAAGCCATGTTTCCGGCTAGGAAACAAGCGAAAAAGACTGGCTTGGGCTAGAGAACACGAAAATTGGACGGAAGAAGATTGGAAGAAGGTCTTATGGACCTGAATCAAAATTCGAGATCTTCGGTTCCAAGAGACGCACATTCGCTGGCCGGCGATCTCACGAAAGAATGTTGGAATCGTGCCTTATCCCCAAAATTAAGCACGGGGGAGGAAATATAATTGTGTGAGGCTGTTTTGCCGATGAGAAGACCGGAGATTTGGTCAGGATTGAGAGCAGAATGACCAAAGAAGGCTACCTCGGCGACCTGGAGAACCACGCCGTACCCTGTGGACGCTTGCTCGTAGGGGATGGATTCATCTTCCAGGAAGACAACGACTCCAAGCATTCCTCTAAATTATGCAGGGGATATTTAGGGGACGAGGAAACCGCAGGAATTCTCAAAAGAATGGTCTGGCCACCACAATCACCAGATTTAAATCCAATTGAACTATTATGAAACAAATTGGATAGAAAAGTAAGAACAATGCCTCCTACCAGCAAGGAGAATCTGTGGAGGAAGTTGCAGATAGCTTGGGGTGAAATTTCTTCAGAAGTTTTAAAAAAATTAGTGGCTAGAATGCCTAAGATTTGTAAGGCCGTCATACGCGCTAAGGGCGGTCATATAGACGAAACACGTGTGGACCTTAATTAGCAAAAAAATAATAACAAAATATAGAAATTAATTATCATGGATATTAGTATTTGTTGTCATTTTATCATCCTACAAAGCAGAAGCGAATGCAAACCCTTTTTCATAATCGAAACCTCCAAACATCTTAAACACTGAAGGCGTTCGAATACTTATGAGCGGTAGTGTATGTGCAAGAACCGCCCCCTTCAATGACCACCAATACGATCCTTAGCCATCTGCCCAACGATTTTCCAAATTAACCAATAGAAAAAGACATAGACCTCACTTTTCCCAGATTCGGTCATCACACAACAATGACAAGAGAGAATAAATCGAATTCCGGGTCACGCAACATCTCTTCACTTCTTTGGTGTATTACTAAAAACGTGTTTAAACTGTTAGAGTTCCTTTCGATAGTTCTAGAGCTTTTGTAATAGTTTAAGTTAATTTAAGTAATAAAAACACTTAAACCAAGCCACGACTCGTTCAGGACTCCAACATAATTTTTGGTGTCAGAAGTGGGATTCCGATTCGAGACTCCGCGATGCAGCTGACATTCCGCACTAATCGCGAGTGACAATTTTTATTGTTAAATTCGTTTCGGAACATATTGCAAAATGTTAAGAGTAACGAACCACGATCGCACGAATATTTCTGGATTCGGCAGCGATCCAGCGGCGTCGGTGGAACAACACCAAGGCAAGAGACTGCACGATGAGTACCGAAGTTGCGGTATTTTCTAAAATTCTGCAATATTGCAACCATACTTTTCTTACAGTTCCTTTTCCTGACTACATTTCAACCTTATCTCCGAAACCAACAATTTTAACATTAATCTAATTTGTCAATTCGATCTTTTCTAAACAAAAACAAAGAAAGGGAAGTTTTTTTTCTCGCTTCTTCTGGTTCATAAAAATGGCACATTCAGATCAGGCAAGCGTCTCTAGAAATAGTACATCCGAGTCACTTTCTCTCGATTTCTTGATACGACTAATATCCGATACTTTTGATGGTGATAGATACCGACTTCGCAGTTTTATTAAACAAGTTGATTCTGTCTTCGAATTAGCACAACCGCATCAACATTTACCATTTCTATTGTATGTAAAAAGTAGGATCATTGGCAAGGCTAGAGAACAAATTGACATTCATTGTAATTTAACTACTTGGCCCGATATCTCTGGACATTTGATTATCTTATATCAGGATAAAAAAACATTACATCAATTATTCGAAGAGCTCCACACCATTAAACAGGAACGTAACGAGAGTGTTTCTCAATTCTACCAGCGTTTAGAAATAGAAGAGAGATCTTCTCGAATTTTGGGGACCTTATACGCGACAAACACCAATGATAAAACCTTAGTAGGACGGTTATCAATGGTCAACGATATGACCTTAAACAGATTCATATATCATACACATCCACAAATATCGCAAATGCTAAGATATCGAGAATTCAATACTATAAACAATGCCTTCACCGCAGTTGTAGCGGAAGAAAAAGCATTACGCTTACGGTATGATAATTATCAATCACGGAAATGCGGAATATGCTCGAAAACGAATCACTCTACCAAAGACTGTTATAGGAACAGAGACCGAAATCCATTGCACACACAATCAGGCTCAGTTCACTACAATGCGACCAATAGATTTTCAACTCCCGGAAATTTCAATAGCCTAGATTATCAATCCATGAATCCCCAACCATTAGCCCATACTTCAAGTCAACACTCAATTATGCCACCATTGAAACAATGTACCTACTGTAAAAATTACGGGCATCTTATTAATGAGTGTAGAAAAAGACAATATAATAACAGCAGACGCCAAATTCAAACTCAACCCGCTATTAACACTTCTTCCTCGACTGTAAGAGATATACATTTTCATAACCAAAATTTTCGTATAACCCAGCAAAATCCCAATCCGCCGATCGAAATCGCACAGAGCACCGAAATGTCCAACTCCGTACACCAGCTGACTCAAGCGTTTAACGACTCCCTTGTGTAAACATATTTAATAACCCCACGGATAGTAACGACCTGACGTATGTATTATTTGAGTCAAATTCATCAAAATCCGATGACAAGGTCCTAAAATTCCTCGTAGATTCCGGAGCTTCCATCTCCTTGGTCAAAGCCTCTAGTTTAAGTGATTTCAAAATCATATGTAAGACGAAGATCCCTCGAAGGGGGAAATGGCGGGGGAGGCATAGCCCCGACGGGACGACAGGCCCTAAAAGTACCCGGAGTGGGGATGAGGGTCCGTCGCCCAGCCGCCGAGGGATAACGCGTTTAGAATAGAAAGAGAAGATATAGAATAGAGATCGTAGAGAGATCGACGAGAGGTCGAATAGAGATCGACTAGAGATCATAGAACAGTCGGAGTATAGTTCTTTAGGAGCTATAGATTGATATAGATAGAGCTTTGTACGATAGTGAAAGCGATAGATATATATGTATAGCGATTACTGACATTAGGATCAACCAACGTCGGCATACGTTGATTCTTCTTATAAATCAGAAGTGGGATTCGATCTTGACCACACGCGCAGTTTTTCGTGTGTGCTCGACCACCAGTAGTGTAAAGGTGTGTGAGTGGACTTGCAAAAGTGCAAGTCGTGTTTGGAACAAAAACTTTGTAGCTTTGTTATGTTCTTGCGATTGTGAAGTGCGCAATGGGCATTGGTGCGCAATGGCCGTTTGCGAAAAGAGTCGCGGGATCGTTCTCGGGAACGTATGGACCGAGAAGATCGCGATCGCTGTTGGGATCGCTTGCGACGGGAGCAGCGACGTTCCTCGGAGGAACACCCGCGCGATGACCGATCGCGGGATGTGTCGTAGGATCGCTCGCGAGATTGTGCACGGCGGAATGACCGCTCGAGGAATTCGCAAGAACAATCAATGTCGAAGGACCGAGAGGAGACCGTCCGTCGATTGAGGCGTAAATGCGAGCAGGTGAGGAATCGAAGCGGTCACGATGAATATAACGTGCCGACCTTTGATCCGTCACGGTATAATTCGGATATCGAAGACTGGGCTGACCATGTGGACCGATTATCCAGGCGTTATGGATAGAGTGGCGATGCCACCACCTGAACGGTCACACGAAGTCTGAAGAAGCCACGGGTAGAAGTATGTACCTGTGTGTCACAATTGCGAGGAAAGGGACAGTATTCCTAACAATTGCACGAGACCGCATCGTAGATGCAAAGGTGCAAGGGTGCGGGGCACCTGAGAAAGTATTGTTGGACTATAATAAACACGGCAGAGTTCCAGCACGCGTTTTAGGAGTCCCAGCATTGTTTAAAAAGAATACGGGCAATTATCGGTTGTACGTGGATTCATGGCGTCTCAACGCAATAACCGTTACGAAAAAGAAAATATTCGTGTCGTCATTGAACCGAATAGACTGGCTGAAAGGTCATAAATTTCTTGACGGCTCTGGACTTGGCTTTAGGATGTTAGCAAGTATCGATGAGCGTAGAAATTATTTCTAAGTGTCTTGGGGGCACTTGAGAACTCCGTGACTATCCCCAATATGGATAGTACCTGTATCTTTTCGTGGGAAAACGTTTGACGAAGGACTGGAACGACTTCATCTTTTCCTGGAAAGACAACGAGAGTGTAATTTGACACTCGGGTAGAAAGATTTCGAAATGCGTCGAAAAAAATCGCTGGTTCGCAGGAATCTTTGTCAAGCAGTATATTGGGACCTGTTTGAACTATAGATGTATAAGAGGACTATGGGACGAAAGCCAGAACCGGGTAGCTTGCACCCCGTAGAGAAAATTTCTGTGCCTTCCAATACGGTACATGTCGACCATGTGGGACCCTTCGAGGCGAGCCAGACGAAGAATAAGTATCTACTGGTTACTATGGATGTATTTACGAAGTACACAATAATAGAGCCAGTGAGGGACACGAAGGCTAAGTGGGCCGTAAAAGTATTAACGAACGTATTGCATTTATTCGGTCTGCCTGGCTGAATAATTGGCAGTAGAGGTACGGCGTTTACCTCGCGATCGTTCAAGATCTTTTGTCTCGACGTATGGAATACGCCACGTACTCAACGCGAGAGGTACAATCGGACGATTGTTGCGGCGTTGGCTACGACGATGGCAGGAAGGGATTCCAAGACATGAGACGACCATGTAAAGGAAAGTCAAAGTGCGATGAACGCACATGAACGGATTTGGCAGAACACCCACGCAACCGTTGATGGGTTAAAACGCGAGGCATATCGCAAGAGGCGCGGGTGTTACAAGACGTGCAAATCTAAATAGAATGCATGGATTTGCACGGGTTCAGAAAGCAGATCGCTGATCATATTACAGAGGATCAGCGGAAGCGAAAATAATTATATGATCGTAATCGACAAGAGGCACGGCGATACCATGAGGGTAACGTCGTGATGGTCGAGATCACAACGGAGCCAGCGACGGGCGAGAGTAGGAAGCTCTCCCCGAAATTAAAAGGGCCGTTCAGAGTAACGAAGGCTACAATGACCGGTACGAGGTCGAAGACCTGCGTGAGGGTGGCCGACGGGCCAAAAGAGTCATCGCGGTTGAGATGCTCAAGCCATGGGTTGCGGCCATGGAGAACTAGGCCAACGGACAACCGTGGGCCGAGCAGAGGCAGTAAGGGTACGTGTGGGCAACGCAGGTCACGGGGGGTCCGTGGTGCGGCTGTAACGTGAGTATTGCCTCAACCTTAAGTGTTTGGCGGAAAAAGGTAAGCACTCCGAAATGCAGGTTATTGACAGGGACGTAGGTACGTCGTCAATGTATTGTCATGAGTTGCAGGTGTTATCGCAGTGGCGTAGGGACGTCATTGGATAATGCAAATTCCTGGACATCATCGCAATGGCGCAGGAGTCGTCGTTGGATGATGCGGATTTTGGACATCGTTGCAGCGGCGTATGAGTCGCCGTTGGATGATGCGGTCCTGAGGCATCGTCACTGTGGGCGTGGCGACGTCTTTGGATGACACGGAATTGGATCATCAATGCAGCGGCGCAAGAGGCGTCGCCGGATGATGCCGATATCCGGACCATCATTGCAGCGACGTGGGAAACGTCACTGGACGAGACGAAGGCTGTCGGCACCGCAATGGGACGTTGGTTGCCATTGGGTGAGACAGATTCGGCGTATCACAAGGGTGGAGATGTCCTCGAGACGCCACTAGGTGATACGAGCCTGGCACATCACAGGAGTGGGTACGTCCCTGGGGGCGCCGCTGTGTGACAGAATTCCGGAGTATCATAAGGGTGGAGAGATCTTCGAGACGCCACCAGGTGATACAGGTTCGGAACGTCACAGGAGTGGTGTAAACCCGGAGACGCCACTATGTGGTGGATTGCCAGAAGATCGCGGGAGTGGGTCGTTGGACGCCACTACGTGATGAGATTGTGGGGATCACAGCAGTGGGTCCTAGGGACGCCACTGGGTGATACCACGTTTAGTACTCTCACACTTGGTGTGAGGGGGCGTCATGACAGCGGGTCGCGTGGTCGACACTGTATGACGCCAGAAGACATCTGGATGGTGATTCTTCACCATCATCGTCATCGTCGCCGAGAGGTTGCGGGTGCAACAGTGGCGACGATCACCGTCTTCGTCATCATCGTCGCCGAATTGTTGCGGGGGCAACAGTGGCGACGATCGCCGTTATCAGCACCGTCGCCGAATTGCTGCGAGGGCAACAGCGGCGGCGATCACCAGCGTTATCATCGTCGCCGAGGCGTTGCAAGGGCAACAGCGGCGACGATCACCGTCCTCATCATCGTCGCCGAATTGTTGCGGGGGCAACAGTGGCGACGATCACCGTTTTCAGCACCACCGCCGAAGCGTTGCGGAGGCAACCACGACGGCGATCACCAGCGTTATCATCGTTGCCGAGGTGTTGCAGGAACAACGGCGATGGCGATCACCGTCATCATCACCGTCGCCGAGGCGTTGCGGAGGCAACAGCGACGGCGATCATCGGCAGTATCATCGTAGCCGAGTCGTTGCGGAAGCAACAGTGCTGGCGATTACCGCCGCCTTCACCGTCGCCGAATCGTTGCAGAGGCAACAGCGACGGGGATTCGTCGTCGAATCGTCGCGGGATCAGCAGCGACGAGGATTCGTCGTCGAATCATCGCAGGATCAGCAGCGACGGCGATTTGTCGCCGAATCGTCGCTGGAGCATCACCGTCATCCGGTGCTGTGGGCTGTAGCATGCATCTGCATGAAAACATCTTTGCAGTCCACGTACATCGCGGAGATGACTCCTGTAGCAGAAGCGTCTCCACCCCGCGAACAAATGGTTTGGGGGATGGTGATGGATCCAATTGAATAAGGGGAGAGTATTGCAGTCGAGTAGATCCACTAGTAGTGGGATAGAAGTTACGCTGCAGGCTGACCGAAATAAGTTAGATACTTAAGTATGTCTCCGTTTAAATCTATTTCAGAAAATAGGTGTAACAAGGGAACGGCGACAGGACAACGGCCAGGTCAACAACCCGGTCAGCACATAATGGAAAATATGATGCTTGAGGACAAGCATCGTTGCAGGATGGCCGAATGTAAGACGAAGATCCCTCGAAGGGGGAAATGGCGGGGGAGGCATAGCCCCGACGGGACGACAGGCCCTAAAAGTACCCGGAGTGGGGATGAGGGTCCGTCGCCCAGCCGCCGAGGGATAACGCGTTTAGAATAGAAAGAGAAGATATAGAATAGAGATCGTAGAGAGATCGACGAGAGGTCGAATAGAGTTCGACTAGAGATCATAGAACAGTCGGAGTATAGTTCTTTAGGAGCTATAGATTGATATAGATAGAGCTTTGTACGATAGTGAAAGCGATAGATATATATGTATAGCGATTACTGACATTAGGATCAACCAACGTCGGCATACGTTGATTCTTCTTATACATAAGTCCTAATTCGATATTGCTAAATGGAATCTCGCCTAATTCGCCGGCCCAAACATTAGGAAAGACCATTATTAACCTCGAAATCCACAGATCAAAAATAGACGTATCATTCCAAGTCATAAATACTCCCACGAATATACCTTTGGACGGATTACTGGGAATAGATTTTCTTAGGACGCGAAGATGCAAGTTAGATTATTCAAATTCCACAATAATAATTAATCCCATCCCTTTTCCAGTTCCTATATACCTAAGTACACCCCAATATAGCAACTTATTCGTAACCATCAACCCAAGAACATAAACAATAATGAAAATAAAACTCCGAAACCCATTAAACCTTACCGAAGGAATTATAGCTTCAAAACGATTAACCGAGGACGGTTCACTATTGTCACCAAGCGCAATCGTCAAAGTTCAAGATGTAAATTACTCCTTCGTCACCCTCGTAAATACATCCATCCATAAAAAACGGATCCAAATCCCTGAATTCTCCCTAGAGCCATTGCCAGAACAAGCGCGTATCTATAAATTAGCGCCCGATTATAGCAACAATGAATTAAGTACAAGGTTAAATACATTAAAACAAAGCTTACGTCTTGAGCATCTAAATCCTGAAGAACGATCTTCTATCGAATCCATATGCAAAGAATTTAATAACATTTTCCATTTATCCGGTTTTCCGGTACCCAGAAATCCATAAACTCGAAGTCAATAAACAGATTGAACAGATGCTTTAACAGGGTATAATAAAACCCTCCTTGAGTCCATGGTCTAGTCCCTTGTGGGTCGTCCCAAAAAAATGGATGCCTCAGGTCAATGCAAGTGGCGTATAGTAATAGATTACCGTAAATTAAACGAGAGGACAATAGGCGACGTGTACCCCCTTCCAAACATTGAGGATATTCTTGATCAACTTGGCCGCGCCCAATACTTCACAACTCTAGATCTCGCAAGCGGTTTCCATCAAATTCCAATGCATCCACAAGATTCTCCAAAAACCGCGTTTTCGACTCCCAATGGGCATTACGAATATACCAGAATGCCTTTCGGTCTTAAAAATGCCCTCGCTCGTTTTCAACGATTAATGAATAATGTTCTGACAGGCTTAACAAATATCCAATGTATAGTTTATCTTGGCGACATCGTCGTATACGGTTCAAATTTAGAAGATCATAATAGGAAGTTAAAAAACGTTTTTTCCAGAATCCGGGAGAATAATTTAAAACTTCAGCCCGATAAGTGCGAGTTCCTCAGAAACTCGTGCGAATACCTTGGGCATATAATATCCGACAAAGGCGTACAACCGAATAAAAAAAAATAGAAGCTATCATGAAAGTCTCAAAATTAGAAAACCAGAAACACATTAAAATGTTTTTAGAAATGACAGGTTACTATAGAAAATTCATTCCAAACTTTTCAACCACCGCGAAACCCTTGACAGAATTATTAAAAAAGGATACGAATTTTGTTTGGACAACCGAGCAAGAAGCCTTCAGAGCTCTCAAACGGATTTTAGCCGAACAACCCCTTCTACAGTATCCAGATTTCTCAGCACCGTTCGTATTAACTTGTGATGCATCCAATGTACTGTGATGCATCCATTGGAAGCGTATTATTCCAAATTAAAAATAAAAAGGACCTACCTGTCGCGCATTATTCCCGGACATTAAATAGTGCCGAACAGAACTACTCAACTACAGAAAAGGAATTGTTGGCAATAATAAACTCCGTAGAACATTTCAGACCTTACTTATACGGCCGTAAATTCATAATTTATACTGACCACCGACCGTTACAATGGCTCTTTAATTGTAAAAATCCAACATCCAAATTAGTTCGTTGGAGGCTCCGTTTAAACGAATATGAATACGAAATTAAATACAAACCTGGTCGGGTAAATTCTAATGCCGATGGACTCTCTAGACTCTTCCCAGAAAATCAGGAATCTGTACATCTAACCACGACCTCACACACCTACCAAGATTTCATTAAATTCCACTACACCAATAAGGACGTAATATTATACGACAGAGAAGCCGAAGTCCTCACGAAAATCGGGACACCGATTGTAATTATATGGTCCCAAGACTTAGATGAATCTAATCCGCATTTCGATTACATACGCTCATTTTGATACTACACGTACTTGAAACCCCTTGTGACGGTGTATCAGTATTAAAAAGTGAAAACCAAACCGTTTATCTCATTTTCCCAATAAATTTACATTTCGATAGATTAGAATTTAAAAATATCTTCGATTCAATGCAAAAATTAAAACAGATAATTAAAGACAATAATTTCGTTTTAGTGCCTCCGGAGAAACATCCAAATATAAACATTCAGCAACTGCAAGAAATGATTAGATTCATATTTCCCCAGAATAGAATAAAGATACTCAATAGTACAAAAATCATCCCTAAAAACCGAGCCGAGATAGACAAGATTTTAGAAGAAAACCATGACAACAAATTGGCCGGACACTACGGTTTCCATAAAACTTACGTGAGAATTAGAGAAAATTATTCGTGGCCATCCATAAAATCAGACAGAAATTATGTAAGATCTTGTCGTCCTTGCCAATTGAACAAAACTAACTTCAGACCCACTAAACAACCGATGGAAATCACGACCACCGCCGGGATCCCCTTCGAAAAGATAGCACTGGACATCGTAGGTCCCTTACCTCTCACCGAATCCGGAAAGAAATATATCCTGACAATCCAAGACGATTTAACTCGATACTGCCTAGCCGAATCGATTCCCAATCACGAATCTTTGACAATTGCAAAGGTACTGACTAAAATCTTGATGTATTTTGGAATACCGAAATCATTTTTAACGGATCAAGGACCCGATTTTATGTCGGACCTAATAAAAAACTTCAGTTGCCTATTCAAAACCAAGCATATTACATGCACTCCGTATCATCCTCAATCCAACGGCGCTCTCGGGAGATATCATCTAACATTGAAAGATTACTTAAAACATTATATAAAACCCAATCAGACTGACTGGGACGAGTACGTACCATTCGCAATATTTAGTTATAATACCTCCATCAAAAAATCCACTAATTTCAGACCCCACGAACTTTTCTTCGGACGCAAGGCCTATCTCCCTTCATCCATAACAAAAGCACCCGAATTTCGCTACACGTACGACGACTACCTACAATCCTTGCAGTACCGAATGAACGCCTCTTTCAAGATAGCTAGGGACAACCTAATCAACTCTAAAAATAAAAGCAAGGAGTATTATGATAGATCAACGAATCCCGTTAAATTTAAAATAGGCGACTTAGCGTGCCTATATCAGAAACAAATTAAACCAGGTCTGAACAAGAAATTAAGTCAAAATTTCAAAGGACCATTTAAGGTAACAGACACCTTTTCCAGTGGCACAGTAGAGATAGAAGTAGGCAACAAACGTCGAAGATATCATAGTAATATTTTAAAACGCTATGTTTCAGATGATTCCGACAGTGTTGCAATTCCTAGCACTTCTCATGTCCGTGATTAGCTATTACCACACCAATACTCCCGTCAATAACACGAGCGGAATATTTAATAAAAAGGAAGGCACTGCGCAAGTGTCCAATACTGAATTAAAGTTATTAACTTACGTCAATATAACTTACTTAAATAGAGCACAAGCAGCATTAAAAATCAACTATTTGAAAACCCAAAATCTTTGCATACAAACTCTTAGAAATACGTCTGATGACACTTACGATCTCTTTAACTGCCAGCATATCCTGGAACTAATAGGTCAAGAGCTACAAAATATTGAAAAGAAAGATAATATTTTACATGGTCTAATAAGAGTAAAATCTAGTGGTCGAAAGAAACGCGGCCTGTTTAACGGTGTCTCGTATATGACAAATTTACTATTTGGAACGAACTCAAAAGCTCCTCAAATCTCATGTCCAGATTATCTCCAACACCATTCGAAATTTTAATAATTCCTTACGATACATTAAAAATAACGAAGAAACTATGAATTACAATACAGAACGAATAAATAAGTTCGCCAATGAAACCGGCTCCTGCCTACATCAGCTCGCTCTACATTCACTGATCAACCAACAAATTACCATCATTTTATCGTATAGTAGTCGAATATGCAGGGAATATAGCGAGTACATAGAGGCCATAAATTTAGCAAATCATAATATTATTTCGCCGATCATAATTACGCCAGAAATCCTATTCGAAGAATTAAAGGAATACAAAGGGAACCATGAATTCGTAATAGAACTTACTCATCAAAACATATCAATAATCTATAAATTAACTAAACTAGAAGTCGTAGCAATGAATGAGACCATTATTTTTATCTTAAAAGTTCCGCTCACCAGAGAAACATATTTCGGTTTGTATAATTTGATACCATTTCCGATTCATAATCACCGTAATTCATCTATCTCCTTCTTCATCCAACCCAGATTCCGATACCTCTTAATGTCACACTCCAAAACTCATTACCTGTCCTTGCAAGAATTGTCAGAGTGCAGGGAATACCTGGACGAAAGGTACATCTGCTCCAACGTACATGTCAGTAAAACAACAGACGACGCAACATGTGAGGTGAACCTGCTGTTATCGCACACAACCCGCATTCCAAAGGATTGTAGCGTCGAAACAAGTGAAACTAATACCGAGACGTGGGAATACCACTGGGCACAACCACTGGCTATATATATTACTAGAACCAACATCAGTCACCATTCTTTGTGGAAAGCAGCAAGAGCATATGGAGGATACAACTCTACAAAAAACCGGCATACTACATCTAGATGGACAATGTAAAGGATACACCAATTACCACTTGCTGGAAACAACCCATTATGCGGATGAAAACATATCGTACTATATTCCGATTGCTAATATGAGCGACGACGACTGCTGCATAATCCTGCCTCAAGCACACCCAGTCCACCCTTTACCACTGAAACCAGTACAATTAACAAATATAGATTTGACAGACCTTAAATACACCAAGAAAAAATGGAACGAATCGGACCGGATATTGTCGAAGAGGCTAAAAGAACCATTCATGACTACCCACACCAAGTGGTACATCATAATATTGTGTACTATAGTTGGCTTTATAGCAATGACCATTTGCGCCAACTGTTGTCACTGGTTCGGTTGCATCAAGCTCCTACGCCGACTTTTCTGCGTTATCAAAAGCCCGAGGAATGAAGAACCCGAACGTACTGTAATTAGAAATTTCGTAAACTGTACTTTTGACTCCGATATTCGGACCGAATATCGAGGATCGTCAGGGGACATTGTCACCTATACCAACCGTGGGACTCAGCCAAGAGTCACCTATAATAGATCCACATACCTGGAGGAAGACCTGCTAGAATCCGAGGATAGCTGTCCATCATTACGGCCACCCGAAGATCAGCTCCACGGCATTACTGCCCGGAGAAGTACAACCCCAATATAATTCTTTATATTAAAACTTCGTTATAGTATTACTTCTCTGTATCAAGTTTAATTACTATTTATATTGTATTTATATTTACATATGTGTGTACTTTTAAGCTTATCATATTGTAATCATTCTTACTGTCATTACTATTTGTTATAATAATTAGCACTAGGAACATTATTTACATTATCTAGTAACACTTTAATATTATTTGTACCTTAATCTCATATTAGTCTAACGATAGGTTAATTTTTCTCATTACGTACGTTACCCTCCGTATTCCCATTATCCATAATAATCTTGTAATCGTATAATTATGCCTGTAATTTCGTTATAAAATTTTTTTTTAACTATCAAATTGTACTATACCGTTAGATCAATTAGGTTATACCAATCTCAAGCGTCATCGAATGTTCAAATCAAGCGCCCAATTTTCTCGTTATAAATGTGTGCACATCTATATTGTTCGTACAGCATATTAGTCATAATCAAATGTCTTGTAGATTCGATTTCCATTTTTTTTCGAATTGAAGACTGCCGTCTCCAATCTAAATGAGGGGAGGTGTTGGATACCCCAACGTACTTAGGACCTAAGACCATTCTACCACTTATCCTACCGAGCCACACGTTACATAGACCAGACATCCTCTCGAATATCCTAGTTCTTTCCCAGTCCTTACCCCGTCATAAATCAATTCATAGAGTTCCTCAGCGCATCCTCTATTTTTCCTATGTTCCCACGAATCCCTTTTCCACCTTCACCCTTCCTTAAAACAGTGTCCCACAACCTATGTGCAAGAACCACCCCCTTCAATGACCACCAATAAGATCCTTAGCTATCCTCCCAACGATTTTCCATTTTTAACCAATAGTAAAAGACATAGACCTCACCTTTCCCAGATTTGGTCACCATACAGTAATCATAGTCAGAATAAATGGAATTCCGGTTCACGCAACACTCTCTCCCTCTTTGGTGCTTTACTAAAGACGCCTTTAAACTGTTAGAGTTCCTGTCGCTAGTTTTAGAGCTTTTGTAATAGTTTAAGTTAAGTTAAGCAATAAAACACTTAAACCAAGTCAAGACTCGTTCAGGACTCCAACATTATGGTGCCCATTTAGATGTGTAAAATAATAATAGCAAACAATATTTAGTAAAACACTATTTATTTTCTACAGCAAATGAAAAAATTAGGCAATATGAATCAGTATAAAGTCACTAGAATTGGATATAAATAAAATATACCCATAAAGTTGTTTGGTCTACCAATCCTCAGTCCTTTAACACGTTAACTGCCGTGTCACCCGTATTCGGGTGACAGCAAAAGTTCTCATCAGGCCACGTCACCCGTATTCGGGTGACAGCAAAAGTTCTCATGGCCTGACGGGGATTTTGTTGTAAACACGCGTGGCAGTCAACGTGTTAATCAAAATTCACATTGTTACGGCGTTCAATGTCTCTAATTTCTAGCATATCAGTTTTAAGGTGCAATTTCATAATTTCTCTCCAAATATCCATCCTGTGTTGCTCATTGTGAATACCGAGTCTCAGTAAAATATTCTCATTTATCCTTAAAAGCACCCTTCCAGTGATGTCATGCTTAAATTGTTTTGTAGAGGGGATATAAAAATGAAGCATATACATGCATAATACTGATATTATTAAAAATCTGAATTATTGTTCAATAATTATACTTACAGATAAAAATTTTTCATGATATAATTGATAGTAATCGCTACAATGTCTCCTTAACCATTTTTGTACATCTAAAACATTCCACAGATAAACTGGTCGGGGTCGAGCAGTTTTATTCTGCAATGTACCAGTATAGTTGTACAAATAGTTATTGGTATATGTGAAACTGTTGTATCAATATGAAGAAGGGAACAAATATTTTAAAGTTTGTTGTACTTAATATCATGCTGTATTTTACATGGCATAATTTTCTAAAGTAATCTAAACTAAACTAATCTACAAACTATTTACTAAATAATGCATATATATATATATATATATATAATATATATATATATAATATATAATATATATATATATATATCAAAGCTGGGTAATATATGTTGTGTGTAACAAATATTTTGGTAACTTCTGGATTAGCAATGCCAAATACATTTTACAAAAGCACATAAATCATATACGTAGAATGTGTTATGGACATAATCGTTCAAAAGAATGTGGTTCCTTTTTGAAGAGCATATTCATACTAATATATTAAAATCTACTTTCTTAATCACATTTTAATTTTAACGACAACAAATTGACAAAGCTCACTTATTTTTTCAGATAGTTGTATATGAAATAATACAAATCTATATTAAACATTGGTGTCTTTTCTGAGGAATGGTTTGTCAGCATTATATATTATGTTTAGTAGATTTACCGATCTAGCAGATCAGATTAGAACTAGAATACAGCCAGAGTAGAAAGGTATATTTAACCAACTGGGCAAGTTGCATAAATATACCTAAAATACAATAACTATAAAGAGTACTGTGCTATGATAACATTTTTTCCAAATACCACTAATCATTTAAAGATTTTGTAAGTATCGCGAATTAGTCATATAAATTCGTACCTTTGGCTTATTACTGGAATTGATTATTTCCTCTACCATTTTTTAAATGTTCTTTTATGTACAGTCGGAAAAATAAAGTTTTATAACAAGCAGAACAATAAATAAGAAATGATCCGTGAAGTTTATGCTGTACTTTTCCGATTATTGTTGTGTGTGATTAATAGCAAAAATCACGAGTATTCTTCTTCATCGAGGCAATGAATGATAAATGTATTTTTCATCGTTTGGTAATGTTATAGGGTCCACGAAGTCTTAGACGCATAAAACAGTTAAAATATTCTTCCAAACAAAACTCTTGGTACACCATTTTTTACTATATATTTATAGCACAGATTAGTAGACAACTCCATTAAGGGATTCGGTTGTCCCTAGTCTTGTGGGTTCACGGAACACTCATACCATTTCATTGTCATTGCGAACGTTACCGGCTAACCAACTTTAAAACGTAATTTTTAATTTTATTCTTATTAATTAGTAATATGCAGAAATTTAATTAAAAAACTCGTTTATTCATAAATGATCTTATTACGCATATATATTGTTGAATAATGAAGAATAATATTCATTATTTGCAAACATAATGTTTCTAGAAAATAATAAACATTTGTAGACGATGTCTAACAATAAGGCTCCACACCATTTAAGTGTCGTTACCAATGTTACAGATTAACTTAATCAAATTTACAATTTCACACTGTTAAATTTAGTTTTCTAATATTATTCTTATTAATCAATAACATATGGTAATTTAATAAAAACTTTATACTGTCCTAAATGGGGATGTCTATGAATTGTATTCATTTAGGATTTTTGTTCACTTCTTTGACTGCGCATGGTGCAATGGCACCCTTTACGTAACAATGATAGAATGCATATCCTTTCATGATGCACGAATAGCTCATTTCGTATTGCCGTAAGAGACGAGGTGTACTTTAAAAACGGATACGGATGTGACTATAGAAGTTAGCCACTGAAAAAAACTATTCTTCTTGTTACGTATATCCCGCGTTCGGGCCTTAAGAACCACGTGTTCACATCGCCACTTCAAACAGATACTGTTTCGGCTCTTAAGGCCCGAACAAGACCGCCAAACGTACTTCCTATTCCAATCAAGTATTCTTCTGAAAAAATTGGTAAATTTGTAAGCTCAATATCTGAAAAACTAATTGAAGTCGGTCACATACATGAAGGGTCAATGAATTTGTTTTGAAAAGCAGTGTCAAACGTTCGTAAATAGGAGTCAATTGCAATATGTGGATATTTATAATAAATGTTTATCGAAGTAGTTAAGACAACATTTCTTAGCTCAATCAATAGCAAAAAGCAAGCGTGTAACCAACAGCGAGCCCCAGTTTACCCCTATATTCGCCTCGCATTTTCTCAAAAACTATGGATTTAATTGGAAAAATGAATACGAACAATTTTGTAGAACATTTTATAAAAAAGAATTTCTTATTCCACTTTTCTTGTCGAAAAACGAATATTTTAGGAGATTTGAGCTGAACCGCGAAAAGCTAGATTTTGGGGTGGTTTTGGAACTTTTTTATTTCAATACTTTTTGACTTTAGCATTCTGTTTATCAAGGTTTCCAAACTTTACTATTCAGTTATTTAATAAAACCTAATTTTACTGAACTAATATACAGAAACAGGGATTAGATTTTTGCAACTTATACGTACCACCGGAAGATTTTCATTAGTTTTCAGTGCAATGAACTCCGCTTTTGATTACATATCCCGGTCTATGCGTTGCGAAATCTTTATGAAATCTTTCCGATTATCACGGAGCATATAAATTCTGTGTGTTCGTATTAGTTTATAGAAGATGAGTGTATTTCGTACCGCATAGAATTGATTATATTCTTTATGAATGTTAAAATTAGCAAAGATATAATGTGGCGCGTTGAAAAACTTAGAATCTCAACCAATTTTTGTCGTAGAAATAGAAAACTTTCTATCCTACGTAATATTGAGAAGACTTGCTTATCCTTGGCAATTTATTAATATTATACAAAAATAAAAAACAAACAACCAACAAATAAATAAATTGTATGGAAGTAAGGTGCATGTTTATGTCACTACTTACATGTAATGTAAGTGTGCTTTCATTGTTCTTGCTTTTTATATTTAACATGCGTTTCGAGTAAACTCAATGTTTTCTTGTGTGCATAGAGCATATCTTTTCTATATCTGACTTGCATTGCACACATTTTACAGTTGGAAAACATGGTGTTTACTTTGGGTTGAAAAAGTCTTATTTCCACACCGTGGATTAGACTGTTATCGCTAACGTTTTTATTATTCAGTTTTATTTGATAAAAAACTGATAAATGTTAGGTAAACTAAACGATGATAGGAAGGCAATTCCATATAAAGAAATGAGCGCGTGCGCCGTTGAATTTAAACTTTCTTTATAAATGATTAGGAAATTGTACCGTTTTATTGAAAGCGGAGTCAGAAAGCGGATGCTTTGAAGAATGCACTGCATTTCTTTGCAGGCATTTTAATTCGTGCGCACCCGAAGAAAATCGTAATTATTTACAAGAAATAAGAATAAATGAGAGAAAATATAATTGTTCATTGCGTTTCTATTTTTTGTTGAAAACTTCACTCACTTCGAAGTAAACTTCTAAAAAGGAGTTTTTTCTATGACCTATGGTTTCGTAGATATAATTTTTTAAAGAGAAGCGTGTATCATGGTCCCAGATTACCCAATAAACTGCCTTGCTTAGCTTATTCTAAAATCCTCAACAGGGTTTGAAACGTTGAAATTTAAGTTTGTTGTGCAGTGTTGTTCAGTGACGGTTCCTTCCAACCGACAAAGTATTTCTTATGTGGGTTGGAGGACACTCTTCCCCCAATTTGACAACTATGTATAGCAATACACAGATCCCGAGAACTTAACATAGTGTGTGTAAATTCGGGGATGCTGCGTTAACTGTAGTTCGCTTATGTTCACTTTATTTCGTAGGATATGCTCTGATTACCGGTAAATTTTGTATACGGCTTACTTCACACCGGATGACAAAAAATTCATTAGAGTAGTTGTGTACAAATATCTCGTCTGTGTATATATATTAGACAATAAACATTAAATTATAAAAATTCAGAAAAGCAACTAAAAAAAAAATTCCGTCGTCGAGACTCGAACTCTCGATACTTTCCACAGCAGCTGAACGCTCTAACCGCACGGCTACCGCGGCTGTTGAGATCTGACGTTACATTAACGACTGACTATCGAAGGCATTTTTAATAAAATCTCATTTTTCAAAAAAACGGTAAGGTTTACAGCAACATTGTATTAAACTTTTTTGTTTCCCTGATCAAGATCTACATGATGATAGAAAGTTTTTTTTGTTTGGAGGATCTCGGATTTTTCACCTTTAAGGGCGATTTTTGGAAAAACGCGTGGCTATATACGCCTAAAATTTTAGCATCGTAATTTACGCACTGAGACCTACAATTTGAGCTATCGCACGTTAAAAAACCAGAAATACAAACGAGGTTCTCCCCTTGTTAGAGTATATATTACTTGATATTTGGAAGAAAAAATGCAGCAAATATCAGAAACTACGAAAATTACGATAATCTATGTACAATGTGGAAAATAATAAAAATTTTATTACTCAATATGCTGAAATTCTGATAAATTTGAAACTTTATATGTTTAAAACGCTAAATCTTGTTTTCCTATTTATGTACGCTCATAGGACTGAAGTCGTACGAATGCATGGCCCCAGTCTTCTCTCCTTTACAAAAACTAGTGTACCGAGATTCAAATGGTCGTATCTCCGCCTCAGCTCGCGAATGGACCAGAAAAGATTTCGAGCGAACGATAGAAAATCTGTTGCACGACGTTGCCATGCATCACATGCGGTACATGCACGTACAATACATGCATTTGTTTGTAGCAATGTGGCCACGACGCATTTTCACTCAATTCATCCAGGCACCTGTCGGTTGTATCAATTGCATTTTAGTTCATCCCTTTCGCAATTTTTGTTCGGAGCGTGTTGTTAGGTGCGCGTAGTTCACAGCATTTATACACATTTCCACACAGGGCACATTTGATAATATTACAGGCGGGATATAAGTAGACCAAGCAATAAATGGGCTTTCGCGCATTCCACTCAAAACTTTCGGACGCGGTAAATTTCATTGCACAAAAAGTGCTCCCTGCGGAAATAAGTAAAAAACAGTAAACTACGCGCACTTAATCACGCACTCTGAACAAAAATGACGGGACGGATGAACTACAATGATATTAATACAACCGGCAGATGATTGAATGAATTGGGTGGGAATGTATCGTTGCCGCATTCCTATAAAAAAGTGTATGTGTTGTGCGTGCATGTACCGAATGTGATGCATGGCAACGTCGTGCAACAGATTTCCTATCCTATATTTCCAAAAGCTTTTTTGGTCAACCCGAAAGCAAAAGTGGAGATACGAACATTTGAAACTCTGTACATTCATTTTCTTAAAGGGCAGGTGACTGAGGCATGCATTTGTTTGAGTTCAGTCCATCGAGCGTATATAAATAGGAAAATATTTTTAGGCAAATGGACAATTTTACAATTTTAAATAACGATATATTACATTATGAAATAAATTTTATTTAGATTTAGTTAATAAGAAATATTCAATTGAATAAAAATAGGTTTCTTTGGTAAATATTTATGCTCTTTTGTTAGAATTAGTCTACACAAGGCCTCCCCTTGTGACGACGGCCGCGTCACCGTGGCGCCCAAAGGGCCATAAACCCCCGAAGTGGGTGATGCCCTGAAGTATTGGCCCTACGAGAGACGGGATGAATTCGGTGGTTGCTCAACGACGAGTAAATACAATCATTCTTCTAGCGTCTTGGAGGATATATTATAGTTTAAGCCTACGGACCGCTCTTAGCCTTACACTTTTTACAAAACGATATTACTTTCGCGTAATACTAATATCTACCGAATACCCTCGAATTACGCAATGCTTCATAATATAGCATCGTCCAATGCGGTCAACAATTGCAAAAAGTATATAATATGATTGAGGAAGGCGAGAGGAAGATGGAAGATCATGAAATGCGAATTGAAGATGAAGAAACGGCTTGAGTCTTCATACCTTGTATATACAGTGGACGACCTGCTTAAGACCGATTGATAGTTTTGTAGATAAACATTTTTTCACATCTTTCATAATTTGAGGGATTTGAAGATGACATTAACACATAATGTACGCTGACGTATATTGTACCATAATAATGCAAACATTTTGTTTCTAACTATACGAATTGCAAAGATTTTTTGAAATTATGTCGAGAAAATAGCGAAGAACTACTTAAGTCCAAGTCAAATTAAATACGCTGCTCAAAGTATACTTAAATTTTGTAACAACAAATTGGTGATTCTTATAGATTTTGATGCGGTGAACAAGAATCCGCCAACCGTTTTTCTCCGTCACCTTCAGTTTCAAAAAATTAATTTTGTTTAGAATGGTCTTTTACGCCTTTGAACAAGATTTGTGGCGTAAGTATGAAAGTTAGACAGTCTTTGTTCACTGCAAAAATTTCTGTGGATTTTTTCGAATGAAATGAAAATTTAATTTACACATTCATATCCTAAATACTGTAATGTATGGGACGACTTTGAACTACACTACAAATTTTCCAAAGCCTCAGACACATGTATATTATTATATTGTTTATGCAATTTGCAGTAAACACATTTAACCATTCAAGTTATTGTTAATTAAGAACAATTTTAATAAGCACTTTCGTAAATAAATTATTCTATTTCCAAATTCTTTCTTAAGATATAATTGGCCTCACGGATTAAGCTCGTATAATATTTTTAATTTTTGCGAAACTTTTGGGTGGTTGAAACTTCCGTTTCCACGAGATAAATCTTAATCAGTTCATACGTAATCAATACTTAATGTTCTTGAGTTTTGAATCAATACTCAAGTACTAATCAATACTCCTTTCGAAACTATGCGAAGCATAATTTCGACAATATGTATATACACTAGGGTCCCTCATTTTTCCACCTCGGAATTTGTATTGTGGCGCCCCGCCCAACGGTTCCGTTTCATGAAAAAATAATTCCTGCAAAAGGGTCTAGCCGGATAAGGGGGTCAAAAGTGCCCTTAAACCAAATTGGACTTGCGATAGGTCATTCGATAGCTTATAAAAAAACCTATATGTGCCAAGTTTCAACTTTGTATCTCGACTTGGGGGGGGGGGGGGGGGGGCTGGAGTAAAGAGCAAAAATAAAAAACTTGAAAATATTCTTTACGCTCTAGGCTCTAATAGCACAGTAATTCCAATTTTCTCTATTTATTTAGTTTCCTTAATTCCTATATTGCTTTGCTGCATGCAAAAACATTGATTACTGCACAAACACTTATTTAATAGAGAATAATACGAAGGTTCGACCTATAAGTCAATCTGACACGCATAAAACGCCGAAAAAATCGGTTTTTAATTTTTTTAACTACGGCGTACCTTAACAAAAAATCTAAAAAATTGACAGCAATAGTACTATTAATACACATTTACTCAAAAAATATAAACGCTGATCCGGGACTCCTTCAATACAAAATCGGCATTTTTTTGCGTTTTTATTTTTCACAGCTTGGATTTGCAACTTCAAAATCTGAAAAAATTCCATAATATGTAGCTTACTCACTGAAGTGTTCCTGATTTCTTTCACAATTTTTCATTTACCGAGTTCGAAGAAATTGGGCGAAAACGTGATTTTTTATTTTTGCTCTTTACTGCAGCCCCCCCCCCCCCAGTCGAGATACAAAGTTGAAACTTGGTACAGATAGTTTTTTTTTTTTAAAAGCTATCGAATGACCTATCACAAGTCCAATTTGGTTTAAGGGCAATTTTGACCCCCTTATCCGGCTAGACCCTTTCAGCTCAATCTGACAACGGGAAGAAGTGCCCCCCGGGTCTTTTTATCGCTATGAAAAGCGCAGCCGAGCGGCCGTATACAGCCCGCGAAATTTCTATAAAGCCACCACGTTTTTTGCTAATATCTTATAAATATTTCATACTTTTGATAAGTTTGTGGGTGATATTATTTTAGGAGTATTAAAGACACATATTTGTCGGTTTAAATAATTGAAATAACGTTTATTTAAAATAGGAAACGGAAATATGTAGTTCGCCTGGTGGCTCCGGCGGCTATTAAATAGCCGCCGTGGCAAGTGGCGGAGGCGAGGCTCTTCGTCCCCTCCTTCGTCCACGCCTTCGCCCCCTTCCTTCAGGGTCGGCGGCTTCGCGGGCCCTTTCCGCGGCCTCCTTCCGTGACATTACCTGTTCACAGAAGGAGGCCACCGCACCCCATGACCTCTCGCTGCTCACCATCGCCTTGACGACGGCTTGCAGCGAGAGGTCCGGCCCGATGCTTAGACGAAGGACTCGGCGCTCTGCAGCCCAGGAGGGACATTCCTCCAGGGTGTGTTGCGCCGAGTCCACGTCCTCCCCGCAATGATGCCATTGCGGGGTGAGCCACCAGGCTGCCTGGGTTGGGGCCCAGGCAGCCATGAATGGTGGTTCCGAGGTGGGGGATGCAGTGTCGTGGGCGCGCTGCATCCCCAAAAATCTAAAATTGAACTGGCCCCTCTGAGGGCCGGGCGCTGGGACCCCGAGCAGAGTTCTCAAGAGGGCCTCGGGGTCCCCAAAAGCGCCAGGGCTGGAGTCCACCGAGGGGTTTTAGCCGGTAAGAATCCGGCACTACCCCGGCATGACTCCCAGATATTTCATCCGGGAGCCAACCTCGACAGCCACGCCTCCCACCGTGACAGGTGTCTCAGGGGGAGGGCCCTTCCTGGCCCCATCGAAGAACCAAATTGCATTGGTCTTCGACGGGGCCACCTCCAGGCCTAGCCGTCTTATGGCGGCCACCACACACTCCGCACCGCACTCTCCTAATCGGAGATTGCGGGCGTAGTCCCTCCCGGAGGCGACCACCAGTGTGTTATCCGCGTAACACACTAGCGCCACCCCCGGGGGGAGCGCACTCCTCAGGACGCGGTCGTACCCCAAGTTCCACAGGGGCGGGCCTAGCACCGACCCCTGGGGTACGCCGCGCCAATTTGGGCGTTCAAACCTTCCGCCCTGTACCGTGTATCCTATATACCTGTCCTGCAGGAAGGACCCGACCATCCTGCGCAAGTAGGGAGGCACCCGGTGGTACACCACGGCCTCCCTAATTGCTTGCCAGGGGATGGAGTTGAAGGCGTTGACGATATCTAGTGATATCGCCAACACAACTCCACCCCCCGGGGGAAGACATCGCCACCCCCGAGAGGGAACGCACACGCAGGATTGCGTCCAACGTTGAGCGCCCCTCCCGGAAACTGAACTGGCTGTCTGCCAGGCCAGGCCCCACCCCGGACAGGTGCTCGGCGAGGCGGAAGGCTATGATTCTCTCGAGGAGCTTTCCCGCCTCGTCGAGCAGGCAGATAGGCCGGTAGGCCGAAGGGCTATCCGCCGCTCTCCCTGGTTTAGGGAGCAGCACGAACTTTTCCATGACCTCGGAAAAACCTCCTCCGAGAGGCAGTCCTCCGGGAGGCGTCTCAACCTGTCCCCCAGGACACGAAGGGCAGCCACGAGCACGCGGCCGTGGACGCCATGCGGCCCCGGGGCGGTGTTTCGGGCCGCAAGGCGGCGCACCGCCCTGTCCAGCTCCTGGCTGTCGATCCCGGGCACGGGGACGCGACAACGTCGCGCCCCCAGCCCCTGGGTCCGTTTTGGAGCCTCCTCCTCGTCGTGAGGAAAGAGGCCTTCGACGACGGAGTCCAGGAACTCCGGTTCCATCGACTCGGTCACCGGGGGGGCCCACGGGCGGATCTTGTTCAGAGCGACCCGGTATGGGCGACCCCACGGATCCGAGGAGCTGACTCCAGGCCTCCGCCTTGGCCCTAAAAACAGCCTCCTGGAGGGCTGCCTGGGCGACCCTATACATCTCGTACAGGGACGCCACCTCCCCGATGCGAATCTTGGTTTCCCGTTTCCGAATACAGAAAATATGATTTCACGTTTGCGAAAAAGTGAAATCGCGTGAAACGGGTGACCGATAGCATATACGACGAGAACTGTTGCGAAACCACCCGAAACATAGTTTGCCGTTTGTGAAACTAAGGGTTTTTCGTTGTGCGAAATTAAAACACACAATGCAAGACTCGATTTAACGTATCCGAATAAGTGACATCGCGTGAAACGTGTGAACCATCGCGTAAACTGCGAAAACTGGGGCGATACCACTCGAAACCGTACGTGTTCGATGAAACCAAGTGTTCGACATTGTGCGACATGAAACTTCCATGCGAAACTTGGTTGCACGTTTCCGATGTTACGTCCCGGCGAATTCAACAGATGAGACGGACAGAAATATTTGACCGTCGACGACTTGCCAACGCGGAGTGAACCCTAAGGACCCTGCCTTTGTATACGGAAAATGGCAAGTACACGCAACCCGTATGGATCCCATAAATTATGGAAATTTATACCGAGAATGTTGTTATAGGTTATGCTGTTGTTCGCAACCGAGTTAGGCGCGCTTGTCAGTAACTCGATATAATTAATTATTAAAATGGTTTATTAAATAATATTAATAATGTATAGGTAATGGACGATGGGCGAGAAAGAGATGTACAAGTTTATAATTAATTTCTCTTACTTCAGGAGTCTGGACTCGTTTTTGCTTGTCAGCTGTGACCGTATCGAAAATAGTGGGGCCAAATTCTCTCGCTCCAAAATATCTCCGTAATACTTTTCTCAAACAATGTTTCTTACCGCCGCGATGACCCTTACGACTCATTTCCCAGGAAGTAGAACCATTTCGTCATTACCTTTATATTTAATGATTTAGGGTCGATAGAATTACCTGAAGCCGATTTGTAAACGCTCCGACGGTTATAATTATGACCGCTCCAACGACGAAGGGGGAGGTTGATTTCGTGAACAAGGGTAAACCGGAAGCGGAAGTATGAGCGTTCCAACGGTTATAAGGAAAGGTTTGAATAAAATATTTGAAGTAGTGAAGAAATGAGAATCTGGAGGATTCTACTTAATTAATATAATTTTGAATTTCAGATACTACGGCGTAGCAAGGAATTGGAGGTTTTTAAGAACACGGTCTTGTATAACAGGTTATTTAATAACTATTGAACCTAATACTGAATAATAAAAATGGAGTGATAGAGTTTCAATAACTGGAATATCTTATTATAAACAATTTGATACTTAATAATAATTGTTCGAGCGCCCCGAGTGGAATTGATTGGGTTTTTTTTGTAATTACTTAGTTATTTAAATTCCGCTCGTGGAAGTTAACTGCCGGATCGTTTTGATCGAGGAACGGAGCGAGAACGGGAAGGCAGGTTTCAAATAACTGCAATGAGTTCCAGTTCAACACACGTAAATAAATATATTATTAATTAAGCGGATTTAACGATGAGACGAGCCGTATTTGTACGGAGATCCTTCGAATATCGCCGGATAACGATGATAAGGAAACGGCGTTGCGATATCAAACAGACCAACGAATATTAACTTTCAACGGATTACGGTTGCTTGTGTATCGGACGAAAATCGGTAGTCGACTGAATTCAAATGCGACGACTAGTTAGCACTCAAGACGAAAAAACAGGCCACCCGAACAAAGGAACACATATACGTGTCAACACCCGTTGCCGGCCAGTTCGGATTCAAACAGACAAAGCATGGCAAACGGACAACGTGCTCGGTAACAGCAAATTGACATAAACAGACTAAGTCTCTACCTTTTTGTCTGTTCGGGGTCGACTTCTTCGACTCGACTCTAACGGTCATAATAGTGCGACTAAATTAAATTTCTCAAAGTATTCCCAAACAATAATTAATAATAATCCTAATAACTAGTTCGACTGAGAATTTAGATTTCGAAAATCACGATTTAGAATGTGATTTAGATTTAGAATATAAATTTCGAAAATCTCGAAATAGAACGTTATGTAGGTTTAGAATTTAACACCCGGAAGCGCGATTTAGAATGTGATGTATGTTTAGAATTTAACTATTCAGAAGCCAGATTAGAATGTAATGTATGTTCAGAATTTAACTATCCAGAAGCAGGATTTGGAATGTCGGCTTGACCAGCCGAAAATGATCGGCGTGCCTTCTGATTTCGACGGGAGTGGAGGATAACGTTGGATTAGGGGTGAGAAATTCCACTTCTTCTGCACTTCCTACGGAGTTTGTTGGTATTGGCGTATTGTTTAAAGGTGTATCGGCGGAGGACGAAGATCCTGAAATGGTCGGGCTGTTTTCCATTTGCTGAGTGTGGAATTATTCTGTGTTCCTTCTCTTCGGAAAGGGGAAAGAGAATTTGGATTCTTCGTAGTCGGAATCGCTCGTCGATCGGAGCCGGATGGGTAAGGTTTTCCGAATTATTTCAGAATCAATGTATGGCGTTTCTTGATAAGGCATCTGCCGCGTAGTTGCTTTTTCCAGGTTGGTAGGTAATTCTATAGTCGTATTCGGCTAGTTTCAATCGCCAACGGATTAACCTGGAGGTGGGATCCTTCACACGGTGTAGCCAAACAGGAAGTACGGAAGTATTGTACGCAATAAACTATCGCTAGTAATTCCTGTTTATAGTTGAGTAACTTCGCTCCGGTTGTGTCAATAAGCGTGATGCATAAGATATCGGTAAGTCTTTTCCAGGGTCGTCCTCACTTAAAACGTCAAAGATTCGTCAGTAGTTTCGCGATTTTAGAAAAGTTTGGAATAAATCGGCGATAGTATCCGGCGAGGTCAAGGAATTGTTTTATGTGTTTAGCCTTACGCGGAACCGGGAATTCTTTGACGGCCTGAATTTTCTTCGGATCCGCAGAAATTCGCATTTACTTGGTTGCAGTTTCAGGTTAGCGTACTGTAAGCGCTCCGCTAGTTTCCTGAATTTAATTTCGTGTTCCTGTAGGGAACTAGCGTACAACACGATGTCGTCCAAGTAAACGAAGAGCTCGATGCCTTGTAGCCCGCCCGACACATTATCCATTAATCGCTGGAATGTGCTAGGTGCGTTTTTTAATCCGAATGAATTCGTAATGCCCGTAAGGGGCGTAGAAAACGGTTTTCGATGCATCGATTTCATCCATCGGAATTTGGTGGAATCCCGACGCCAGGTCGAAAATTGAGAAATATTTACCTCCGAGTTGATCCAAGATGTCTTTGATGTTGGGGAGGGGATAAACGTCCCATAGGGTTTTTTCGTTTAATGCCCTACATCTATCACCATTCTCCACCTCTTATTTCCATCTTTCGCCGGGTTTTTGGGTAGAATCCATAACGGAGAGTTATAAGGAGAAAGCGAAGACTTAATAATATCATTCTGCAATAATTCCGCTACTTCTTTGGATATTTCTTCCTTGTTTGGCGGGAACCGGTATTGATTAGTCTTTATGGGAACGTCGTTGGTTGTTACTATCGCGTGTTTTAGGACTTCGGTCGCTCCTAATCGATCTGCAGGTAAGTGAAACACACGTTGGTATAGTTCGATTAAACTTGCTACGCCATTTCTTTCCTCCAGATTTAAATAATCGAGTCGTAACGCGTCTTTTATCTCTTGGATTCTTTCGCGATCTTTTGCGCAGACATGTAGCATATATAGTGAAGGATTTCCTACTTTCTGACTGTCCCCAGTATTACAGATGTGGGTTGGGTATGATTTAGAAAAGGCCACCCAACTTGGCTCGCTCGACGATTCAGGCTGGCATTTCGAAAATGATTTAAAATTACGATTTGGCTTCTTCCGATTATGCAATTTAGAGGATTTGGATTTGATTTGATTTGCGAATCGGATTTAAGTTTCGATTTTGGATTTAGAGGATTTGGATTTGATTTGATTTGCGAATCGGATTTAAGTTTTGATTTTGGATTTAGAGGATTTGGATTTGATTTGATTTGCGAATCGGATTTAAGTTTTGATTTTGGATTTAGAGGATTTGGATTTGATTCGATTTGCGAATCGGATTTGTTGAGTACGTTTGTTCGCTCTTAGATGTGAGCGAATTGTACTCTGTCGTGTGCGTCCCTTTGCGTGTTTCGGCTCCCGAATAAAACGCAATTGCACACCTTCACCTCACGATGATGATCGTTACGGTGATTATTTTTTGATTTGTATGATTGGGTTTAGACGATTGATGTGAGTGTGGAAGGTAGGTCGACTAATGAATTTTGACTCTTGGATGTGGAACTGCAGTGTTTAGATTTTTAATAGTTCTGAGTCGGGCTTTGATTTTAGAGTGAGTACAAAGTGTGTTTTTACAAATGAAGACACCTCGGATGGCCAAAAAAATTTGGGGCGGGCATATTACTGGCCCCTGGAATGCCATTGGTTATAGTTGTCACGCCGGGAAGGAGAGTTTTTAGAAATGAGGTTGTTATAGGGGAGGTTTCCCAAAACTTGGAGGTGCGGCGAATTCCTGGAACGGAGCGACCGCGAGGCCACGTGGTAGCCAGGTGACGGCGACCGCTCCAGAGTCGCCGCGATTGGATTTTATGGTTTAATTGCACTCAGCCGTCCCTGAATCCATCCCTTTTAGTGTAGGATATTAAGAATGTCAGGCACGACTGAGTTCCCTGTAGTGTCTTTCTTTCGGTTTCCTTGCTAGATGTGGCGGACGCTGGACTTCATTGTTTTGCGCAGCAACAGGATTTAAGTTTTGATTTTGGATTTAGAGGATTTGGATTTGACTCGATTTGTGAATCGGATTTAAGTTTTGATTTATTAGGTGCCCAACTAAGTTCGTGCGCTTTTCGTTGTCCAAAAACGAGACGAAATTTGGTACCGAATGGGTAACTTTTAATCTGGTAAATAATCTCCTCCATATTCTTTGACCCTTTCCCAACGTGACACAAGTTTCAAAATCCCATTTTTATAAAAATCTACGCTTTTATTATTAAAAAACTCAGACACTGTCCTCTTTACTACCTCTCCGTTTATGAAGTTTCTATTTGTTATATAATTTTGTAATGCTAAAACAAGGTGGTAATCTATTGGGGAAAGATCCGATGAATATGGAGGATGAATTAAAGTTTCCCATCCAAGGTTGCAAATTGTTTCTCGGGTCTTATTTGCAACGTGTGATCCGGCGTTGTCCTGCAGCAAGAGTACACCTCTCCGATTTCCAAGTCCGGGTTGTTTTTTCTTCAATTCCTCCTGTACTTTTTGAAGCTGAGCAGAGTACAGGTCCGCGGTGATCATTTGGCCTTTTTGTAAACATTCGGAATGAACAATTCCGGCTGTTGTCCACCATACACATAACAAAATCTTCGGTTGGTGAAGGGCCGGTTTTGCAGTGGATGGAGCAGGTTCCCCAGGTGTTAACCAGTAGGAAGGTCGCTTCTTATTTGCGTATGTGACCCATTTCATCCCATTTTTCATCACAAGTAAGAATAAGATTCAAAAACGGATCGTTTTAGAACCGTGAAAGTAGGGAAACTCAAGCCGCTACCCTTTGGCACCTCTGGCTCTCGGTAAGTTCGTGCGGTACGCACCTTCCTACACGATACACTTTACCTACAGTGTGTAGATGTTTCCTAATCGTCTCTTCAAACATACCATGCTTGACTGCAAGCATTTTACACGACATTTTGGGATCTGTCTCAATATCCACTTGCAAAACTGATTATTCATAAGAATCGGCCGTCCGTCGAGTTGCTCATCTTCGAGGCTTTCATTACCACTTTTAAACTTTTGAAACCACTTTTGCGCAGTGCGATTACTTAATACACTGTCCCCAAAGGCCACACAAATTTTCCTGGCCGCTTGCGCAGCCTTGGCTCCAAGTTTGAACTCAAAAAGCAAATATGCGCGAATTACGGCGTTAGACACGGTCATTTTGGAAGTAATATTATAGACGAGAATGAAGTGTACACTACGATTTTTTTCTACATACTGCCTCATTTTGACTTCCTCTAACACCTCCCAAAGGTAAATCAGGTAAAGCAATAAAAACATTGGCTCTAGGAGCAATAAAGTGGTCCGCGCGGGAAAAACCGCACGAACTTAGTTGGGCACCTAATAAAATTGAGAGGATTTGGATTTGACTCGGTTTGCGAATCGGATTTAGTTTTTGATTTGATACGAAATAGAGATTTGGACTTGACTCTGCGGAGATTCCTGACGGATTCGAGACACTTTGGTTTCCCATAGCATTGAATTCTTGCAATTCGATGGTCGGTATTTCTAATTCAACTTCGTGCTCGTTATTCATTTTCATATTCGTTACTCATTACGCGCAGATATACTCAGCCCTTAGTGTTACGTACAAGGGCGTCTCCTAAGAATACACTGCGGCATGTGTACAGCTTAGGGACGTATCCTTCGTTGAGTTCGGGGTTACCAATATTGATATACATGACTGTGTTCGTCCTTGGAGGGATGACGACGGTCTTATGATTCGAAAAGTGTATAGTTACATCGTGAAATCGCAAACATTCGTCTTTGTATGAGATGTTTACGCCCTTCTCTCTCAGGAATCCCGAACCTAAAATTTCGCCGTTTTGACATTTTCCTCAGTTATACCGGAGAGATATAGGACTTCCAATTTATTAATGTGATCAGGATAGTTAACGTAACTTGATTTAAGGAGATTCAGCTCTGAGTCCGTGTCGACCATGAATTCGAGAGGGATTTTGAGGGCACAGGAACGTATTTGTATGGAGGGGATAGCGCTATTCCTGCATTCTTCAAACTGAAACTGATTTTTTCGCTTTCAAGGTCACTTCAAGGTCATGGTGTGTAGGTCGTTGACCTCATCTTGATGCCGACTATCACATTGCGTTATAAGAAATACATGTTAATATGGAAAAAATAGGAAGACCTTGAAAAAACCATTAAAATGACCTTCATAGGATTTTTTTATCACCATCAGATGCACGCCTTAAAACCATGTACATTCTGTTTAGTCATTTTTTCGTACTTTTAATAGTAGCGGAAATTAAGGTGCTTGATTTAAAATTAACAACCTGTATATACAGCGTGTCCGGTAATTCGACGATCAACCTGAAACTGGGGGTAGATCAGACCCTGATTTATTAGAATTTGTTATGTCATGTGTAGTGAAACTCTCACGGTTTTCGAGATATTGGCGGTTTTGTCTTTTTTATGAAAATCCGTACCTCCGTACAGTTTTTTTGCTGCCGTTGCCACAAATGAAGGACTATTTTCAATCTGTTTTTGCCATAATGTTCAAGAAAAGACGCGCAATGCTCCACAGGGAACAGTTTTTCAGTGGTATAAATAAGACATCCAGAAAATAATGGTTCTTTTCACGATTCAACTCTGCCTTTTCACCATCATCTAACTTTGTCCTTTCGTCTTGTAAAAAAAGTATAATACACTAAGCGTGCCAATTGTTTTAAAAACTTTCCTGATTAGTCCAGATTTGAAAATGCTTTGAATCTTTCACTTATCCCTTTCAGGTGCAAAGATATTCGTATTAATACGCGTAAGGAGCTAATTCCGGTAATTTATGCTTTTACCAAATCTTATCCATATCTTACTTTATTGAAAATTTTGTTACATAATATCATTGTTACATGTTAGTTTTGCTACGTGCAGCACTCGCTCGCTACACATAATCGATTTTCGTACGTTTAGATCTTTAGCTGCGCGGCTGGCAACGAGGCGCAGGTAAAAGGGAGAGACGGGCTATTACGGCCGTTCACGGCGAGTAAAAGTGACAATTAGTGAAAAATGCTTTGTATGTGGGGTTGTAACTCGATAAGCTTTGTGGCGTTTATGACACGGACGCGTCTAATTTCCTATTTTTGAGATGAAGCAAGAATATGAAAAATATTTCCAGGAAATGCAAATAACAGTCACCAAGGCTGAAAATACCCTCACTAAAGTTCTCGAGGGGAAGAACGCACTTGTTCTGCAATTGGATGAAAACAATATTACTCTTTCAAAACAAATAAAAGATTATGATTCCAGGACTGCAAACAACGTTAAAGTAATTAAAGAAGAACAAAATTTGCAACAAGATATCGTTTCTTTGAAATCTGCTGAAGAAAATACTTACGTGCAATTGGAAAAATTAACGGAAGAATTGAAAATGAAGGATAAACAATTGGCCGAGCTTTGGACAACTACGACCTCGCAAATAGAAGCGTTTACTAAACAATTTCAAGAACAGACCGAAAAGGAAATCGAAATACATCGAAGAGATGTATCTCATGTATCTTACAAGTTCTTGTCACTTGCGAAACTAGAAAAGGACATTCAAGAATTGAGATCAATTATAGCCACTAGATATGAGTAGGTAAAGCACCCCAGGGAGAAAACATCGGAATTAAGGGAGGCCCTTAAATTGTCGGAATAAATATAGACAAATTTGGAAAGTGAACTCAAAGGATTCAGGACTATTTTGTGCAGAATTTAAATCAGCAAATAGAGAATGCTGATAATAAAGTATCTCAGCTCAAAAGGAAAAAACTGGAATCGGATGTAGTCAACTTAATTAGCTCTTTGGAAAACTCTTCAGAACGACTTATGAAATATAACGAGAACTTAAGAAATAAGGAAAAGGAACTAGATGAGATGAAAGACAAAACATTAAAAACTGGGAATACTTTGAAACTAACCGAGGAAGAAGAAGAATATCTATTGGTACCAGTGCATAAATTAAAAGTGACCAAAAACGAAATCAGATGTCCGGAATGCTCCAGCCCACAACTTGAAGAAAAAAGCATTTAGAAGAAACAAACAAGCATTTACGCATTTAAAACAATCATTTATTCAACAAACATCATGAATAACCATTATAAGGGAAACTTCGAGGACGAAGTTTTAATTAAGGGGAGAGGATGTCGCGTGGGCTAAAACGCATTAACCCTCCCAATACTGTGCCGGAGTCAAAAATGATCCGAGCGATTCAATCCAATGTCGAAGTTGTGTGTGTCATCGTCTTATCTACCACTACATGTTGTGTCGAATAAACATACAATGTACGTGTGCCTGCTTCTTCTGGGCTCGGAAGGTTTCCAGTCAGTCTATCATAGAGATTTTAAGGAGAAAGACGTGTGTAAATTCATAAGTTTATTCGACCAAAAATTTCATTTTTTGTTATTTTTATTGCTGACATTCGACGCAAACGAAGAAAATCTTACGTTGTGCTCGTAATCCTGATGCGAATGAATAAAAAATTTTTATTTTTTATAATTTACGGTTTTTTTACTAAACATAATCCCAATTACAACAACATAAGAAATAAAAAAGAAGAAAAAAATTCGGGGGACCGTCACTGTGAGTACAACATGGATGAGAAACTTGGCTCGCACGAGTGTCACTTAGTTAGTACAATATCGGTGAGGGCCCCGCATAGTATTGGAATGTCGGTTTGGGTCAGAATTGACTCCGGCACAGTCCGTAGTGCGAGGGTTAAAGATCCTTTCAGAGTAAGACGCACTAAAGATCTCTCGAGAGCAACAGATAAGCACCATTGTATAAGGACCTCCACCGGCGCATCAATGACAGTAGTCGGTCAGAGTCATACGAGTGTCAGAGTATCGTGTGTCACAGTCAGGAACCCGTTATCTCTCCAATTGTAAATCACCTCCTCAAAGTTTCCCGAACCATCCACTCAGCTGTACCTTACTTGCTGTTGTTATTATTCCCTTCTGGAATAAACAGCATTTTACTGCCTAAATCACCCTAAATCATTAAATATAAAGGTAATGACGAAATGGATGTACTTCCTAGGAAATCAGTCGTAAGGGTCATCGTAAGGGTCAGTGGAGCGAGGGAGTTCGGCCCCACTATTTTCGATAACCGACCAACAAAAGCCAGTGGAGACTTATTCAAAATTATTTATGAACTCTCTCCCTCCCTCTCTCCCTCCCTCCCTCCCTCTCTCTCTCTCGCCCATCGTTCTTTATCTATACATTATTAATATTACTTAATAAACCATTTTAATAATTAATTATTGTTGCGCACTGAGCGCGATCGAGGATCCAGTTGGAAGGGCGTAACTTCCTTGCTGGTGTTCTCGATAATCTTACTCAAGGTTATCGAATAAGATTTGTTTTGTTGGTGGGAACGATAAGGTAATCCACTGAGTTTAATAATATTATATTTAATAATCAACTATTACTTATGTACTAAATGGTTACTAGTATCAATCTCGGGCGATTTGATACTTGTTTTTAGTTGTGTTTGGTTCGAAGTAATAATGCATTCTGTTCGGTTCGAAATATTGATGCGTTCTTTCTGATTTGAAGTATTGATGCGTTCTTTCTGATTTGAAGTATTGATGAGTTCTTTCTGATTTGAAGTATTGATGAGTTCTGTTCGAAAGAATTTTCTCGTTCATCGGGTGTCGTTGGGGAGCATCTTAAAGGGCGCGGAAATGAGAAAAGAGAAGGGGCTATCTTCGAGGGATATGGAAGTGGTAGCAGTGGTAGCTGTGGTAGCTGTGGTAGTATTGAGGACTAGGAGTAGTTGAAGGTTTTTTAGAATTGTGTTTTTCTGTTCCCACGCGCCTTTCCCAACAACGCCTTCTTCTGTTGAGCACTTAAGGGCTCAACAATAACGAAGGAATACAGTGAAAGAACTCAGTCGTGCCTGAATTCCTTAATATCTATCAAACTAAAAGGAACAGATGCAAGGTACGGCTGAGGGCAATTAAGTCATAAAGTGCAATCGCGGAGAGTCTGGATCGGCCCCCCTCACTCGGTCAACCTGACCCGAGTGGGCTCGCGGTCGCACCTTTCCAGGAATTCGTCGCATCCTAATTTTGGTGGTAACCGTAGAGTGTAACCCGCTCAAATCGAAGAGCGGACCACCCTTCTCAACAGAAGTTGTATATTTCCAACAAATTATATACGTGCATTTTTATTGTAATATAAATTTCATTGGGTGTTGTAATGCACTTCAATTCATTCATAATAATCAAGTTTTCCAGTGTGGAACACTGGAATAGTCGATATTTTTATATTACAAACTTGTCACTTGAGTAATCGTAAATGCGCTATAGAATGATATTAGATATACAAATTTTAGAATGTCTGTATAACCGAAGTCCTGGTTTGAGTAAGCCTTAAGGAATACAATTCAAACTGTGAGTCAAAGCCGGAGCATTTGAAGATTCAGTTGCAAATTCCGCTTTATATGAAATACTGTGGGGAATCTTTACTTGTAATATGTATATCATTTTCTCCTCAGAATACGACTACGGGATCACCAAAGGAATTACACCTTTTAACATAATATACAATAAATATATTTCTTTCTATAAAACACCTCTAAACTCTACAAAGCTTCGAACCAGAATAATTGAACGCTTAAACTAATTAACAAAAGACTACTTGATACAACTAACCTAGATTGGTGAACTTAACTTATTGCTACGTTTACATGTAGGGACGTTAGGTGACGCGTGCGCGGGTCTGACCGCGCGTATGCTACAAAACATCTGTTCCACCGGCGATCTTATACCAGTTATGATCTTCGCGGCACGTGTGGCACAGTTATGGGTGCTTTTTCAAATTTAACGTTCGTAAGATGGATAAGAATGCATTTTCCATCTTTTCTCTGTGTTTTAGTGTAAAAACCAGATGGACGCCAAGGGGCAAAGATCTCCAAAGGGTTTAAAATACGTCTAACGTGATTCAAAACCTAGCGAAGACCGGTAAGTTGTTCTGATTTCAATATAATCTTATTCTTTTGCTGTGCGTTCTAGCAAATTTACACTTGTATTACGAGTTATATGTGAATTTCCTTCTTTACCGTGGTATTTATTTCAGAACTACTCCATACTTTATCCATTACCGCGTTCATTAGACCGAATATCGCAAATATTGTCTAATCGTAATAGCTGTATGTTCTTTGAAAAGTCTGAGCACATTACTGAATTCGACGAAAGTTTGAAATTCGGTTTCTAACCTGTTCACTCGAAGTATGCGAATATTAACTTCTGATTAATTAACAGTGCAACTAGCGAATATGTAGTCACACTTATAAATTTATTTATATATGTATAAATTATGGCTGGAATCGATTTATTTATGTGTTATCTACGTACAATAAATGTACATAACCACTTACAAATGCACCATTGTATATTCGAATACTTTTACTAAAAGTTACAGATTCATAATATTAATTGGTTTGGTAGCTTTAGTGTTTAAGATGTAGCAGCCAAATGCAGCAAACTACACTTTTTCTTGGCTGCAGTGTATTACAGTGTTACAATAAATTGTTTTCAATAGTGTTGGAGTCCTGAACGAGTCTTGACTTGGTTTAAGTGTTTTACTGCTTAACTTAACTTAAACTATTACAAAAGCTCTAAAACTAGTAACAGGAACTTTAACAGTTCAAAGAAGTCTTTAGTAAAGCACCAAAGAGGGAGAGAATGTTGCGGGAACCGGAATTCGATTTATTCTAACTATGATTGCTGTGTGGTGACCGAATCTGGGAAAGGTGAGGTCTATGTCTTTTGCTATTGGTTAAAAATGGAAAATCGTTGGGAGGATAGCTAAGGATCTTATTGGTGGTCATTGAAGAGGGTGGTTCTTGCACATAGGTTGTGGGACACTGTTTTAAGGAAGGGTGGAGGTGGAAAAGGGATTCGTGGGAACGTAGGAAAAATAGAGGATGCGCTGAGGAACTCTATGAATTGATTTATGACGGGGTAAGGACTGGGAAAGAACTAGGATATTCGAGAGGATGTCTGGTCTATGTAACGTGTGGCTCGGTAGGATAAGTGATAGAAGGGTCTTAGGTCCTAAGTGCGTTGGGGTATCCAACACCTCCCCTCATTTAGATTGGAGACGGCAGTCTTCAATTGGAGAGAGAGAAAAAAAAATGGAAATCGAATCTACAAGATATTTGATTATGACTAATGTGCTGTACGAACAATATAGATATGCACACATTTATGACGAGAGAGTTAGGCGCTTGATTTGAACATTCGATGACGTTTGAGATTAGTATAACCTAATTGATCTAACGGTATAATACAATTTGATAGTTAAAAAAAAATATTATAACGAAATTACAGACATAATTATACTATTACAACATTATTATGGATAATGGGAATAAGGAGGGTAACGTACGTAATGAGAAAACTTAACCTATCGTTAGACTAATATGAGATTAAGGTACAAGTAATATTAAAGTGTTAAAAGTACACACATATGTAAATATAAATACAATAAAAATAGTAATTAAACTTGATACAGAGAAGTAATATTAACGAAGTTTTAATATAAAGAATTATATTGGGGTTGTACTTCTCCGGGCAGTAGTGCCGTGGAGCTGATCTTCGGGTGGCCGTAATGATGGACAACTATCCTCGGATTCTAGCAGGTCTTCCTCCAGGTATGTGGATCTATTATAGGTGACTCTTGGCTGAGTCCCTCGGTTGTTATAGGTAACAATGTCCGCTGACGATCCTCGATAGTCGGTCCGAATATCGGAGTCAAAGGTACAGTTGACGAAATTTCTTATGACAGTGCGTTCGGGTTCTTCATTTCTCGGGCTTTTGATAAAGCACAAAAGTCGGCGTAGGAGTTTGATGCAACCGAACCAGTGACAACAGTTGGCGCAAATGGTCATTGCTATAAAGCCAACTATAGTGCACAATATTATGATGTACCACTTTGTGTGGGTAGTCATGAATGGTTCTTTTAGTCTGTTTGACAATATCCGGTCCGATTCGTTCAATTTTTTTGTTGTGTATTTAAGGTCGGTCAAATCTATTTTCGTTAATCGTACAGGCTTCAGTGATAAAGGGTGGACTGGGTGTGCTTGAGGCAGGATTATGCAGCAGTCGTCGTCGCTCATATTAGCAATCGGAATATAGTACGATATGTTTTCATTCGCATAATGGGTTGTTTCCAGCAAGTAGTAATTTGTGTATCCTTTACATTGTCCATCTAGATGTAGTATGCCGGTTTTTTCTAGAGTTGTATCCTCCATATGCTCTTGGTGCTTTCCACAAAGAATAGTGACCGATGTCCGTTTTTGCAATACATATAGCCAGTGGTTGTGCCCAATGTATTCCCACGTCTCGGTATTAGTTTCCCTTGCTTCGACGTTTGTTGCCTACTTCTATCTCTACTGTGCCATTGGAAAAGACGTCTGTTACCTTAAATGGTCCTTTGAAATTTGGACTTAATTTCTTGTTCAGACCTGGTTTAATTTGTTTCTGATATAGGCACGCTAAGTCGCCTATTTTAAATTTAACGGGATTCGTTGACCTATCATAATATTCCTTGCTTTTATTTTTAGAGTTAATTAGGTTGTCCCTAGCTATCTTGAAAGAGGTGTTCATTCGGTACTGCAAGGATTGTAGGTAGTCGTCGTACGTGTAGCGAAATTCGGGTTCTTTTGTTATGGATGAAGGGAGATAGGCCTTGCGTCCGAAGAAAAGTTCGTGGGGTGTGAAATTAGTGGATTTTTGGATGGAGGTATTATAACTAAATATTGCGAATGGTACGTACTCGTCCCAGTCAGTCTGATTGGGTTTTATATAATGTTTTAAGTAATCTTTCAATGTTAGATGATATCTCTCGAGAGCGCCGTTGGATTGAGGATGATACGGAGTGCATGTAATATGCTTGGTTTTAAATAGGCAACTGAGGTTTTTTATTAGGTCCGACATAAAATCGGGTCCTTGATCCGTTAAAAACGATTTTGGTATTCCAAAATACATAAAGATTTTTGTCAGTACCTTTGCAATTGTCAAAGATTCGTGATTGGGAATCGATTCGGCTAGGCAGTATCGGGTTAAATCGTCTTGGATTGTCAGGATATATTTGTTTCCAGATTCAGTGAGAGGTAAGGGACCTACGATGTCTAGTGCTATCTTTTCGAAGGGGATCCCGGCGGTGGGCGTGATTTCCATCGGTTGTTTAGTGGGTCTGAAGTTAGTTTTGTTCAATTGGCAAGAACGACAAGATCTTACATAATTTCTAATGTCTGATTTTATGGATGGCCACGAATAATTTTCTCTAATTCTCACATAAGTTTTATGGATACCGTAGTGTCCGGCCAATTTATTGTCGTGGTTTTCTTCTAAAATCTTGTCTATCTCGGCTCGGTTTTTAGGGATGATTTTGGTACTATTGAGTATCTTTATTCTATTCTGGGGAAATATGAATCTAATCATTTCTTGGAGTTGCTGAAGTTTTATATTTGGATGTTTCTCCGGAGGCACTAAAACGAAACTATTGTCTTTAATTGGTATAGTGGAATTTAATGAAATCTTGGTAGGTGTGTGAGGTAGTGGTTATATGTACAGATTCCTGATTTTCTGGGAAGAGTCTAGAGAGTCCATCGGCATTAGAATTTACCCGACCGGGTTTGTATTTAATTTCGTATTCATATTCGTTTAAACGGAGCTGTACGATGCCGACTTGCCTTGGCGATGCTTCGGGCGTCAGTCCGCTAGGTTTATAAAAGTTGGGAGCGTGGAGATGTCCTAGGTGGATCTCGCGATAAAATACTAGATTGCTTCCACAACTATTTATTATAACAAAACTATTTACACACCACTATTAACTATTTACACGTGAGTTAAGTTATGTACAAGAGCCCCAATAGCTCTTGGAGTCAAATTCTCGCACAGAAGCAGTTAAGTCTGATCGTTTAACTGCGTGTCGGCTAAGTATGAAACTTTGTTGAAGTTCCAGAGTTGTGAATTATAAGATTGTGTTGGTTGCGACTCTGTGGTTTGGGTTGTCGAAGATGACTGATTTTTTGGACTTCTCTCACGATCCACCTCGTGAAACCAAAATCCCCACTCACCTGGAGGCGGAGAAACTCCTGGAATTTGTCACTATTCTCATTGGTCAAACCGACTTGGGACCGTACCATTGGTTGCAATTGTTTTGTGACAAATTCCCAGAATCCGCGAACTCCGTTGGGTCGTGTCCAGGTAGGGCCGCGATGGCAGGACATTTGGTTACCAGATGTGGGACTTGGCCGTTTTTCTCCCAAATAAGTAAAGTTATTTGCGGAAGTTAATTTCAGAGCGCAGGGACCGCTACGTGACTACGAACAATAGAAAAAAGGTACAATGGGCCCCTGCGCCGCTGAAGCAGCGGCCAGTCCCAAAGCAAGACGACCGTCAGGGTTGAAAACTAATTATTGGTGCAAGTATGACTATATTGCCTCTTTAATAAAACCCCGAACGGTACGTCTGCTCGATCGCGAGAGAATTATGACTTTAGCTAAAATAAACCTATTGACTTGTGAAGTCGGGACGGAACAGGAGCCTCCAAGGAACTAATTTGGATGTTGGATTTTTACAATTAAAGAGCCATTGTAACGGTCGGTGGTCAGTATAAATTATGAATTTACGGCCGTATAAGTAAGGTCTGAAATGTTCTACAGAGTTTATTATTGCCAGCAATTCCTTTTCGGTAGTCGAGTAGTTCTGTTCGGCACTATTTAATGTCCGGGAATAATACGCGACAGGTAGGTCCTTTTCGTTTTTAATTTGGGATAATACGCTTCCAATGCCTACATTGGATGCATCACAAGTTAATACGAATGGTGCTGAGAAATCTGGATACTGTAGAAGGGGTTGTTCGGCTAAAATCCGTTTGAGAGCTCGGAAGGCTTCTTCTTGCTCGTTCGTCCAAACAAAATTCGTATCCTTTTTTAATAATTTTGTCAAGGGTTTCGCGGTGGTTGAAAAGTTTGGAATGAATTTTCTATAGTAACCTGTCATTCCTAAAAACATTTTAATGTGTTTCTGGTTTTCTAATTTTGAGACTTTCATGATAGCTTCTATTTTTTTTGGATTTGGTTGTACGCCTTTGTCGGATATTATATGCCCAAGGTATTCGCACGAGTTTTTGAGGAATTCGCACTTATCGGGCTGAAGTTTTAAATTATTCTCCCGGATTCTGGAAAAAACGTTTTTTAACTTTCTATTATGATCTTCTAAATTTGAACCGTATACGACGATATCGTCAAGATAAACTATGCATTGGATATTTGATAAGCCTGTCAGGACATTATTCATTAATCGTTGAAAACGAGCGGGGGCATTTTTAAGACCGAAAGGCATTCTGGTATATTCGTAATGGCCATTGGGAGTCGAAAACGCGGTTTTTGGAGAATCTTGTGGATGCATTGGAATTTGATGGAAACCGCTTGCGAGATCTAAAGTTGTGAAGTATTGGGCGCGGCCAAGTTGATCAAGAATATCCTCAATGTTTGGAAGGGGGTACGCGTCGCCTATTGTCCTCTCGTTTAATTTACGGTAATCTATTACTATACGCCACTTGCGTTGACCTGAGGCATCCATTTTTTTTGGGACGACCCACAAGGGACTAGACCATGGACTCAAGGAGGGTTTTATTATACCCTGTTGAAGCATCTGTTCAATCTGTTTATTGACTTCGACTTTATGGATTTCTGGGTACCGGTAGGTTTTGACGTGAATTGGTTGTTCGTCGACGGGTTTAATTTCATGCGAGGATACGCTTGTACATGTTAATAGATCACTTGGTAAATGGAAAATGTTATTAAATTCCTTGCATATGGATTCGATGGAAGATCGTTCTTCAGGATTTAGATGCTCGAGGCGTAAGCTTTGTTTTAATGTATTTAATCTTGTACTTAATTCATTGTTGCTATAATCGGGCGCTAATTTATAGATACGCGCTTGTTCTGGCAATGGCTCTAGGGAGAATTCAGGGATTTGGATCCGTTTTTTATGGACGGATGTATTTACGAGGGTGACGAAGGAGTAATTTACATCTCGAACTTTGACGATTGCGCTTGGTGACAATAGTGAACCGTCCTCGGTTAATCGTTTTGAAGCTATAATTCCTTCGGTAAGGTTTAATGGATTTCGAAGTTTTATTTTCACTATTGTTTCCGTTCTTGGGTTGATGGTTACGAATAAGTTGCTAGATTGGGGTGTACTTAGGTACATAGGAACTGGAAAAGGGATGGGGTTAATTAATATTGTGGAATTTGAATAATCTAACTTGCATCTTCGCGTCCTAAGAAAATCTATTCCCAGTAATCCGTCAAAAGGTATATTCGTGGGAGTATTTATGACTTGGAATGATACGTCTATTTTTGATCTATGGATTTCGAGGTTAATAATGGTCTTACCTAATGTTTGGACCGGCGAATTAGGCGAGATTCCATTTAGTAATATCGAATTAGGACTTATGATTTTGAATTCACTTAAACTAGAGGCTTTGACCAAGGAGATGGAAGCTCCGGAATCTACGAGGAATTTTAGGACCTTGTCATCGGATCTTGATGAATTTGACTCAAATAATACATACGTCAGGTCGTTACTATCCGTGGGGTTATTAAATATGTTTACACAAGGAAGTCGTTGAACGCTTGGGTTAGTTGGTGTATGGAGTTGGACGTTTCCGTGCTCTGTGTGATTTCGATCGGTGGATTGGGATTTTGCTGGGCTATACGAAAATTTTGGTTTTGAAAATGTATATCTCTATCAGTGGAGGAAGAAGTGTTAATAGCGGGTTGAGTTTGAATTTGGCGTCTGCTATTATTATATTGTCTTTTTCTACACTCATTAATAAGATGCCCGTAGTTTTTACAGTAGGTACATTGTTTCAATGGTGGCATAATTGAGTGTTGACTTGAAGTATGGGCTAATGGTTGTGGATTCATGGATTGATAATCTAGGCTATTGAAATTTCCGGGAGTTGAAAATCTATTGGTCGCATTGTAGTGAACTGAGCCTGATTGTGTGTGCAATGGATTTCGGTCTCTGTTCCTATAACAGTCTTTGGTAGAGTGATTCGTTTTCGAGCATATTCCGCATTTCCGTGATTGATAATTATCATACCGTAAGCGTAATGCTTTTTCTTCCGCTACCGCTGCGGTGAGGGCATTGTTTATAGTATTGAATTCTCGATATCTTAGCATTTGCGATATTTGTGGATGTGTATGATATATGAATCTGTTTAAGGCCATATCGTTGACCATTGATAACCGTCCTACTAAGGTTTTATCATCGGTGTTTGTCGCGTGTAAGGTACCCAAAATTCGAGAAGAGAGATCTTCTAAACGTTGGTAGAATTGAGAAACACTCTCGTTACGTTCCTGTTTAATGGTGTGGAGCTCTTCGAATAATTGATCTAATGTTTTTTTATCCTGATATAAACTAATCAAAAGTCCAGAGATATCGGGCCAAGTAGTTAAATTACAATGAATGTCAATTTGTTCTCTAGCCTTGCCAATGATCCTACTCTTTACATACAATAAGAGCGGTAAATGTTGATGCGGTCGTGCCAATTCAAAGACAGAATCAACTTGTTTAATAAAACTGCGAAGTCGGTATCTATCACCATCAAAAGTATCGGATACTAATCGTATCAAGAAATCGAGAGAAAGTGACTCGGATGTACTATTTCTAGAGGCGCTTGCCTGATGTGAATGAGCCATTTTTATTAACAAGAAAGAGCGTGAAAATAAAAAACTTCCCTTTCCTTGTTCTTATTTAGTAAAGCTCGATTTGACAAATCAGATTAATGTTAAAAGTTTTGGTTTCGGAGATAAGGTTGGAATGTAGTCGGGAAAAGGAAGTGTGAGAAAAGGATGTTTCTTGCAATATTGCAGAATTTTAGAGAATACCTAAACTTTGGTACTCACCGTGCAGTCTCTTCCCTTGGTGTTGTTCCACCGACGCCGCTGGATCGCTGCCGAATCCAGAATTATTCGTGCGATCGTGGTTCGTTACTCTTGACGTCTTGCAATATGTTCCGAAACGAATTTAACAATAAAATTGTCACTCGCAACCAGTGCGGAATTATCACTTCCGGAATGTCAGCTGTATCGCGGAGTGTCGAATCGGAATCCCACTTCTGACACCAAAATTATGTTGGAGTCCTGAACGAGTCTTGACTTGGTTTAAGTGTTTTATTGCTTAACTTAACTTAAACTATTACAAAAGCTCTAAAACTAGTAACAGGAACTCTAACAGTTCAAAGAAGTCTTTAGTAAAGCACCAAAGAGGGAGAGAATGTTGCGGGAACCGGAATTCGATTTATTCTAACTATGATTGCTGTGTGGTGACCGAATCTGGGAAAGGTGAGGTCTATGTCTTTTGCTATTGGTTAAAAATGGAAAATCGTTGGGAGGATAGCTAAGGATCTTATTGGTGGTCATTGAAGAGGGTGGTTCTTGCACATAGGTTGTGGGACACTGTTTTAAGGAAGGGTGGAGGTGGAAAAGGGATTCGTGGGAACGTAGGAAAAATAGAGGATGCGCTGAGGAACTCTATGAATTGATTTATGACGGGGTAAGGACTGGGAAAGAACTAGGATATTCGAGAGGATGTCTGGTCTATGTAACGTGTGGCTCGGTAGGATAAGTGATAGAAGGGTCTTAGGTCCTAAGTGCGTTGGGGTATCCAACAATAGATTCTGGTTTCCGTTGCTTGTTCTTTTCATCTAACTTTACTTAAATTATATGGTCTTTAGAAAAGGTATATTTGTAGTTTATACAACAGTTTCTTTAAATTTTGTTGTTCAATATGTTTCTTTTAGGAACCATATCATGTTCCAATTCTGTTTTACAATTGCAATTACAAATGCATTTTTCTCTTTTGTCCAAGAGGTATCTGTCAGTGACTCTTGTTTGTCTAATTCTTAGTCTAGTAAAAATTATTCTTTTTTTCTACTCCATTTTGGATTAGGCATGGTCAGAAAAAACTTTTTATTATATCATGCATTTTCATTCTTGTAATGGTGGTTCATATTTTGTTCCATGTTTGTTAAAGTAGCTTTTTAATTAAAGAATTGTGCCTCTGCATTGGATTGGTATTTTTAATTTATCTTCTACTGTGTTGGAATCAGCACCTTCTTTAGGGATCTAGATGATTGTGATATGCTTCAGTTTGTTAAATAATTTGAAACGTGTTTCATATACGAACTTCATAAATATGTAGATGACTTCAATGAAGTCATTACAGATGATGCGCCATTAGTATAATGTCCTACTAAAGTGCTTAAATTCTTCTAAAACTCAGCATATTTCTGCTGTGAATATGATGGTGAGATACGTTATCATTAGAGTAAAGTATTTGCAGATAGCATATTTTAGCTGCATTATATATTAGTTAATTAATTAGTTTATAAATACTTTATTTTCACCTAAGGGTTTACACAACCCAGGTAGCCCCTGGTTGGCTTATGAGAAGTAAAAGAGTTCTTTTGATTTTAAAAATACTTTATTATATGACTCGAGAGCAGAGGGAAGTATATTATTCACTATGGACTTCTAATACAAGACTGGAGACGAGAAAGAATACTGTGCTTTTTCTAGGAACGGATCGTATAAGCAACGCGATTAAATCGGTATATGGGAGATTGCTTTTGACTAAACATCCTTCTAATAAATCCAACACGTCTCCTCAAAAGTTAATCTATAACTTTCGATAAAGTCAGTAGTGAAAACACACTCCCCTTGTGCTTTCTGGAGTAAATTACATATGGTTCAATATTTGTTGTTCAGAATTAGGAAAAGCCCAGAAAAACCCAAGAAAACCATTATCCTTAACATTAACAAAAATGATATACATATACATATACATAAACATTTTTATTCCAAACCCAGTCCAATTCTGAGTTCTATAAACTTGGGTGCTGATAAAGGTTTTGTTAGGACATTAGCGGATTATATATAGAAACATATTTTAATGTTATTACATTTTTCTCAATTTGTTCTCTGGAGAAATGATTCTTAATATCAATATGTTTTGATCTTTTGTGGTTAGTCGGATTGTTTACTATACCGATCCAACCATTCTTATCTTCAAAAATTGTGATTGGTTCGGAAATATTTATATTAATGCTGGTTGCTAATGTTTGTAACTACAGTGCTTCTCTGACGGCTTCTAAAAGAGCTGTATATTCAGCTCCAGTAGATGAGGCTGCTATTGATACTTGTCTTTTTGTATTCCAGCATATAGTGCACTGTTCGAATAATTTGAATAAATAACCTGTCGTACTTTTCCTATCACCATTATCATTTCCTCCTCAATCTGAATCAACGTAACCACGTAAAAGATCATTATAATCACCTCTAACATAAGTTAACTTAATATCAACCGAACCTTTAAGGCAACCGTTTAGGCAAACGACAAAGAGACGACACTCGGGTCTGCTAAATTTTACTTAAATTAACGTACACGAAAAAATGAATAATTAAACTATGCTAAGACGCTGAACCAGTACAGGATACGCATTATAAACTAACATCGCTGGCGGTTTGCTCTCCGCCCGCCGTGGCGAGCTCGGATTACGAATTAGCGTTGATATCAACGGGTTAGGAAACAAATTTTAGCAATGGGGCGTTTATAATGCAATTTAGCGGTTTTGACGGTAATGACCCGAGTTAACCCGTCTTCGCCCGGATGACATTCTATAATTCTGCCGAGTTCCCATCGACACGGCGGAATTAGAGAATTCCGTAAAAGAACAAGCTGCCCTGGTTTTGCTACAGTTTGCACGACCCGCCACATTGGGTGCAGATGGAGCGTATGCAAGTAATCGTTAGACCAGGACTTCCAAAAACCTTCGAACATTTATTGAAGCAATTGCCATCGCGACAGACGATTATCCTTAACGTCTAAAAGCGAAGGTTCGAGGACGGCTTTCAGCGGCCATTCAATCAAGAAATGGGCTGGAGTCAAGGCGTTATAGTCGTCAAAATTTTCAGAAATGGCAGAGATTGGGCGTGAATTCAAACAGGATTCGATTTGACAAAGTAACGTGATCATTTCTTGAAACGTTAGTGTCTGGGTTCTGATAACCCTTTTTAAATGATACTTGATGCTTCGTACGGTGGCCTCCCACAATCTACCGAAATAGGGAGAGACAGGGGGCAGGAAATGCCAAGATATCCGATCGGGTGCTAAATAGTTTTAAAGATTCGAATCACGCACGGTTGCCTGAAATACGGAGGTCCATTCTAGATCGGCGCCATGAAACGTCGTGCCATTGTCAGAGTACATCGACGTGGGTAATCCACGTCGAGCGCAAAATCGTCGGAAAGCAACTAGGAAGACATCAGAGGTATATTCGCTGACTAACTCTAAATGTAAAGCTTTGGTTGACATGCACTTGAAAACGGCAACGTAAGCCTTTTTTGTTTTAACTCCGCGTCCACCTGAGGACCTGACTTGAATAGGGTCAGCGTAATCAATGCCAGTGTGCTGAAATGCTCGAGTTGGCTGGGAAACTCGAACGTGTGAGAGATCTCCCATAAGTTCCGAAGGGATTAAAGCTCTTTCTCGCGCACACTTGACACATTGATAGAAACCGGTTCGTACTACACTACGAGCTCGGCGGATCCATTACTCTTCTCGAAGCAGAGTCAGGGTCAATTGAGATCCGGCGTGATAGGCATTTAAATGAACATGTCGAATCAGTAAAACTAATAACGGATGAGAGCTAAGAATGATAGGAAACTTAGAAGTTCCTGGGAGGTTGGATTTTTGTAACCGTCGTCGCGCTTGTTAGCGGCAGTGATATCTGCCCTTTGTCGGCGACCGAAATCGGAGAATGACCCTGTTACTTTGTCGCTCGAGCAGCGAACTGGGAGAGCCATATGGTGACTTGCTTGTATCGGCGGCATGGGAGCGAATGTTTGGGACTGGCGGTCAGTGATGCCAGGACGCGGGATTTTTCCCACCCCTGCGCACTACCTAATTCTCAGTAACGTATATACTTCACGCAAATATGGGGTAGCGTTAGACCCCCCTGACAATTGAAATACGGTAGAAATACGGGCCCCTTACGCGTATCTACTGTAAGGCGCAGATCCCTCGAAGGGGGAAAGGGCGGGGGAGGCATAGCCCCGATTTGACGACAGGCCCGATAAGGACCCAGAGTGGGGATGAGGGTCCGTCGCCCTACCGCCGAGGGATGCCTTCTTTAGTTTTTAAGCGACTGTAGGCGGATATAGATATAGCTCTAGCGATAGATATATCCAAATATAGCGGTTACAGACTTTGGAATTAATCAGCGCGTCGGCATAGATTGATTCTTCTTATAAATCAGAAGTGGGATACGGTTTTGACCACACGCGCAATTGTTCGTGTGTGCTCGACGACCAGTTTAGTAAAAGTGTGTCAGTGGACTTGCAAAAGTGCAAGTCGTGTTGGGAACACAAACGTTTTGGTGTTTGTTAAGTTTCAGCGAGAGTGAAGTGCGCAATGGGCCGTTCGGACGATAAATTAGCCCATCGTTCGCGAAAGGAGTCGCGGGATCGTTCTCGGGAACGTAGGGACCGAGAAGATCGCGATCGCTCTCGGGATCGCTCGCGAAGGGAGAAGCGACGTTCCTCAAGGGAACACCCGCGCGATAATCGCTCAAGGGATGTGTCGCGGAATCGCTCGCGAGATGTGTCGCGAAATCGCTCGCGAGATGTATCGCGCGATCGCTCGCGAGATCGTGCACGGCGGAATGACCGTTCGAGGAGTCTGCAGGAACGGTCAGCGTCGGAAGACCTGCGGGAGACCGTTCGCCAGCTCAAGCGCGAGTTGGACCAGATGCGAAGTCGCGGGGGTCAGGACGAACAGAGCGTGCCAACATTTGATCCGTCGCGTGACAACGCAGACATCGACCAATGGTTAGACCAGGTCGATAAACTGGCCAGACGATATGGGTGGAACGACGAAACCACTACTCGAATGGTCGCGCGTAGTCTGAAAGGGCACGCGCGTAAAATATACGATGCGGAGATGCGACAGGACCGGAATTGGCAAGGGCTAAGCGACACCCTGACGCGATTTTTCAGGAAGGCGCTACCCTTTGGCCGATTATTAGTCGAGGCCGGGAGCTACAAGGCTCGACCGGGGCAGAAACTCGGAGAGTACTGCTTCGAGAAGTTGGAGAAGTTGCGCGCGTTGAAGTTAGAAATTCCGGACGAATGTCTGAGGGATGCGGTCATCACGGGGATCGAGGACGCTAACTTAGCGCGAATGATACGATCAAGCCGCTACAAGAATGTACACGAGATGTACATCGGCATGAACGAGATGGGTTCGATGCCGCGGACGGAATCAAATCCATCAACGTCGTCCTCGGGCAGCGCGCAGCAACGACCGACGGCGCGTCGTCGACCGACGGCTGGACCAACAAGCGAAAGGCCGACGGCCGGGCCATCGCAGGAAAAGCCGACGGAAACTGCGCCCGAGAAACGCGCAGCAGGAGCTGAGAAGAATGTCCCGACATGTTACAATTGTGACGGAAAGGGGCATTATTCGCGACAGTGCGCGCAGCAAAAAACAAGGTGCAGAAGGTGCAAGGCATCGGGTCACCTCCAGAAATTCTGTCGAGCCACGGTGAACACGACAGAGGTAAGCCGACAAAAAAATATATATTTAATTTCGGCCTTCATAAACAAGCACAAAGTTAGGTGTCTTGTTGATACGGGAAGCTCCAGCACGCTCATTAGACAACCTGTAGTGATTAGATTGGGCGTAGAGGTGGTGGAGGGCGTAAATTTAGAATTGCACGGATTCGGTGGATCTGCGATCCATAGTAACTTATTTACCGACGTCAAAATTCGAATTATGGAAGTTACCGCGAAGGTTCGGGCGATCGTAGTAGAATCACCGGCAATGGCGTACGAGATGATCGTGGGAAGAGACTTTTTAGATCAGGCGCATGTGATGCTGATTAAAAGCCACGATCGACTCTTACTACGAGAGCTACCGCGAATCGAGAGCGCGAAAGAAAACGTCGTGGATGTGTATACGCTGCACAACACGATAGACGTCGAGGGAATCGATTTTGGGGAGATCGACCGAATCAATAAAACAAAGTGCATGGAATTGATTAAGGCTTATGCGGATCGGATCACTACCTCGCTAAAGACTTTAGGAAAGACGAGTACCGTACAGATGTCTATTACCTGTACGACGGAGGTACCGGTAGTATATCACCCTTACCGTATGGCGGGTACCGAGCGCGCGATCGTGAAGCGAATGGTTGATGAATTATTAGACAATGACATCATCCGAGAGTCCGTATCGCCGTATGCTAGTCCTATCACATTGGTTAAGAAGAAAACGGACGATTATCGGTTATGTGTTGATTATCGGCGTTTGAACGCGATAACTGTAAAGGATAAATATCCGATGCCGTTGATTGAGGACCAGATAGACCGACTAGGGGGCCATAAATTCTTCACGGCTCTGGACTTAGCCTCGGGTTATTACCAAGTACCGATGAGCGAAGAATCCGTCCCAAAAACAGCCTTTGTAACGCCAGATGGGCACTACGAGTTTTTAAGGATGCCTTTTGGGCTGACGAATGCGCCTGCAGTATTTCAAAGACTTGTGTACAATGTCTTAGGAACACTCAAAAACTCCGTTGCCATCCCGTATATGGATGATATAATTATACCATCGAAAACGATTGACGAAGGGATCGAGGGTCTTCGTCTAGTTTTAGAGAAGTTACGAGAGCATAACTTAACACTGAAGCTTAGTAAGTGTTCGTTCTTGAAAACCCGGATTGATTATCTCGGCCGCGAGATAAGTGCTGAGGGGGTACAACCGGGAAGCAGAAAAATCGTCGCGGTAATGGATATGCCGAGACCGATGTGCGTGAAAGGGGTCAGACAATTTCTGGGAGTGTCTGGGTATTTCCGGAAGTTCATAAAGAATTATGCGGTCATCGTAACGCCACTGACATTGTTGCTTCGAAAAGACGTGCCGTGGAATTGGGGCGAGAAGCAGGACAATGCGGTGCAGACGATAAAGGAGGCGCTCGTGACTCGACCAATATTAAAAATATTCGACAGCAAGTTGCGCACCGAATTGCATACGGATGCAAGTTCCTTCGGGGTCGGCGCGATTCTATTCCAGTATACCGACGAAGGGACGCAGCAGGTAGTCGGATATTTTAGTAAACAGACGACCCTCGACCAACGGAAATACCACTCCTACGAATTGGAAACAATGGCTGTTGTTTTCGCGCTGCGACATTTTAGAGTCTATGTGTTAGGCTTAGAATTTAAGGTCGTGACGGACTGCAACGCCCTGCGTACGACTTTCACGAAGAAAGATTTGATACCACGGATCGGACGATGGTGGTTAGAAGTACAGGATTTCACGTTCGAGATCGAGTATCGTCCTGGAGCTAAGATGCAACACGTGGATGCACTCAGCAGGAATGCGATACATGCGATTGAGGTGTATCCTGTCGATATTACCGAAGCGGATTGGATACTGGCTGCGCAATTGCAAGATGAGCAACTTACTCGTGTCCGCAGCATATTGTTGGAAAATGTGCGGAACAACGACACGAAACAGTATTTTGCCAATTATACGCTGTGCAACGGGAAGGTATACAGGCGCTTGGACAATGGACGGAAGGCCTGGGTAGTACCACGTGCAGCAAGATTCCAAATTTGTCGGCTGTGTCACGACGATGCAGGCCACTTGGGTTTGGAAAAAACATTGAAGCGCATCCGGGAAAATTACTGGTTCGCAGGTATGTCACCCTTTGTAAAGAAGTACATTGGAGCCTGCTTGAACTGTACATATTACAAGAGGACTACGGGACGGAAGCAAGGACAGCTACATCCCATAGAAAAAGTCCCTGTGCCTTTCCATACGGTACACGTCGACCATGTGGGACCCTTCGAGGCGAGCAAGAAGAAAAATAAGTACCTACTGGTTATTGTGGATGCATTCACGAAATTCACAATAATCGAGCCAGTGAGGGACACGAAGGCGAAGCGGGCCGTAAAGATATTGATGAATGTTTCACACTTATTCGGGGTACCTGGCCGAATAATTAGTGACAGAGGTACGGCGTTTACCTCGCGGTCATTTAAAACATTCTGCTCGACCTATGGAATACGCCACGTACTCAACGCAGTCGCTACACCTCGAGCGAATGGACAATGCGAGAGGTACAATCGGACGATTGTTGCGGCGTTGGCTACAACGATGGCAGGAAGGGATTCCAAGACATGGGACGACCATGTAAAAGAAATTCAAAGTGCGATGAACACGACGCACAACAAGGGTATTGGCACAACACCCACGGAAGCGTTGATGGGATACAACGCGAGGCATACCGCAGAGGCGCGGGTGCTACAAGACGTGCAAATTGAAATAGAACGCATGGATTTGCACGGATTGAGAAAACAAATTGCCGATCATATCACTGAGGATCAGAGAAAACAGAAAGAAAGATATGATCGGAATCGACAAGAAGCACGGCGATACCAAGAGGGTGACGTCGTGATGGTCGAGATAACAACGGAGCCAGCGACGGGCGAGAGTAGGAAGCTCTCCCCGAAATTCAAAGGGCCGTTCAGAGTAACGAAGGCGCTGTATAACGACCGCTACGAGGTCGAAGACCTGCGTGAGGGTGGCCGACGGGCCAAAACAGTCATCGCGGTCGAGAGGCTCAAGCCATGGGTTGCGGCCATTCAGGACTAGGCCAAGGGGCAACCGAGGGCCGAGCAGAGGCAATAAGGGTACGTGTGGGCAACGCAGGTCACGGGGGGTCCGTGGTGCGGCTGTAACGTGAGTATTGCCTCAACCTTAAGCGTTTGGCGGAAAAAGGTAAGCACTCCGAAATGCAGGTCATTGACAGGGACGTGGGTACGTCGTCAATGTATTTTCACGAGTTGCAGGTGTTATCGCAGTGGCGTAGGGACGTCATTGGATAATGCAAATTCCTGGACATCATCGCAATGGCGCAGGAGTCGTCGTTGGATGATGCGGATTTTGGACAGCGTTGCAGCGGCGTATGAGACGCCGTTGTATGATGCGGTCCTGAGGCATCGTCACTGTGGGCGTGGGGACGTCTTTGGATGACACGGAATTGGATCATCAATGCAGCGGCGCAAGAGGCGTCGCCGGATGATGCCGATATCCGGACCATCATTGCAGCGACGTGGGAAACGTCACTGAACGAGACGAAGGCTGTCGGCACCGCAATGGGACGTTGGTTGCCATTGGGTGAGACAGATTCGGCGTATCACAAGGGTGGAGATGTCCTCGAGACGCCACTAGGTGATACGAGCCTGGCACATCACAGGAGTGGGTACGTCCCTGGGGGCGCCGCTGTGTGACAGAATTCCGGAGTATCATAAGGGTGGAGAGATCTTCGAGACGCCACCAGGTGATACAGGTTCGGAATGTCACAGGAGTGGTGTAAACCCGGAGACGCCACTATGTGGTGGATTGCCAGAAGATCGCGGGAGTGGGTCGTTGGACGCCACTACGTGATGAGATTGTGGGGATCACAGCAGTGGGTCCGCGGGACGCCACTGGGTGATACCACGTTTGGTACTCTCACACTTGGTGTGAGGGGGCGTCATGACAGCGGGTCGCGTGGTCGACACTGTATGACGCCAGAAGACATCTGGATGGTGATTCTTCACCATCATTGTCATCGTCGCTGAGAGGTTGCGGGTGCAACAGCGGCAGCGATCACCGTTTCATCATCGTCGCCGAGAGGTTGTTGGTGCAACAACGGCAGCGACGGCAGTCATCATCATCGTCGCCGAATTGTTGCGGGGGCAACAGTGGCGACGATCACCATTTCAGCACCGTCGCCGAATTGTTGCGGGGGCAACAGCGGCGACGATTACCGTTTTCAGCATCATCGCCGAATTGTTGCAAGGGCAACAGCAACGACGATCACCGGCAGCATCATCGTTGCCGAGTCGTTGCGCGAGCAACGGCGACGGCGACCACCGTCACCTTAACCGTCGCGGTATCAGCAGTGACGGCGATTAGTCGCCAAATCGTCGTTGGAGCATCATTGTCATCGGGTGCTGTGGACTGTAGCATGCGCCTGCATGCAAACATCGTTGCAGTCCACGTACATCGCGGAGATGGCCCCTGTAGCAGGAGTGCTTATATCCCGCGGATAAGTAGACAGTGGTGGTGGACCCAGTAGAATAAGGGGGGAGTATTGTAGCCTAGTAGATCCCTTAGTAGTCGAATGAAATTTATGGTGCATGCTGACCAAAATACGCTCAACGCTTAAGTATGTCTCCGTTCAAATTCATTTCAGAAACAGGTGTAAAAGGGGATCGGCGAAAGGACAACGGCCAGGTCAACAACCCGGCCAGCACAGAGCGGACAAGGTGATGCTTGAGGACAAGCATCGCTGCAGGATGGCCGAATGTAAGGCGCAGATCCCTCGAAGGGGGAAAGGGCGGGGGAGGCATAGCCCCGATTTGACGACAGGCCCGATAAGGACCCAGAGTGGGGATGAGGGTCCGTCGCCCTACCGCCGAGGGATGCCTTCTTTAGTTTTTAAGCGACTGTAGGCGGATATAGATATAGCTCTAGCGATAGATATATCCAAATATAGCGGTTACAGACTTTGGAATTAATCAGCGCGTCGGCATAGATTGATTCTTCTTATACTACTGTTGCACGTAGATACGTCCATGGAAATAACCATGGACGTATAATAACGCATGCGCACGAAGGCTCCCACGTGGGAGAAAATCCTACGTCCTGGCATCACTGCTGGCGGTTCGGAGAAGAGTGCATTCTCAGAATTATGCGATACGGACCATCTCATCTCCATACCTATAAATGTAGCCTTTGGGGCGCTGATTCCAGTCACAAGTAATCTACAAGTAAAAAAATGAAAATATGAGATATATATTTATAGACAGTTTTTATTATTCAATAATATTTTAGTACGTTACATCAATATTCTACATTCATTCCGCGCATCTTTTACACAAATACTCAATTTTGTTTGCACACTTTCCGCAAACAATCTTTCTACATTTTTTACAGGTGTTAATGTTCCTGTTTCTTTTACAAAATCCAATTTGACAAGTCTTGCGTTCTTGCGAAGTACTAGGTGACGGTTTATTATAATCTATGCTTTTGTACTCTTTCTTTTCTTTTTCTGCAAGTTCTTTAGCCAACTGAAATAGAAAATCCTTTCTAGATAATTTTGATCCAGTACCCTCTGGGTATAAGATCCATGCGTTTATTGCCGCTAAATCTAAAATGTTGAAGAACACCTGGAGAGGCCATCGAAAAGATGCTGCTTTGGTGGTATATTTGTGCGCCATTTAGTATACTACGTCGACTCCAAACTTTGTCTCATTGTAATATGTTATTGTTTCTGGGGTATGTTTTCTATTGTATTTTAGTTTTATAAACGTATGCTTAGTACTTAGTAACAGTACCTTTAGATTTGGCTTACTTTTATATATAGTGAGTATGCATTTTCCTGACTTATAATGTTTTGATGAATACAACTTCATTTTATCTTTCTTGATTTTTGCTGGCATTGAAAGTTCTCTCTTTTTGGCTCGAATAGTTCCAACTAAACTGGTTCTTTTTGCAACTAACTTTTCAGCTAGAGGAGTACTAGTGAAACAATTATCCATTGTTATATTTCAGCCTTGATGAAGATATGGTTCGGCTAACTTTAAAACGACAAATTCGCCCAAGGGTGTTGAAGTTCGCGTTTCATCTTTACCTAAGTAAGGGAACCCATTTATAACGTATTTAGATTGAACATCTACTGCCAACCAAAACTTTATGCCAAATTTTTTGGCATATATTGTGTGAATTTGCAGCGGGCTTTAGTAGGAAACAGTTGCTCGTCTATTGAAATATTGTCGTGAGGTTTATAACAGTATTGGCTATTGTGTATAAATTGATTCCATATTTCGGATATCATTGCAAATTTGTCGGTACGTAAACGTTTAGATCGTTCCGTTTTTTATCAAATCGGACGAATCGAAAATTTGCATGAATTTATCCCTGGGCATTGTATTAGAAAAAAAGCGGGTCCCCATTGCTTGGACCACAAATAAAAAGCATTTAGCGAATTTGCTTCATACGCTCCCCGAGCGTACAAAATCCCAATAAACGCAAGTAACTTGATGGTTGAATGTTCCGATCTCCTTTCAAAACACGACGTGCTTCTTCTTCGGTACAACATTTTATATGTTCTATCATATTTTTGGTTATAATCAAATGAAAAGCACTGCATCACATTTCCTTCCATCACATTTCGTTTTGCGTAGCCAGTAGGCCCAGCGATGTCTTTGAAGATTTTGTGGACAGGTGGTCGACCACTAGATCCGCCCACTTCCAATTTCGTCCAAATTGTTCCATCGACCGCTATTTCTGTTCCACAGAATGCATCCGAATTTTGGGCCGACCTTGGATTACTTGTTTCATTCCCAGATTCAGAATCGGATAGAATACGCATCCTTTTTCAGCGAAGACCTAAATTCTGTTGATTTTCTTTTTCACTGTCTGAGAATTCCCCTGTTTGCATATTTTCATCAGATTCCAAAATCTCCATTTCATTCTCGTTTTGAATCACTTCAGTTTCATCCTCTTCAGAGCCAGAACACTCCTCACTAATACTGACTACGTTTTTCACAATTTTATTTCCTCTTCTAGACATATTTAGATGATAAAGAAGAGCTTTTTGTCAAAATAGTATAAAATTGAGTTTCACAATTGTTAGATTTTGTGACGATTCCGTGATTAGTGAATTGAAAAGAGTTTTAATATAAAGTGGCGTCTAACGATCACGCAGCCATATGCAGTATATGCTACCACAGAACAGCAGAACGTCGGGTCTCCACAAACAGAAGACGCTCCGCCCTGAACATCGATCACCTTGATTCAAATATCCAGTCTAGCACCCTCTCTATCAACGTGATCGGTGTTTACAATCTTATACATTTATTACATATTAAGATTCAGCATTTCAACGCAATTATCATGCTTTGCCTTCGATAAGGCTTTGGTAAAAACATCGGCTAACATGTTTTCCGTCCTTAAATATTCTATTTCGATTTCGCCGTTTTCGCTCGTTTCTCTCGAAAAATGATATCTAATAGCTATGTGTTTGCTCCTGCCATGGAACACGCTATTCTTATTTAATTCGATCGTGCTTTGGCTATCACAAAATATCTTTGTCGCTTCTTTAACAAAACTTTCAAATCCCATATGTTTGAATAAACGTCTCAAATATATGGCTTCCTTGCATGTTTCCGATAACGCCATATATTCCGCTTCCATCGTGGATAGCGCTACGGATTTCTGCTTTTTAGCTTCCCAACTAATTGGTCCGTCCGCCAGTGTGAATACATTTCCGGAACATGATTTTCGGTCGTCAATGTCACCGGCCCAGTCTGAGTCTACGTACCCTACTAGCAAGCTATCTTTCTTGTTGTGTGTGATTCCGTAATCACTTGTGCCCTATAGATATCGCAATACCCTTTTTGCTTCTTTCCAATGTGTTAAACCAGGGTCGGCACAAAATCTGCTCAGCGCGCTTACTGTAAAAGTTAAATCTGGGCGCGTTGCATTCGCCAAGTATATGAGTCTACCTATTAACTCTCTATAAGGAACGTTTTCCATTGCCTCCCCCTCTTCAGCGTTACGCGGACATGCGTCCTTACTAAGATTTATACTGGCTTCTAATGGAGTTGCCACTGATTTAGCATCTGTCATGCAAAAATCTTCAAGTAACTGATAGATATATTTATTTTGCGAAAGCTTAATGCTACCTGTTGGACCATCTCTACTTACATTAATTCCTAGTATACTGCTCACCGGACCAAGATCCTTCATATAGAACTTGTTCATTAACATTTGTTTAATACTATTCAATTCTCGAATGTCACTAGACGTTATAAGTAAGTCATCTACATAACTAACTATGATTACGCTATTTTTCTTATTTGTGTTAACATATACGCACGGGTTTATATCAGTCCTCATCATACCAATGTCTGTCAGGAATCCGCCTAATTTCGTGTACCAAGCCCTACCTGCTTGTTTCAGTCCGTATAAGGGCTTCCTAAGTCGAAACACCTTATTTTTGTCTTTTGATTTTACAAACATCTCCGGTTGCTCCATGTACACTTCTTCTACAAGGTCACCTTGCGCATATGCTGTAATCACATCCATCTGGTGGACATGCATCTCCTTTTCTACACATGCTGCCAGGATCGCTCTTATAGTTTGGAACCTCGCTACCGGTGCGAATACTTCATTATAGTCGATTCCTTCTCTTTGCTCGTGTCCCCGCGCTACCAGTCTAGCCTTTTATATATATATATATCGATGGATCCGTCTTGATTTTGTTTTATTTTAAACACCCACTTATTTGTTAGTATTTTCTTATCTCTGGGTCTATCGACAATATCCCACGTTTCGTTTTTCATCAACGAATCATGCTCGGTCTTCATCGCTTCGAGTCATAAGTTCTTGTTTTTTCGGCTTAATGCATCATTTACATCTATTGGGTCCTGATAAATGATAGCGTGGTTTGCCACTTCCTGGAACAGTCTTTTGGGTCTCCCCGCTTTTCCGGTCCTAATCTTCTTTGGACGTCCGGGCCCTCTTTTCGTCCCATGTGGGGTACCACTATTATCGTCTTCTACGACGGTTGGATCGTTATTTGGAGTCTCATATGTTTCCTCCTCGTTCTCTTCTTCCATCTCGTTTTCATTTGGAATGGGCTCGTCTTCGTATTGTTCATCGAAATTCATCGGTGCTTCGAAAATTTCCGCTGCCCGATTTGATGGTTGATCCACATCTTCAAGAAATCAAGCGTCACGACTTTTTATAATTGACTTTGTTCCAGGCTTCCATAGCCGGTACGCCTTTGAGTCGCTGGTGTATCCAACCATAATCAATTGTTTCCCTTTCGCCTCAAACTTTCCTATACTTGGAGTTTTGTCTAAAGCTATTACTTTGCTTCCGAATGTGCGCATATATCCAACGTATGGCTTCTTATCGCACCACATTTCCATTGGTGTTTTATTTCCTAATGCTTTAGTTGGGCACCTGTTTCTAATTAAAGGGTCTAGCCGGTTAAGGGGGGCCAAAAGTGCCCCTAAACCAAATTGGACTTGCGAAGGGTCATTCGATAGCTAATGAAAAAAAAACAATCTGTGCCAAGTTTCAACTTTGTATCTCGACTGGGGTGGGGAGGGGGGGGGGGGGCAAAGGGCAAAAAACGAAAAATCACGTTTTTATTCAATTCCTTCCAACTGAAAGCATGAAAATTTTTGAAAAAAATTAGTGGCACGTCAGTTATCGATATACATATTATAGAATTTTTTCAGATTTTTATGTTGCAAATCCAAGCTGTGAAAAATAAAAAAACCCAAAAAATGCCGATTTTGTATTGAAGGAGTTGCAGAACTATAATTATATTATTATATAATTATGATTTTTCGTTTTTTGCCCTTTACTACCCCCCCCCCCCCCCCCCCCCCCCATCGAGACAAGTCGATACAAAGTTGAAATTTTGCACAGATTGTTCTTTTTTCATTAGCTATTGAATGACCCATCGCAAGTCCAATTTGGTTTAGGGGCACTTTTGACCCCCTTAACCGGCTAGACCCTTTGCTGTATTTAATGCTTCTGCCCATAGACTTATCGGTAGCTTCGATTACAGCAGCATGCACCGTGCCATCTCTACGAGTGTTCTGTTTGCCCTTTCTGCTACTCAGTTTTGTTGAGGAATATGTGGCACCGTCAGTTCGTGTTTAATTCCTTCTGACTCTAAAAGTCTATTGAACTCTTTGGACACGTATTTTTTCGCGTTGTCCGTACGCAGAATTTTCATGTTATGGCCACGTTCCCTTTTAGCTCGTAACATATAATTCCTAAAAACTGACAAAACATCTGAGCGGTTCTTTAACATCACCACCTCCGTATATCTAATATAATCATCTATGAAAGTGACGAAGTATTTCGCCCCGCCGACGGATGCGTTACTCATCGGACCGCAAATGTCCGAATGCACTATACCTAATTTTTCTTTCGCCCTGCTCGACGAGCTTTTATATGGGAGTTGACTGATTTTTCCCATGTGGCAAGTTTCGCAATCAACATGAATTGCGTTGGTATTAAAATCCATACCTTTTACCATATTGTCTTGTTTTAATTTCCTCAAATCTCCGAAATTCAAATGTCCATACCTTTCGTGTCATGGTTTCATTTTTGTGGTCACGCATTCATTGTTGAACCCACTATTCCTATCCTCACCTCCGACCACATATAATTGTCCTTCTCGGTTTGCTGTGAGTGCGATTGACCCATCTTGACGCTTAACTAATGCCTTATTTCTAGCGAATATTACAGTATAATTGTTGACCGTTATCCTAGACACGGATAGTAAATTATTCCTAAATTCGGGAACTAACATGGTATCCCTCAGTCTGATATCGTTCGATTCACTTCCTGACGCTTTCACTTTGATTTTTATATCACCGGCACCTTCGGATTTTACGTAGTGTTCTAGTGTCGTAGTGTTTTACGTAGTGTTCGCAAAAAGTTGCGAACATTTTCCGATTGTTGCATATGTGCTTTGTCGCGCCGCTATCGAGGCACAACCGTGTAGATTTATCCGGTTCTGCGTTTAGCACTATCGCGGGCATTGCATTTTCGGGATTATCGGATGAATGCGTTACGAAATTGGAGGAGATTAGACACCTCAGTGAGGTGCCTGATGATCACGCACTTTGTTCTCGAGCACAGGCAAACGACAAAGAGACGACAAATTCTAAACCAAACACATACCTCTCACATTCCCAAACAGTTGACAATTTAAATAATGGAAATTTAACGCATATTAGTTGCAAAAAGTAGGATTTATTTTAGTTCATCTCAGTATTATAAACATAACTTATAACAAAAATTCGATACTAAAAACATAACAATTCAATGTTATAAACTTAACTTAATTGTTTATGTATTTCTATGCAATTTTTGAAAGCATTTCAAACAGAGTGCTGGCTGGCCTTCACAACGATTGCAATACGTAGTTGCTCTTTTAGTTTTCTTCGTGGCATAATCTCTACCCTTTTTTATATAAGCATTTATAACATTCCTTACATCGTTTTCTTGACTTTCTTGCAGACCTTTTATATGAATGCAGAAAATGTGAATCTTTTTTTGAAGGTATTTGCTTTTCAATAGCCATTTCTTCAATGTGGTGATTATTGGTCAAAAGGTGATAAATACTTTTTTCCCTAAATTGTAAAATATTAACCCTTTGCACTCGAGCGGCGCCGTATTCGCGCCAGGCCGGTTTGACGCTTCCACTCGAGCGGCGCCGCTGCGGCGCCCGAGAGGTTTGATGCGTTTACTCTAAGGACGCTCCGGCGTTTTTAAACTCGATATCTTTGTTTCCAATACGCTCCTAACGAACAGAAAGGACTTGCCCAGTCAGATAAGAAACCCACAATTTTTAAGAAAATCCACCGTAGCTTACCGAAGAGGTAACACTCTATTTTTAGCGTGGAAGGATAAAAGGACCGTCACATGTTTGACCACTAGGGGCAATACAGGAATGAGTAACGTCAAAAGGACTGTACAAGGTGGTGTGGAAACCATCATCAAAACACCCAATGTTATAGTAAATTATATAAAATATATGGGTGGCGTTGATCGAGCGGATCAATATGCTTCAACATATTGTTTCTTACGAAAGTCCTTAAAATGTTAGCGAAAACTATTTTTTGGGGGTTTAGAGATCTGTTCCATCAATCTTATATTCTTTATAAATCAGTAAAGAAACAGAGAAACGAACGGCCGCTTACTCATCTGCAGTACATAAAAACTTTGGTTGACTAATTGAGAGGAGATTTCCGACAAAAACGAGATCGCGCTTCTATTACTTCGCGCTGCAATTCTGATGAAATCCGATTGAATGGGAAGCTACATTTTATGCTAACTGGAATTAAGAAGGATTGCAAGGTTTGCTTTCAACGCACTAAGCCTGGCGAAAGACACCAAACCATATATTACAGTGATACTTGCCCCGACAAGCCGAGGATGTATCTTGGAGGTTGCTTTATAAAATACCGCACAAAGCAACAATATAGAGCTTAATGTTTAAACAATGTCCTTCTTTGAAGTATAGAGATACATAAAATGTTAAAAAATAAAAGTTTTATACGATAAATTCTGCGTGAAATCAGTTTAAGATAGCTGTAAGACATCCACCAAATACGCGGGAATCGTCTCGAGTTGCTGGTTCGCCCGAGCGAAATAGGCCTCGAGTGCAAAGAGTTAATATGTTTATACCCCATCTTTGATGTACTGTGGCGGCCATATACTTACGTACACTTCATATTTTTACTTAAAAACCTGATGTACTTCTACCAAACGCAGATAGTGGTGCCAACAATTTATTTCTAAGAACTTTAGACTCTCAAGTACCTATCTGCGGTAGAGCTTCCACTTATTCCAAGAAAATATGTACTTTGTAAATATTTTGTTGCAACCCATCGGTTTTGTACCGGCCACCTATTTACGTACGCTGCGGTTTTGCACAGTCAAATCGAAATGTTAACAATATTTATCAGTATTTGATGAGCAGCGTTTGTAGTCACACGTATTACAATAGTCCTGTGATGAGTAAAAGAAAAAAGAAACGCCAGAACAACGGCAGCTAGTGCAACAGCTTCGAAAGGATGGAATATCATATCAAAAGATTTCTGCAAAATTAGGAATATCCGTTATGGCTTGCCATCAGGCTATACAACATACTAAACTTAATGGAACACCAGAAAACCTTTCTCGCAAAGCGAGACCTCGAAAAACTGATAACAGAACTGATCACAGGATTCATCCACTATCTAAAGCGGACAGATTCAAAACTGCAGTCCCAATTCATAATGAAATATCATGAGATATGCATGAACAAATAAGTGGTAGAACAGTCCAGCGAAGGCTTAACGAGTTTCAATTATATGGAAGCATTGCCAGAAAGAAACGCAAAAGGACATTTCAACTGGACTCCCCAGCAATGGTCCAGAGTAATTTTTTCCGATGAATCGAAATTTAATCGATTTGGATCTGATGGTAAAGTATACGTAAGACGCTGCAAAGGAGAAGAATTTCATAAACATTGTATAAAACCAACCGTGGAAGATGATGGTGGGTCGGTACTCGTGTGGGGGTCAATGACAGCGAAAGATACAGGCCCCAATCATCAAATAACGGGGATTATGGATAGATGTGTATTTGGAAATTGCAAAAAATGTACTACTACCATTCGCTGAAGAATATATGCCACAAGAATGGATCTATCATGTGGATAATGATCCGAAACATTCCGCAAAAATCGTCAAGACATTTTTGAGCGACAACAATATTCGCGAAATGAAATGGCCGGCACAATCTCCGGACCTAAACCCCTTCGAGATGCTGTGGATTGATGTCGACAAACTTGTGAAAGCACAAAAACCGAAAAATATTAAAGAATTATACACTATAGTACAAGAAGCATGGAATTCGATACCTACAAGTAGATGTGCTTGTCTTATCGTATCTGTGCCGCGAAGGTGTGCTGCAGTTATTAAAAATAAGGGTCTGCACACGAAATATTAAGGTATTATAATTATGGGTCAAAGAAACTTGCGAAAATATAGACTTTTCGATATGTACGTAAGTACGTGTCCGCCGAAAATGTAACACTAAAATTTAAAAATATATGTTCAACCGATCTTCAGTTGTGGTATTGTCATTGTTTCTAGTTGTGGTATTGTCAGGAAAATGTAAATAATTTAAGTATGGATAAAAAACGATCACGTTTCATGGCATTTTTTATGCGTGCGTTCGTATATACATATGTCCTTTTTAGACCAATATAATCTAATTTCTGGTAGTTGCGTTACACCCATAATAAGCAATATGCCAATAAAAGTGTTCATTTCGCCTTTCATAACAGGCTGCCAGGCCTGTTGCTGTCTTCTGCTGCTAGATGAAGAATTATTTATGCATTGTACAGCATATTTATTTGTTTCTTCAACTATCATTTGTAGTATATAATCCGTGAAGAATAGTTTGTATAAAGGAAAAGGGTCATTGCAGTCAGTGTTTTCAATTAAAAATTCCTCTTCTTCCGAATACTTATTTATTACTGGACTTCTTTCTCTTATTTGCTGTCATTCTTTATCGTGATCCTCTTCCTCTGAATCAGACTCGGAATCTTCTTCCTCCGTGGTATACTCATTAACTTCGTTACCTAACGGTTCAACTTCATTCTTTGCGTTAACAAAATCCTCGTCTGCAGAGGTTGAGAGTATTTTTAATCTTAATTTATTTTTCCTGCTTCCATTTATAGATTCATCAGACAAATCACTTATTTCCATTACCATGTTATCTATTATTTATATCGGCAATAATTAAAAAAGGAAAAATGCTAACCACCTTGCTAGTTACACTTACTGTAAGAAATGTGTGGTCAGGATGAAAAAACGGCACGAGTCTTGTATAGATTCCAACACGAAGTTTTGTTTTGCGTGTCTTATCTTAACAAAATAAGTACAGTGTTTGAATAAGCGATAATAGCGCCGCCAGATGAAGTAAAGCATGAGTACGAACGTGTTAAACCCGACGAATGGGGCTTTCATTGAATGTATAGTATGTATGGTTTTCGTTTAATTTTTGTTCACATATTCCTACAGGTTTGCTGAATGCGAAATCAACATTTTAAAATGGTATCTCGATGCTATCGTATTAACACATTGCATGGGGGATATTTTTGATGATTTCATTACATTGAAAGTTTTACATTGTACATACGTTCTCGTCCTCTTCTCTCGGCGTACGCTTTTTTAGAGGGGACGCAAAATTTCCCCTGATCCCACAAAAATATAATCTTCGAAAATGAGGATAAGGGCTGAACGAAACATTGCTTCCTATTGTGATATCCGTTTTCAATGGCGATTTTCTTGGCGGTAGATCAAAGAATCGGATTAGTCGCGATCGTTCCTCTGAATCATAAGTTAAAAGTATTTTCTAGTTGCTTTCTTCGGACATTTCAACTAATAACACAGAAGCCCATGTAACTCAAATATCGTAAAGCACTTTACTTACGGGCAAGCTAGCTCGCACTAGATTTTCCCACGGTTGGTCTCCACCGGAAAAGTTTCACACGACATACCTCGAGGCTTTTACTAGAACGTCGAAAAGGCCATGGATGTTAGGTTGGTCTTGCAGTTGTTAAAACTTGCAGCCAGACCCATCAGTACTTACAGAGGGACGAATTTTGAGCTCTTTCGCTCGTTTTCGCAGAACATTTTCCGCCGACGGTTGTGCGCCTATCGCTTTCAAGGCACCCTTTATAACGAGGGAACTCTTCGAGTTTACAAGCTCGTTTGCGCACCCAAGTACCGACTGGCTGAAGCGATATTTTTCGTTCACGTATAGTTACCAGTAATGCAGGAAAACAATTTTTAACCGGATCAATCTTGGGTGAGATTATAATTTCGCTCTCTCTTTTTCTTTTTCATACGTGTATCTGTAATAAGATGAAATGAATATATTCCGCACAGCCTTTGACTTTGAAATTACGGGGAGGATGATTTGAACTGAAGTCTATGCCGGAACTTAAAGTAAATATAATACAATTTCAAAGGATTTTATTTCTAAAGCATCAGTATATCATTTTTTATGCCGTGATCATTTATTAACGCCACTTATTTGACATTGTTATAATTAAATGTAACTGAGGCTTTTGCAGGGGAAATTAATGGATCCTCAATTCAGTTTAAATTCAATCTCTGATTTCTAATTGAATAAAGAAAATACTTTAAGTACAAAGGGAAAATGAATTGAAATTAGCAATTTTTCCAGCACACATACATACAGATGTAACTTACATGTAATATGGATGTAACAGTATCAATACATATTTTGATAAGAATATCAAAGGAATTCTTAAGATTCGGATTGCGGTATAATATTAATATTAACATTACCTTCAACTATAATCATATTATTTTTAAGCCCATAATTCTAAAGCGATAAACACAACCATGCATTTAAATTGAAGCTTACAAATTGCCTATATTATTGAAGTCAGACCGTATACAGGGAGGGAATACGTATCGATACTGGAGCGTTAACTCGGAACTCGTTACGTTTCGGACAATTAATTACTCTGTTCGTAAAACTGCGGGGCGCCAACGATTTGTCTTCATTGGCGAAGAGTCTTATCAGGGTATACGAGCGGGGATGTAAGAAGAGGAAAAAGCGTGCTGAAGGTGAAAGAAGGGAGATTGGATCGTGGAGGAAGATAAAGGAAGGCAAGGAAGAGGGTGAAACGTGAACAGTAAGTTGCGAAGGTTGCAGTAGAGTACATGCGCCATTATACCACCTTGGTCCTTCCTATCGAATCATCCATCAATTGTTTTATAATATCGTGGCGTCGTTTGTCAATCTTTTTACCTCGTATGCGCACCCGATATATGCCCTCCAGGATATGGTTCTACCTATGCTGGTTGCTCGTACAATGACACGGCACGGTCTTGGAAACAGCTGCCGGGGAAATCAGAGATCTCTGAGGAACTCCACCACGTAGAAAATTGCTCGATTCTTCTTTGCTATTTTCGACGACATCTCCAGCATTTTACGTGGAATTTACGAAGAACAAACTTTTTTCACACCGATACTGAATTACGACCATTCTCAGGTACTTTGCCGAATTGTTTGTATTCTTGAATTTGTTAAACTGAAACGTGAGCTGCAATGAATTCAGCCTTTGAGTTTCACATTGCCTTATAAAAGTAAATAGTTTAATAACTCTGACTTATAGAGGAAAATAATTTGGCGTAGAACATTTTTCGTCAAGCAATCGAAAAAAGGAACAATTTAACTTAAATATATTAAATCCTAAATTACGGCTTCATATTTATTATTTATATAAAACATTTTAGTATTTTATGTAAAGTAAGATCGTAACTATGCGGCAAACTAAATGTTTCTTTTGTTAAGTATTATTATTACTATGATTAATAGCTGCTTTGATTAGTTCTCATAGTATTAGTTCTCTGTAATTATATGATGTCTCTCTGTAATATTATACAATATATTACTGTATTTAACAAAATATATTACTCCTGATTTACAGCAACTTTTTATTCTAAATTTAACATACAGAAATCGTGAGTTGAAAATGAACGTGATGAGCCACTTCATTGGGGTTATAAAGAGTCTGGTATGATAATATTGTAATATTAATCGTATATTACACAGGCAGAAGAATTTCAAATATTTCACAGTCAATAACCTATTCCTTCACACTTATTGAGTTTTCACACGATTGCAAATTATAGGTACAACAAGAGAAATTTTCATCCCCTTACATCATAGCATCAAACCAAACACAATTTTCTTCCTGCTAATGCGAAATGATCCGAAACGCTTAAATGTACCGTATTTTATGGTAACATGGAAAATGGCTAAACCATTAGTTAAGGCGAATTTGTGGTAACTGGACAATTAGTGGTTTAATCATTTGTAGAGTTTCCAGTCAATATGCCCTCGTAACTGAGTGTGACCGATATTCGTGTATGTTACATATAGAATTTAATCATATGAAACTCCAGTGCCTACATATCGTATAGATAGAACGCAGTGATTATCAATATACAGGGTGTTTCTTAAATGCATGTTAATACTTCAGGGGGTATATCTACACAGTGGAAAACAAGTAAAGAATGTCATATGCGGGATTGGGAGATATCTGGCGCCTCCTATCAGAAGAACGAAGAGAGCAGAGGAGATAAGAGCATGAAAGACCCAAAGTAAGCACCTAAGATCAGAGGGGCTCGTGGCGCACTAGTTAGTGCAGGCGACTCCGGAGCTCGGGGATCGGGGTTCGAATCCCCACGACGCTTCCAATTTTCTCTGCTGTTCCACACCGCTATCCTTCCCACACATATGAACATTAGGGTGGTCCTTAGTTATACTTGATGAAATTTTTTTTTCGAATTTTTCTGATGGCGTCCGCTCAATGGTTCCATTTGATGAAAAAATGATTATGTCCAAGTTTCATCGCAACCGGATAACGGGAAAGGGTGCCACCAGGGGTTTTATTATTATTCATCTTCAGCTCTTTAAAGCGCGCGCCCGCCAGCCGGGCTACGCCTATGCAAGAGGTTAGACCGGTACTATCTCGCAACCATCCTTGTCGCACTAATGACCGACGCATAGGCGCAAAGGAACATTGACTCTGGGCTTGTCCCGCCACACTGTGTATTATTGGCAACTCAATAACTACAATTTATGTGCATTGTGCTTTCAGTTAAATACTTATATGACTGTGATAATACTATTACCATTCGTTCAAAGTAAATAGGACGGCTCTAATAACTGTTCCGTACATTGCTATTGAAACAAATGATAGATTAAATAGAAGATCTTTCAAACAGTTTTTGTATTTGTCTTATAAGATTTCTCAACCTTATTGAATGGTCCTGCCACGTAATTACAGTTTGCTTCTTAATTCTGTTACCATCGTAAAACAATTTGATGTTATTCCTCGAGACTAAGGAAAATTTATTCTTGGAACCAAACTCTAAGGGCTATCAATACCTGCGAAAATCCTTTTCGCTCTATAAGGCATTTTGTTAAAGGATGATCATAAAACAGCATAGACCTTTTTATTACCCCTATATGAATTAGATAATCTTAAGGTATTTTTACAAAGTAATTTAGAAAATAATCAACCGCTTGAAGATTATAAGGAATTGTTAGAATTGTCGCTTCTATTTCTTGGAGATGTAGCGAATCGGGAAATATCTTTTCAAAGACCGGGTGCCATGCATCACGCGCGATGGATGGCAAAGGCAATTGATTGTTTAAAAATATTTTTATTTCGCGAAGAATTTAATTTAAGTGCCGAGGAATATAACGGTATTTGCGCCATTTGCATTTTCATTGTTAGGGTCTATGTAAAAGTGTGGTTCCGCGCGCCTTTTGTAGCTGAAGCAGCAAAAACGGATTTAGATTTTTTTTAAAATATGGTATTATATAATGATGTCGATGATACCATATCGCAGGTGGCAATAAGAAAATTTACAAACCATTTATGGTATTTAGGTCCAGAGCCGATTGCAATGGCATTTTTTGATAGCAATATTTCTCCAAATATAAAAAGATAAATGGTTAAAGCTTTAGAGTCTCCGGAAGAGGATAGTAACATTGATCACAGTCCAAAACAATTTAACGCAAAATTAGAAGATATTTCAGTGTTAATTGGAAAAGGCATTCAGTATTTTGTTATTAAAGAAACCAAATTGTTTTTTAAAAGATTCCATATAAATACTACATTTTTGCAAAACGATCCTGTGACGTGGTACCAAGACGATAATTACAGACAAGCCCTTGATATAATTTCGAAATTGAAAGTTGTAAATGACATCGCAGAGAGAGCAGTAAAATTAATTTCAGAGTACAATAAATGTATTGTAAATTTATTATATAACTTGACCTACATATGAGCGTAATAATTTTGCAACAAAATTATAAATAAAGAAACCTTTTGTGAAGTGAAATAGCTGTTAGTTAAAATCCCGACGTGCATGCGTAGCACGCGGCCGCGAACTACACGGCCGCGCGGTCGCGCGTTTTTGAGCAATAATAAAACCCCTGGTGGCACCCTTTCCCGTTATCTGATTGCGCTGAAACTTGGACATAATCATTTTTTCATGAAATGGAACCATTGAGCGGACGCCATCAGAAAAATTCCGATGTCGAAAAATAAGGGCCACCCTAATGAACATATGTCCGACATACCTTAGTTTTCGAGTTACGGATGGTTACAGAAGAAAATGTCGAAGCACCCACTCCCTTGCACCAATACAAGCTGCTGTATGCCCTATGTAGTACGTCTTGACCTTATCTAATACTTGTAAATAATATCCGTCGATATGAAGCATCAAAGATTTGATGCAGTCGGTGCCTTATTCAAGCGAATAGTGTTAGCCGCAGTCAGTAGTGTTCCATCATAATGAACATGTCTCATCACAAGATAATCCATACGTAAGCCAAAGTCAAAGCATCAACAACAGTTTTCTGTTAATACGTGTAAATTGAACTGTTTACTTCAGTTTAATGGAACGACCTTCAAGTAGTACTGCACAATATGCCCCTGAGTATCCGGTCAACATTGTGGCTTATGCACAATGTTGCTCCGCCTCATTTCCATCGTTCAGTGCGAACGTTCTTGGACAACACCTTCGCAAACCGATGGATAGGGCGAGGGGACTCATCGCATGGCCACCACGCTCTCTTGATCTCAATCCATTAAACGTTTACCTTTGTAGCCTTTCTAAAACTATTATGTATGCCACGGCAGTGAATAGTATGTACGATCTGCAAGAAATGATACAAAATGGATTTGAGACTTTTCGAAGAGTACCAGGTATTTTTGAGAGAGTGTGGAACTCAGTGTTGCGATGTGCATGAGTGTGTGTTGAGGCAAGAGGCGGGCACTTCGAACATTTTCTTTAACCGTTTGAGTGCCATTGGTCCTTGCAAAAATACGGTCGAAAAATGTCAGTGGTCTTTCGTATAATTGTACTTCGTTTACTTCGTCTTTACCTATAGACGTCGAATACGTTTACTTCTTTCTCGTTCCTTTCAATGTGAAGTTTCGCATTTTCGACGTGGAACCGGTGAAGCGCGATCGCGCTGTCCAGTATTCAAACAGTTAATCATCCGTAATTCGAATACATGTATCTCGGATATACCTATATACTTCATATGACATTTTTCACTTGTTTAGAGTGTCGATATACCCCTTGAAGTATTGACATGCATTTAAGGAACACCCAGTATATTCATAGAGTAGGATGGTACCACGAATCGAATCCATTTTTACGCAACAAAACTTTAATGTTTAAATTCCATTGGCCCGCGTTATTGGTGGATGCATTATGCATGAACATTTTAACGTTGGACAATCATTGTCAATAGAACTCTCTTGGCTGAAGTTCATTATTCCTATTTCAATGGAATTTCGACGGCTGGTACAGTGAAATTTGTCGCCGAATTCCCAACGATATTAAGCTTCTATTATTTTCGGTAAACTTGTGATTGTGACATGTTTACTATCGTAACGAACCAAATATTCTGCGAATCGAGAGTAATGAAAGGTAACTTTATTTATAATTATGGAATATAAACCCGGGTTCCAATATAATGCTGAGGAATAAAAAAGTTATGTAAATGGCTTTGGGTCGTTTCAAAACAAGGTATATATAGAACTTTTTAAAATTATGTGTTGCACAAAAGGAAGATTACAATTCTAAATATAATTAAAATAATTAAGGACTTTACTAGATGATAATAACCGATGACAATAATTTATCTGAAAATTCAACCAGAAAGAGAATCTTATTACAACTGCAGAGATTTCATAAAATAATTATTCAATTTACAATTGCATTATTTTTTAAGTTACACGCGTCTGTGGACTATTACAATCGTATATCAATTGTATTTAAATCAAATTTTCTCATTTATCATTTTGAATTTAATACGCAAAGACATACTTTTTATGCAAATATGAAAGTGGTCATAATATTAATATGTGAAATGTAGTTAAAAGACTATTTTGGAAAATATTTCCTAGAAATTTAATAAAATATACGTAGACGACTGTAACCATCGTGTGCCGATTATAATCAGGTATAGATTCAAAATTCTCCAAATGTTATGGGTGGTATATACACATTACCATCTTGTAAGAAGATCTTTAATAGCAAAAGTTGAAATTTGTTGCGGATTTGTCTATTAATCAAGAGAACGTGTAAAATAAGGTCGGCGAAATGATAGCACAGTATAAAGAATGAAACGTTTGTCTTACAAAAATGAAACAATTTCAAAGAACAACAACACTTTTTATTATTATTTAATAAAGTGTTGGTAAAGTTTTAAATAATCTGCGGATGTAATCTTGCGATTAAATGCTCCATTCTCCTTCAATGTAGTTCTTCAATTTATTAATGGTTTGAAATTGCCTTTTTCTACTATAAACTCTTCGAACAAAGTGTCCCTAACTGTTCTCAATGATATTAAATCGCATGAGCGTAAACTGCAGTATTATCCTGCTAAAAAATAAAACTGCTGCCAGCAATGTGTACTGCATGCTTCTTAATTTCTTCTTCTATTAAATTTCGGTAGACGATGTTATTCACTCGGCTTTCAATGAATAAGATCAGTCAGTCTTTCCATCGTAGCCAATTCTCGTCCAAACAACTGCATTGCCTCCACCTATTTGACGCTGCACTTTTGTCAATTCCCTTTTTTTATATGCGATGGTAATAATAATCGAAGCCGTCTGGATCATTCACTGGATCAGTGGATTAAATCATCTACTATACAAGTTTCGCAAAATGCAAAACTATGCTTCCTATGTCCCGCTGTCAATGCATGTTGCCGTTTCAGTTTTCAGTTTCTAGTATTAGTTTTAACACCAGTTTTGTTAGCAATTGTACCTGTGGTAAGGCACAAGTTTTATGCAACACGCAAACTGGTACGTTTTTGAACAAGCATATACAGCAGGTGATCGCCCATGGTTCTTCTTTGTACCATAATTATCCATCTTTCAACAAGTCGTAAATAACTTTCCGGCTTCATTTTATTGACTTTGAAATTCATAAATTTTGTTTTCTTAATTCTAAAATTGTTTGCATTTTCCATTGTTCAATTTCTCCCCGCGTCACATTTTTGTAACGAATATTTGTAATGCTTCAAGGATTAACTGCTAAAACGAATAATCGAAGTAATCAAAAATAAGGGAGGACGCACATATTACTACATAGTAATAAAAAGTGTAATAGTTCTTTCAAACTGTTTCATTCTTGAAAGTGTGCCGTCATTTCACCTGTCGTATTTTACACGTTTTCTCGATTAATGCGTGCTGTCTTTTTGTCCAGGAGTGTATATGGCTGTCATAAAGGCATGCAGATTGAAATGCAATAAATCAGTACTAATTCCATAAAAGATAACTTGGTGCATAAAAATAACGATCATTTGTATAACAATACAGGAAAGGGTAAAGCAGCATCGACATGATCTGATTATCAACTTCTTTTATTTTTGTGTGAAATGAAATGTTGCGACAAATAGTTTTGCGCTCGTCGGTTGGTCGACATTAAATAAAAAAGAATAGGTTCTAAGTTATTGGAAAATAATCGGAGACTCCAATTAACATGTGAGACAATAGAATCGATTAGTTTCTACTAACTTGTAACCAATTCATTGTTTGATACCAGACTAATGAGGACAAAACTACTTGTCGAATTCTTTCGTTCTTAACCTTAATTTTTTGTATATATGAGAGATTTTGTACTACTTATTATTACTTATTACTAATTCCTCAAATTTTAATCTGCTTGTCTTTATGCGCGCTATACAAACAACGATTATTCACATTTCCACAATTATGACACAAAAAAGTAAGGTATTAACTTTACTGACAAATCTGCAATTCATTACACGAAGCCGTTCAATTTTATCTTGTTGTGTTTTGCATAAATAAATATGCTTCCATCAACATTTCTTTAAATAAATATAAGAATGAAAGAGTTAGTAAACAATTGAATGTATGAAATATTTGATACTTGACACACTACGTCCTCAGCATAATAGACAAGCCACGCGTAATTGCATTCATCAATTTATTATCGAAGCTAGTGGTTTTTCATATCAAAATCAGTAATCAGTATTAACAGTGGTGACATAGATAGACAACAAATTAGTCATACAGACCAGGTTCTAGCACAGCTGATCATGCCATCAAGAATTGAGGTGAAACTATCGTTTTGTATAATGCTACAGTCACTATTCGCCATTAAGCGGCTATTTGAAGCCACAAGGATTCTCCTGGCTTCAAATCTAGCTACGTACATCTCTCTATTCGCTTTTCTAGAAAGAATTCATCGACCTGAAACGAAAGCCGCTCGATGACGAAGATAATAAGGACTCGTTAGCTCCGTAGAGTCGTTGGAAGACTGAAACCGTTTCCTAGCGGCTCAGCCAAATTCCTACCAACTTTTTCCATCCCGATTGCGTTCGTTTCACTGCACCCTGCGAAATCAGCTTTTTAAAATGCTGGCAATTTCCATTTTTAACGACTCACGTAGAGATAGCTGCCGGTTACCGGGGATTTATTTTCTGCATCAGACAGTTCCATCGTATAAAGAAAATGAATTTGCGTGTCATAGTGAAATGCTAGATTGTAACATTTCGATGTATTGCACAATTTTAATAGTTCTAGTCGAAAATGATATGTATCATTTTTGTTAATGATTAATTGTTAATGTAGGGGATGTGGGTTTAGTGATTCGATGACAGAAATATATGCATAAAACACAATGTATATTTAAACTGAATATGTAATAATTAAGAGGGCAATAAAATTATGAACTATGAAGAGCAACTAAATTACATTTTTCACTTGTAACATTCACACCCCGACCTACTTCGTTTTTAATAACAAACTTCGCGTGTCTCATAACATTCTTATCTCCATGCATACACTGTTCTTTATTTCTTTGATAGAACTAGTTAAAAAATGTAAGCCTTACACAAAATCATTCCCACGTGAATGCAAACATTTTTCTTTTGGATAGACACCTCTCCTATAACTGAATTTATAATACATGGAATTAATATAATATTAACGCATCATACGATTGATGGACAATTTACACCCATGAAAATACTAGATTCTGAAATGGAAAGATCGTCGAACTACTGTCAACAACCTATTTCCTATGTTGAAAGCATCAGCCATGTAACATCAGTTCCAAGTATACTTCCATTTTTAGCGTAAACACAACACGCATCAGTAAATTGGAAGGCGAAGGAAAGTGTAACGTTTAATATGTAGTGATTTTCGTCTAACGTAAGATTTTAAGGTATAATTCAAATTAGATTAAAGTATTATTTATTGTAAGAAAATGCAAGGCAGGATGACGGTGGGGGTGTCAAAAGTAATAGATTCGAGTTTGTAAAAAGTTGTATTATATTCCTTTATTCGAGCGTCTGCTCCAAACGTTCGCATAAGACTAACCATTGGGCCCCGTGCTCGCTATTGCGAGCCGGTCCCCTTACATTTCGTCTGTTATTATAATCAGCGATAAGGGCGCTGGCCCCTTGGCACGGCTCTTGCCAGCTAGTCGTGCTTACATATAACACGAAGCTCGGCTCCGTCGCCTATTCTTACATTCGGCCAACCTGACGACACGCCTGTCCTCAGGCACTTCTCCGAATATATCGGCCAAACGTTCTTTTGACAATTATTGCGTACTCAGGACGCCGTCAATACTAATGCGGTTCCACTACTCCGGTGGCCCAGGCGTAACCAATACCCTTTCTGACCACTTTCGTAAGTACCGTCACTTTCGACCTAGAGCCTCGGCCCATCCTCAGTCACCCGCAACCCGGGAACAGTACCCTTTCTGATCACTGCCTCTAATTAGAGCACAGCAACCCAGGAAAATACTGCATACCCCTTCTAGTTGCCACTTATCGCCTACGGCACTCATTTAGTCCCCGTAGCGATACTAATCGTCCACAACACACCACGTCTCCCTTGACCGTGTTCGTGTGTGTGGCGTCGACGGCAGCAACCTCGCTCCCCGTCCGCATACTATAAGACGAAGATGAAGCAAGACGCCTGGCCACCGTGGCACCGTTGGAAAACACATTTCCGACGTCCCCTGTGCTGCCTCATCATCCGTCCAACCGAGCCAGCCACCTAGGCCCTTGACCAACCCTCTCAGTCGGTCTTCTCCTTCTGTCTCTGTATAAGCATAACAAAAAAATATGAGTATCTCATTAAATTAGCGTCACTCATTCTGTGACCGCTACCATCCGTCGACACACAGTCGATGCGGCGTATCCTCACGCCCACACATACAGTCACATATACATATCTGCGCATCTATACATAAGCCTTCTACTCCTGTCATTAACTACTCGATTCAGGAACCTGAATCGAGATCCACGGCTTCATGTGATCGGCAGCTGCTACTGTCCTCATACGCTTGACCCCTTCTCTCAGATCCTCAACCTCGTAGCGGTCATTTGGTAACACCGTTCGGACTCGAAACGGTCCCTTATAGCGTGGGAGTAACTTCTTGCTACCCCCCGTCGCTGGTTCGCTTGTGATCTGTACGAGCACAAGATCCCCGACCGAATACTTCGGTGCATCTCGTCGTGCCCGGTCATAGCGTTCCTTCTGCAGTCGCTGCTCTTCCGTGATATATTCCGACATATTCCGTCGGAGTTCCGTCAAGTCTAGGCGGTCTACCTCCTCCTGGATCGCACTCAGGATTTGCCCTTCGGCTGTGCCCCTTACGTCGCAACCTATGAGTGCCCTCATTGGTGTGGTGTCAATCGCCTTATTGAACATCGTGTTCAACGCGCTTTGCACGTCCTTGACGTCCTTATCCCAATCTCGGGGGTCCTTTCCTGCCGCTGTCGTCGCCAATGCGTCTACAATGGTCCTATTGTAGCGTTCACATTGCCCATTGGCTCGCGGTGTCGCTACCGCATTCAGCGTATGTTTCACACCATACGTCTCACAGAAAACTTTAAATTCCTTTGATGTGAAACTCGTCCCTCGATCGCTAATGATTCTCGTCGGTACACCGAACAGGTGGGTGAGACTCATGAGGACCTTGATCGTGTGTCGGGTCTTCTGGTCCTTCACTGGTTCGATCAACGTGAACTTCGTGAATGCGTCCACGATAACAAGCAAATACTTGTTCCGCTTGTTGCTCGTTTCAAATGGGCCTACATGATCTATACATCTATGTATGTAGGGTGTGAAACGGGATTGGTACCTTCTCAATCGGGTGTAGCTTGCACATCTTCTTGCCGGACGTACGCTTGTAGTAGGCACACTTTAAACACGCTTTAATGTATTTAACTACAAAGCGCCGCATTTTGGCAAACCAATAGTTCCGCTGAATTCTTTCGAGCGTCTTTTCCACACGTAAGTGCCCCGCGTCGTCGTGGCATAGCCGGCATATTTGTAAGCGAGCGCTCTTCGGCACCACCCACGCTTTCCGCCCATCCGTCAGACGACGATAAACTTTATCGTTCTTCAAGACGTACTCTTTCTGATAGTGTTTCGCCTCCGGGTGTTCTTTTGCATCAGCCAATATCGTCCTAACGCGTGCAATTTGGTCGTCCTGCAACTGAGCAGCAGCTGCAATCCACTCAGTTTCGGTAATATCGACATATGTCACCTCGAGGATCGGTTGAGGGTTCCGACTTAGTGCATCTGCATGAGCCATCTTAACGCCTGGTCTGTATTCTATTTCAAAAGTATACTCTTGAACCTCTAACCACCAGCGTCCCACGCGAGGTAACAAATCTCTCTTCGAAAAGGTCGTTCGCAGCGCATTACAATCCGTTACGACTTTAAACTTGCGGCCCAGCAAATAGACCCTGAAATATCGTAATGCGAACACTACCGCCATTGTCTCGAGTTCGTAGGAGTGGTAATATCGTTGATCAGCGGTGGTTTGCTTACTAAAGTATGCTATCGCAGTCATACTACCATCCTCCAACCGCTGTAGTAGGATCGCTCCTACACCGAGCGAACTTGCGTCTGTGTGCAGTTCGGTGGGTCGACTTTGGTCAAAGAATGACAGAATGGGACGTGTAGTCAGGCGTTCCTTGATGACGTTAAAAGCCCGCTCCTGTGACTTTGTCCACTCCCAACGTTGGTTCTTTCGTGTCAGGCGCGTAAGAGGTTCCGCAAGCGTCGCAAAGTTCTTAATAAACTTGCGAAAATAGCTGGCAAGCCCCATAAATTGACGAACTTGCTTCACCGTCTGTGGCGGTTCCATTCTCATGACCGCATCGATCTTTCGCTGTCCTGGTTTGACACCATCACCGCTGATTTCTCGGCCAAGATACTCTATCTCCCGCTTGAAAAATGAACATTTTTCGAGCTTAAGCGTGAGGCCGTGCGCTCGGAAGGCCTCCAACACTGCACGCAGCCTTTGCATGGCCTTAGACGGAATGATGACGTCATCTAAATACGGAAAAGCGATTGTGCCCTTCAATGGCCCGAGCACTCTGTCCATTAAGCGTTGGAATACAGCCGGAGCATTCGTCAAGCCAAACGGCATCCGCAGAAATTCGTAATGCCCCTCAGGTGTTACGAACGCCGTTTTCGCGATCGAGTTCGACGCAACCGGTACCTGGTAATACCCCGATGCTAAATCCAGTCCGGTAAAATAACTATACTCTCCGAGTCTATCGATCTGGTCGTCTATCAATGGCAGTGGGTATTTGTCTTTAATCGTTATTGCATTCAATTTACGGTAATCGATACACAATCGATAGTCACCCGTTTTCTTCGTCACCAACGTGATTGGACTCGCATACGGTGATTCCGACTCTCGTATCAGTCCGTGGCGTAGCAACTCGTCTATCATGTCGCGCACGATCCCCTTCACGCTCTCCGCTAAGCGATAAGGGCGATAGACGACAGGTTCGTCCGTTAAGCATCGGATTTCCATCGCCGTCGCGTTTGTTTTCCCGAGGTCGCGCATAGACGTCGACACGCAGTCCCGAAATTCTTCCATCAATTTCGAACATGCGGCCTTAACGGCATTGTCCACTTCTCCCATGTTGGGTTGCATCTTTGACAATGGTTCGCAGACGCATATTTCCGCTAACCTGTCGAAGTACGGACCCTCCCTAGCCGTAATTTCCCTAAATATTAATCGTTTGCCGTGCTTGATCATAACGATGTGTTCCTGTTGGATAAAATCTCGACCAACAATAACGCTGTACGGCGTATAGCCATCGGACACCACGAACGATTTTACATTGGCAGATGCCCCCTGGATTGTAACGTTAATAAATGCTACTGTGCAAGACGTTACCGTTTGCCCCGCAAATCCGCGCAATACAATGTCTTCGACATTGGTCTTTTCGATATTCAATCGTAGTGCCACCGATGACTGCATCACCGTGCACGCGCTTCCCATATCGACCAAACTGTTTACCTTACGGCCGTTCACGCGAATGGTCAACTGATACATGTTAACATAAACATTTGGACTAAGAAGATGCATTACCTCTTGCTCCCTGCACTCCTCCCGGCGATGTCCGGCCTTCCTACAGATAGGGCACCAACTGCCCTTCCTGCGGCAATCCCGTGCCAGGTGTCCCGCAATCCCGCAGGTGTAACACTTCGGGCGGCCGCTCCTCTCGTCCGTCGTCCGCTCCTTTGGTACCGCGACCGTCCCTGATCGTGGTGGTGGGAACGTCGCCCTCGGCGGCACACGAACTCTTGGACGTGTCGATCGCGACTCGTCCCGCGGCATGTCCCCCATGCTGCTCAGGTAGGCATAAATTTCGTTCGCGTCCGTCAATTTGGCGGAGCGAACTGCCCTCGCAATTCCCTCATCGGGAATCCCCCCGATGACCATATCCACGAGATACCCATCTGGAATCGTGATGTCCAGTTTCCTCAGCCGGTTCAGCTTCTGGAAGCAGTAGTCTCCCAGGGCTTGTCCAGGGCGAGCCTCATAGTTCCCCGCCTCCTTGAACAATTTATTGAAGGGTACTGTCTTTCGGAACTGTGCCACCAACAGCACCTTCACCTCCCTCCAGGTAGACGCCACACGTTGGCGCGTGTCGTACCACTGCCGCGCGTGCCCCTTCAGGCGTGTGGCACTAAGGCGCATGACGGATCGGTCATCCCAATCGTATTGCCTCGCCAAATCGTCCACATGCCGGATCCAATTTTCGACCGTCATTTCGTCCTTCGCCGGATCAAATATGGGGATGAGTTGCTCATCCCCTGGGCGAGCATGCGACGGGCTCCTCGTACGCGAGCTCGAGGAACTGGAGAGTTCGTGGATCATATTCTCCAGCCGCTCCAGTCGTGCATCGTCGTAGGACTCCTGTCTTCGGCGCCTCGGTGGTGTTCGCGATCTCCGTCGTGAAGGTCACCGCGATCGGCGAGCGAGACTCTCCACCAGTCCCTCCAGTCTCTCAAGACGGGAGTCTCCTCGCTCCTCCACGCAAACGCGTTCCTCGGATGGCGAGGGAGAGTGACGTCTCTTGCCGACACTCGCCTCGCTGTTCGCGCGACTCGAGCGTTCCATATTCAACGCACAAAATAATAATAACAACGGTATAACAGTACAACGTAACACTAACAATATAACAGTATAACAGCAACAATGTAACAACGTAACACTAACAATATAACAGTGTAACACTCTATCACTTTCCCACAGCAATCCGCGACTCGGTCGATCCCACTTCTGATTTGTAAGAAAATGCAAGGAAGGATGACGGTGGGGATGTCAAAAGTAATAGATTCGAGTATGTAAAAAGTTGTATTATATTCCTTTATTCGAGCGTCTGCTCCAAACGTTCGCATAAGACTAACCATTGGGCCCCGTGCTCGCTATTGCGAGCCGGTCCCCTTACATTTCGTCTGTTATTATGATCAGCGATAAGGGCGCTGGCCCCTTGGCACGGCTCTTGCCAGCTAGTCGTGCTTACATATAACACAAAGCTCGGCTCCGCCACCTATTCTTACATTATGAATGAAAATCTGGCGGATTTTAAAGGTACTCATATTTCACTTTTGTTTTCACCATCGGTGGAGTGTTGGTCCGCTTTATTTATTATAATAGGAATTCTTTGAGCGTCAGACCTAACAAACTATTACTAGTACTCTATATATAGCACAATGCGTGCCTATCTCGAGCTTATTCAAAGGACCACTGAGAGAACTGACAGTAAGGTCTTGATGTGTGGAAGTTTGAGCTGTACTCTACTAGAGATTGTCCCTAATAAACTATGCTTCAGACCAACTACCGTTCTGATTGAGTGACAATTTTCTATCTGCTCTACCTTCTGTCTCACTGTGGTGGTTTCTTGTGCGATGTTAATAAGTGCTGTTTCTTGTTCCTTCTCCTGACTGCACACTAGGCTGATCCTTATTTACTCTCGGTCGAAATTTTGTGCGATTTTTTGACATCAGTTCCCTGTATCCGTTTCAATGCCAAAGACAATAAGTTCTGCTAAATTTGATTGCAATTTAACAACGGGAAGGGATCCCTTAAGAGTGTTTTTTCGATAATGACCTTGCCGATGTGCTGTTTCTTGAAGCGCATACCTCTTTTACACCTTACGCCAATGAAGGGTTCACCACGCGTAACGCGCACTCCCTAGCTTCGTCGCACCAATGGCAGCAACCGCTCTATTGGTCTCGAAGCCTCGGTACCACGGGGCTACCTTACGGCGTTAGGAATTTAAACTTATTATAATATAACAGTGCCATAAAGCGTTTTATCATATAGAAGACTTGCAATTGTATACACGTATGAATGGGAAAGGCTAGGTTAACGAATAATTATATAAAATTATGAGTCCGTAAAGCTTTGAGCTATGGGAATCAAACATTGTTGAAAAACGTTTTATTACATTGCCAAAAACAAGTTTTGGTAAATATCTAGAAAAGGGGACTCATCGCCGATTTTGTTGATTTTCAAATATGTTATCAAGGACAGTATTCTGAACAACGTTTTCCTCTATATATCTGCCTTAGTTTCAGAGATATTCGCAAAAAAGTTATGTTACTAATACACATCATTCTGGCGGACGGTTGTCTCGCGGCAACCGCATTTTTATGAAGCCGAAACCCAATTTAACCCATTGATGATAATCATTTTGCCTGCCCACCGTCAGGCGGTCCGCAACGCTAGAGTGAAGTGCGCAAGTGACAGTTATATTATAGCATGTACCATATACATTTTCCTACACATATTTCCCTCTGCATCTGCGAAACTAAAGCTGTGCAGTGGTCATATGTATAGGAAAAAATTGTTCAGAATACTGTCCTTCGTAACATATTTGAAAATCAGAATAATCGGCGATGAGTCCTTTTTTCTAGATATTTATCCAAATTTGAATTAGCTATGTATGTATTTAGCTATTGAATGCAAATCCAAAGGAAAAGCGGAAATTCCAATTACTTTATGAAAAATAAAATCCAATAGAACGACCTCGTATAACGAGGTCCTATCAGCATGCACTTATACTTGACATGAGTTAACACTTTGACTATCATCCGAAATGACGAGGAAATCGCAGCAGGCCGCGCCTGCTATGTGTAAGTAGAAGAATGAAAACAACGCAACGCACTATTTTATATAGTTGTTCGTTAACCGAGCTTTTTCCACTCACACAAACACATAATCGTAGGTTTACTGTATGATAAAACTCTTTATTGGAGTTTTATAATGTCTATAGTTTAATATGTACTATGCAGTTTTAAGCGGCTATTAATAAGGCCAAGAATTTAAAAGAAAACTTCTTTATTCCAATGGTTCGACGAAACGTTTCAATAACAAGGTTGTTATCCTCTTCAGTCGATTAAATTGTCTGTAGGACGGATGGATAATATAAGTATAAAATATATAAGAATATAACATATAAATATAAGGTAGAAAGTAAGTGCTATTATAAAACCAGTTCGAAGTCAAAAAAACGCAATTATGAGAAATTGTAATAAATATGTTGGATGTGAACAAGTAAATAAATAAGTAAATAAAATCGTTACAACGGTAGAAAAAACGCTTTTTGACTCACTCCAAGAAGTCCTAGGATGTGATCCTTTACAATAATTTGCCCTAGGTGCTGTCGTCTCAGATGTTAGTTAAGACTGAGGTGCGTTAAACATTTGAACTTGGGGTGAGTCAAACGGGTCGGGAGAGGTGGAAAATGGTCGTTATTTATGTCTTTATTTTAAAAACATTTACGTGTAGTTTGTTTATCTAAGAGGCCACTAGTTGGTATCGGTCAGTGCAGATGTCGCTTGTACTGCTAACTGTAACGGATCGTAGGTCGATAATTTACGTCGATCCGGAAACGGAAACACGTCGCTCGAAGATGAGTAAAGGTGTTATTAGTGATTCCATTCACAACGTGCGCTCATTGAACAGGAAGCAGTAGTGGAAAGCACATAGTAGCGGAAAAATATATAAACCAAAACTAAACATATAAACTAAGCAGTTGACATAGGAACCCTCTGTGAAATTAAGTTAAAATCGAAACCAGGTCCGTGTAGTATGATGAGATATTAACAGATTCAAACTTCCTATTAACACTGTTCTCCTTCATTATGTGCAGGGACTCGGCTATCGTACGACGCCAATTATTAGTGTCCCTGTGCAAGACCTCAGTATCCTCGAAATTAAAAGAGTGGCCAAGCTCGAGCACGTGTTCCGTTAAGGCGGTTTTTTGCATACAGTGTACAAGGCTATACTTATGCTGGTATATCCTAGTCGACAACAGATTATGCGTCTGGCCCACGTAGCTCTCCGAGCAATTACCACACGGTATTTTGTATACCACATCCGTTAATTTAGTAACACTAATTTTGTCTTTCCCTTTATGAAAAAAGGAAAAGGCATTGCATTTATTAGTGTAAACGCAGCGGATATTAAATGATTTCAGAATGTGGCTGAGATCTATTCCGGGGATATGTGGGAGCAAGACAAAGTTGTTAGACGATGGATCACCCGTACGCTGGAGTTTTTCGTTGTATACCCTGATTGGGTGATATAACTCATCCACACGTTTTTTGATAAGGTGTTTGATAAGGTCTAGCGGGTATCCATTCTTTTTTAACACGTTGACTGCCACGCGTGTTTACAACAAAATCCCCGTCAGGCCATGAGAACTTTTGCTGTCACCCGAATACGGGTGACGTGGCCTGATGAGAACTTTTGCTGTCACCCGAATACGGGTGACACGGCAGTTAACGTGTTAAAGTGTTAATACTGATTTGAATATTATCTCACAAAGATACCAACGAGTAATCGTCTGGGATGGTCACACCATTAATTTTGTCAACAAAACACACAAATTATAAAAATTCAGAAAAGCAACTAAAAAAAAAATTCCGTCGTCGAGACTCGAACTCTCGATACTTTCCACAGCAGCTGAACGCTCTAACCGCACGGCTACCGCTGCTGGTGAAATCTGACGTTACATTAACGACTGACTATCGAAGGCATTTTTAATAAAATCTCATTTTTCAAAAAAACGGTAAGGTTTACAGCAACATTGTATTAAACTTTTTTGTTTCCCTGATCAAGATCTACATGATGATAGAAAGTTTTTTTTGTTTGGAGGATCTCGGATTTTTCACCTTTAAGGGCGATTTTTGGAAAAACGCGTGGCTATATACGCCTAAAATTTTAGCATCGTAATCTACGCACTGAGACCTACAATTTGAGCTATCGCACGTTAAAAAACCAGAAATACAAACGAGGTCCTCCCCTTGTAAGATGCAGCAGGTTGATTTACAAATCATTTATGGTATTTCAGTAGGGAATCAATAGCTTTAGCATTTTTTGATAAAAATGTTTCTTGCGATATTAAGATAGAAACGGCCAAAGCTTTACAACAAGACCGTTAAAGAAAGTTTATGGAGATGTGTGCCTATTTCGTACTCTAGTGTTCGAGTGGTTTAAAAATTGAAGAAGGGGAGGAAAGAGATCCAAGACGTAACAGACGGTAACATTGAAAATGTCGGTGAATTTTTTTGAAAAAAAACCATTGCTTGAGCATTTGAATAATTGCTCACCTAGTTAATACCAATAACGAAACTCTTCTACGTGAAAACTTGTACTAGACAAAATTTTGCTTCCAAACGGTGTCGAAAGTGCTCACTTCCGAACAAAAGGGAGCACATAAATCGCTGCCTATCCAAAAGTTTTTGGTGAAATACATAATTCCCGTGTCGGAATATCCAGTGTACTTACCAGATATAGCCCCCTGTGACTTTCATTTGTTCCCCAAGATCAAATTGGTACGGAAGGGGACGCGTTTCCGTCGATGCGGTGAAGAAAAAAGCGACGGAGTAGATGAACAACCTGACACAAAAGGACCTGCAAGATTGCTTCCAACAATGGAAGATTCATATAGAGCGGTGTAGGAATCGGGGAGGAGGCTGCATTCAACGGGGTAACATGTCCATTGAGTACTTTGTTACATAAAAATTAGTAGCGCTTCAGGCCAGTTACTTTAGTACCAGGCCATGTACATTAGGGTGGCCCTTATTTTTCGACATCGGAATTTTTCTGATGGCGTCCGCCCAATGGTTCCATTTGATGAAAAAATGATTATGTCCAAGTTTCATCGCAATCGGATAACGGGAAAGGGTGCCACCTGGGGTTTTATTATTGGTCAAAAACGCGCGACCGCGCGGCCGTGTAGTTCGCGGCCGCGCGCTACGCATGTACGTCGGGATTTTAACTAACAGCTATTTCACTTAAGAAAAGGTTTCTTTATTTATAATTTTGTTGTAAAATTATTAAGCTCATATGTAGGTCAAGTTATATAATAAATTTAAATACATTTATTGTACTCTGAAATTAATTTTACTGCTCCCTCTGCGGTGTAATTTACAACTTTTAATTTCGAAATTATATCAAGGGCTTGTCTGTAATTATCGTCTTGGTACCACGTCACAGGATCGTTTTGCAAAAATGTAGTATTTATATGGAATCTTTTAAAAAACAATTTGGTTTCTTTACTAACAAAATACTCAATGCCTTTTCCAACTAAAACCGAAATATCTTCTCATTTTGCGTTAAATCATTTTGGACTGTGATCAATGTTACTATCCTCTTCCGGAAACTCTAAAGCTTTAACCATTTTGCTTTTTATATTTGGAGAAATATTGTTATCAAAAAATGCCATTGCAATCGTCTCTGGACTTAAATACCATAAATGGTTTGTAAATTTTCTAATTGCCACCTGCGATATGGTATCATCGGCATCATTATATAATACCATATTTAAAAAAAAATCTAAATCCGTTTTTGCTGCTTCAGCTACAAAAGGCGCGCGGAACCACACTTTTACATAGACCCTAACAATGAAAATGCAAATGTCGTAAATACCGTTATATTCCTCGGCACTTAAATTAAATTCTTCGCGAAATAAAAATATCTTTAAACAATCAATTGCCTTTGCCATCCATCGCGCGTGATGCATGGCTCCCGATCTTCGAAAAGATATTTCCCGATTCGGTACATCTCCAAGAAATAGAAGCGACAATTCTAACAATTCCTTATGATCTTCAAGCGGTTGATTATTTTCTAAATTACTTTGTAAAAATACCTTAAGATTATCTAATTCATATAGGGGTAATAAAAAGGTCTATGCTGTTTTATGATCATCCTTTAACAAAATGCCTTATAGAGCGAAAAGGATTTTCGCAGGTATTGATAGCCCTTAGAGTTTGGTTCCAAGAATGAATTTTCCTTAATCTCGAGGAATAACATCAAATTGTTTTATGATGGTAACAGAATTAAGAAGCAAACTGAAATTACATGACAGGACCATTCAATAAGGTTGAGAAATCTTATAAGCCAAATACAAAAACTGTTTGAAAGATCTTCTATTTAATCTATCATTTGTTTCAATAGCAATGTACGGAACAGTTATTAGAGCCGTCCTATTTACTTTGAACGAATGGTAATAGTATTATCACAGTCATATAAGTATTCAACTGAAAGCACAATGCACATAAATTGTAGTTATTGAGTCGCCAATAATACACAGTGTCGCGGGACAAGCCCAGAGTCGAAGTTCCTTTGCGCCTATGCGTCGGTCATTAGTGCGACAAGGATGGTTGCGAGATAGTACCGGTCTAACCTCTTGCATAGGCGTAGCCCGGCTGGCGGCCGCGCGCTTTAAAGAGCAGAAGATGAATAATAATAAAACCGCTGGTGGCACCCTTTCCCGTTATCCGATTGCGATGAAACTTGGACATAATCATTTTTTTATCAAATGGAAGCATTGAGCGGACGCCATCAGAAAAATTCGAAAAACAAAATTTCATCAAGTATAACTAAGGGCCATCCTACTGTCGACACGTGGCGGCCCTGATGGTGGAGGCAGGGGCATCCCTCGTGGGTTGGTAAGGTTTTGATGGGTGAGTGCATTGGGTGCTGGCCGCTTCTGCATATGAGAATCCGGGTGTAGTATGCCTGACTTCTTGGGTCCTTCGGTTTTAGGGGGCATTCGGTGGTGATACGGGTTGCGTTTTCTTGGCAATGTATCGAGCCTGGCGCTACAATGCCTATAGCTGGAGGCATGTTGTAGGCCGCAATTTGCGCCTTTGAGTTAATTGGAGGACCTATTGCAGTTACGATTTGGTGAAAGGGAAAATAATCCAATTCCCTTCTTGCAAATCAACACTTGGAACGTTTATTAAAAGAAACAGACTTATAGGAATCGTCTGGCGTCGTCGTAGTATAGTATGTATATGTATATCACAAAACTGCGTACAAAGTACTTGTTAATAACACTGGGCTCAGAAGTCTGGCGTCTCGGGGTTTTTGCGCACCCTTATACCTATAGATTTTGAAGGGGTGGTAGTCCGTGGTCAGCTCATCTCTCTTGCTTTGTTGACGCGTCACTGGTGACGCGTACTCGGTTCAAAGTACGAGTAGTGAGCATCAGGGTAAGTAAGTGATGACGAGGATTGACTCGTCATCATCTTGCAGGCACAAACAAGTTGTTTGGCTGATACCGTAACACCGTCTTCAATGTTTCGATGTGTCGTCTCCATATCTCAAAAGTGTTACATCCGTCGAAATAACTCAATAAATCTGCAATCGCAGTTATACTCGCAGCTAGCCATTAGAAAACCAGCCAACATGTGGGGAAGAAGTGATATGGAACAGGCTGATGTATTTGCAAACCACCTCTGTAACACATTCACACCACACAATACTAAAAATAATAATTATCATACAGTTAATTGCAAAGCCACAGCTATTGATAATACTAACCTGCTGAATGAACGCTATCCAACACAACTACTAAAAAACTTCTATGTGTAGTTTTGGGTATCGGCTCTAAATAGACCAAATGTACAATTGAAACTTCTTTATTTTAAAGTTGAAACGTTTCGGCAAAAGTTTTATGCCCTCTTCAGTCTGAACAGTGGTTCTGTGTGGAAAAAGTTACTCTATTACAATGCTATTATAAATATGTTAATATGTCTTATATACCTATTAATGCCTATGTTAACTAATTATTGTACATAAAATTGAATAAATTGAAACTCACTAAAGAAGTCCGAGGTTTTTTATGTTCTGCCCTAGGTGCTTATGTCTTAGGTGTTAAGGTAAGACTAAAGTACATATTTAAACTTAAGATTAACTGCTACCCACTAAGGCGGAGAGGAAGGACAGAGGCTATTCGTTTACATTAATTATCGTCACCAAATCGGTTGCGCAATTTTTGAACGTGGTCTGCTGGACAGTAAGGACCCAATCCCGCCTGGATTCTGCGCGACCTAGAGTCGGTAGTATTGATCTATTAAGTCGATCGGCGGAAGTGAATGGATTTCCGTATCACTTACTATCCAGCAACCATCGCAGTACGTTCTTGAATACTTGGCCAAGGCATTACAATTAATCTGAATTCTTCCGTGTGATCTAGTGTGTGTCTGCAAATATAATCGGTAGGTAGTTGTGTAACACTTCCTTTTTTTTAGTAAGGAAGATATTAATGATATAAGAAGCGGATTTCTATTGTAATAGAGAAATAGTAGATCGACTATGTGAGTAGGTGGGCGATGAGGTCCGTGTAGTAAAGTGATAGGTTGACCGATTCGAACTTCTTATTAACGCTATTTTGCATCTGTATATAGAGCGATTCGGCGATACTACGGCGCCAATAGTTGTTATCCTTGTGAAGAACGCTGGTGTTACTGAAGTCAAACGTGTGGCCATTGTCTAGCACGTGTTCCGTAAGAGCCGTTCTGCTACATAGGTGCATGAGACTGTACCTATGCTGGTACAATCTTGTTGCTAGCTGGTTTTGTGTGTGGCCCACGTAGCACTCTCCGCAATTCCTGCAATGTATTTTATACACGATGTCCGTTTTCTTGCTGATGTTTAACTTGTCCTTGCCTTTGTTGAGAAAGCCAAAGATATTGTTTGTTATTGTGTATATACACCGCAGGTAATACCGTTTTAGGATTGGGACTAGGTCCAAATCATAAATAAACGGAAGTACCACCGAATTACTCGAAGATGGGTCCCCCAGGCTGTTTATCCTGTCTTGATTTACCCGATAGGGATGATTAATTTCATCCACCCGTCTCCTGATGATATTCTTGACGAAGTTCTTCGGGTAGCCGTTGCGGGATAATGTATTAATAATAAGTTCTAGATTATCTTTTCTAAAATTAGGGTGTGCTAATTTTACAGCACGGTCAACCAAACCTACAACTAGACTTATTTTGTGCATGGTGGAATGCGCCGAATTGAAATTGATGTATCGCCCAGACCATATTTTTTTGCGGTACCAATTCGTGACAATTTTATTACTCTCTCTTATCACCTCAGTGTCTAAGAAACTGATTTTGTTGTTGTTCTCAAGTTCGAATGTAAACTTAATCCTATCGTGGAAAGACTCAAAGGCATCTATAGTGTGTGTTACTTCGTTAGATGGAAGGCAAGTGATGATGTCATCCACATATCTGAAGAAGAAGGGTAAACCAGCTAGCAACAAGATTGTACCAGCATAGGTACAGTCTCACGTACCTATCTAGCAGAACGGCTCTTACGGAACACGTGCTAGACAATGGCCACACGTTTGACTTCAGTAACACCAGCGTTCTTCACAAGGATAACAACTATTGGCGCCGTAGTATCGCCGAATCGCTCTATATACAGATGCAAAATAGCGTTAATAAGAAGTTCGAATCGGTCAACCTATCACTTTACTACACGGACCTCATCGCCCACCTACTCACATAGTCGATCTACTATTTCTCTATTACAATAGAAATCCGCTTCTTAGATCATTAATATTTTCCTTACTAACAAAAAGGAAGTGTTACACACCTACCTACCGATTATATTTGCAGACACACACTAGATCACACGGAAGAATTCAGATTAATTGTAATGCCTTGGCCAAGTATTCAAGAACGTACTGCGATGGTTGCTGGATAGTAAGTGATACGGAAATCCATTCACTTCCGCCGATCGACTTAATAGATCAATACTACCGACTCTAGGTCGCGCAGAATCCAGGCGGGATTGGGTCCTTACTGTCCAGCAGACCACGTTCAAAAATTGCGCAACCGATTTGGTGACGATAATTAATGTAAACGAATAGCCTCTGTCCTTCCTCTCCGCCTTAGTGGGTAGCAGTTAATCTTAAGTTTAAATATGTACTTTAGTCTTACCTTAACAGCTAAGACATAAGCACCTAGGGCAGAACATAAGAAACCTAGGACTTCTTTAGTGAGTTTCAATTTATTCAATTTTATGTACAATAAGTTAGTTAACATAGGCATTAATAGGTATATAAGACATATTAACATATGTATAATAGCATTGTAATAGAGTAACTTTTTCCACACAGAACCACTGTTCAGACTGAAGACGGCATAAAACTTTTGCCGAAACGTTTGAACTTTAAAATAAAGAAGTTTCAATTGTACATTTGGTCTATTTACAGCCGATACCCAAAACTACACATAGAAGTTATTATTGGACCAACAAATAAACTATTGATTACTATAACTACTAAAAAAGTTAAAAACATCGTCAGCAGTCTCAGTAACAATAAAGTACGAGGTATCGACCTCATAAATGAAAAAAATCTCTAAAAGCTACCACCAAAAGCAATAAGATTGATTACAATAATATACAACTCAATTCCAAGGGTCCAGTACTTTCACTCCATATGGAAACAAGCTCTCATTGTAATGCTGCGTAAACCAGACAAAGATCCACAGAAGCCTTAAATCTTATACAAGCAATAAACGTTTACGGTAAAAATTAAAGACATATACTCGGAGATCAAGAACCTCAATGCAGGGTACCAAACACTACCAACAGCACATATGAACATTTCCAGACGACACTGCCGTATTAACTACACACTCTGATCCAAAAATAGCAACCTCGATTCTAAAAGAGCATGTTACAAAAATTGATAAATGGCTGAGGAATAAACAGATTAAAATAAATCCAGACAAATTCAAACAAATTACATTCACACTCTGCACTCTGGACTCAAAAGTCACCTGGAAACATCACATCAAGAAAAAGAAGACAAATGTATTGGCTAACAAACAAAAAATCCAAACTCAATGCAGAAAATAAACTTGCAATATACAAAACAATGATCTCACCAATATATACTTATGGAATAGCACTATGGGGAACAGCAGCAATAAGTCACATCGCAAAACTCGAATCACTAGAGTCAGTAACATTCAGAACAGTAGTCAACGCCTCGTGGTACGTTAGAAACGAAGATACGCAAAGATCTAGAAATTCTAACTATCCAAGAAGAAATTAAGAGATATGCGGCGAGACACAAGAAGAGGGCTGCACACCACCAAAAATAATTAGTCGCAAACGAAATAATCTAAAAAGGAAACACCCCCTATAGCCCGTTCCAACGAACCTTTCACCTGATTCCGACGAGTTTACATTCGATCTGCGCAGGTCCCCACTACCATTCCCTGCTCCGAACACGCTATTGGCCGTAGTCCGAATGTGACGTCACCGACGAAGCGACTCAGAATCAATATATACGGTGTACCGAAAATTCTTGAACATGACTACGTAGGACTGTACTTATATTGTAACAAACTTTTGAAATAAATATTTCTGAAATAAATTACTACACTCATACATACATTCCATAGTATTAAGATTTCTAATTAATTCCGGAAAATCCCGAAAACAATGAAACAACACGGTATAACCGTAGGGTAAAAGTACCAGTAGTTGACCATGTATCAGTAGTTAGTTTATAACATGATTTATGACACTCCGATCTAGCAGAATTTCCTTGCAGTTGTTTAGGATTAAATTCCTGACTTTTCCAAACATGTGCAAGGCACATTTTTCATGACAAGTTTGCCTTAGTCTACTAGTTCGTTGTTTGCTCGAAACACTTCCTTAATAATACTAACAATGGCTTTAATATCCACCAAATGCCGTGGGCGGTACTCGAACGGCAGTGATAGAAACCGGCAAAACAATTAAACCACGTTATAATCAGTATGTGGTAGATGAATACGCGAAGCTACTAAGAAATCTTTCTCTAAGTTGCAGTTTTTCGACACCGTATATATGAAGTTTCCTTCCCGCGGCAAGTTGAAGGCGTGGATAAAGTAGTGGCCGTAGTGGGGGCTGCGTGAGCTGGGTGAAAGGTTCGTTGGAACGGGCTATAAACGTAATATAAAAATACATCTTCCCCCTTTAGAATAATGTGCAAACACCAATAACACATCACCTACTACAGGAAAATTTACCAAATGTCCGACAGGAAAAAGTATAAAGTATATAGTAATATAAAAAGAACTCACAGCGGACATATTCCGCGGCATCGGCGCTGGTTGAACGACTTCTTCGTCTCGGTCCTATTGACATTCCAATTTTGAATGCCATTAAGCAGCTAAATTTGTTTGTGTGCAAGTTCGAGTTCTCGCTACGCTAATTTCTTCTGCTTTCGGAAAAGTTCCATCTCACATTGCATAGGCGCCGCTCTAATTGTTACATTATTTTGCGCATCGTCCTTGCTTGCAGTTCCATCAGCTTCACGACTCGTATGCACCTTCATCCACTTGCGAGATGGATCGGCCACCATCAATCGGTTTATTAGTTCATCTTTTAAACCGGACGTGGATAGTCCTTTACCTCGTAATATTTCCTTCAATTTCCCTGTGGAAAATTACTCGAGCTCCTCAAATTCATCTTGATAGCCCTGATTACACTCACAAATTAACTGTCTCAATATGTAGTCATGTTTACGGACAGTCTTACGCTCTATGTGCACTCAAGCTTATCTGACGAAGTTTTGGACAGTACAAGTTTTACCAAAATAATCTTACGTGCGTACTCGGCACTTTCATACTATTCACGTCTAAATCAAATTTGTGGGATAACGAACTGAAATATAGGACGAAAAAACAGAAGATAATATTCAAGAACAGAAATGGTACATGAAGAAGAAATAATATAGTGTAGAGTTCTAGGATTCGCGAGGATTAATAAAGGAAATTGATTGCGATAGTAAAACAGAATATATATATTGTATAAATTTAAACTAATAATACTAACAAAACAAAAATAACTATAACAGTAACTTAATATAATGCGTAATCTTAGCGTATCGTATGAGGCGCATAAATAGCGTAGCGCGTGTGTCGAGAGTTCTCTTAAGACTCACTCTTAAAACTAAAACTTAAACCTACAGTCCTAACCTACGCCCTTATCTTTAGACCACACAAGCACACACACACACACACAGACACACACGCGCGCATTCCCAAGTACGGGTTGGCCACCCGTCTCGCCTCCAAGTACCGATACTACATCTCGGCCATCCTGGAATTAGCGTTCGTCCTCGGATGCTTCGTCTTCGGCTCCAGAACAGTTTGGAGATTCGTCACCGATATCTGACACCCATGGTTTCATATACTCCGTAGCGCTCGATGTTCTTTGAGGACCCTCGTGTTCTCCTATCTTTTCCACCAAGTATCGCTCGTTGCGTAGGGTCTTTGTGACACGATACGGACCCAAATATTTGTGACTGAATTTTAAACCCGGTCCCGATTGAGTGCGCTTAATGGCCACTAAGTCATTCTCACGATAAACATTAGGCCCCTTCCTCTTCTTATCGTACTGCTGTTTGTTCTTCTCTTGAACTCTAGAGATTGCTTCTTTAGCACGGTCCCTGACTTGACAACGGGTTTCATTGAACATGGCTATTCTTTCTTGCTCGATAAGCCGCTTTAATTCCGCGTCTTCCTGGAGTCTCATATTTGTTCCTATTAGTAGGGTGAAGGGTGGCGTTCCCGTGCTTCGATTCATTGTGGAGTTAATATATTGCTGTGCCTTATCAATGTACTTATACCACTCTTCTGGTTTTGGTGCTGCTAGCTTAGTTAATAATGGAATTAACACACGATTAATGCGTTCGACCTGTCCGTTTCCTCGGGGCATGCCCGTAGTGATTGCGATGCGTTCTATTTTCTCTTCCTTGCAGTACTCTTGAAATGCACCTGAAGTAAACGCTGTGCCTCGATCGGAAACGATGCGTCTCGGATTTCCAAACACAGCAGCCTGCTTACGAAGTCGATCAATTACTTCGGCGCTATCGGTCGATCTCGTGGGATAAAGCCAAACAAATTTAGTAAATGCATCGACCACGGCAAAAATATGACGATATCGTTTTCTCGTGGAAGACAGAGGTCCTAAATGGTCAACATGGAACGTATCTAACGGTGTGTCGCCCTTTTCTATCGGGTGTAAAAACCCTTCCTGCTTCCCATGCTTCCGTTCCGCCAAAATGCAGTTAATGCAGCTCCGGATCGTCTTCTCTATCTTGGGCCGCATCCCCCTAAACCAGTAATCTTGCTTTAAAATCGTTTCGGTTTTGTTAATACCAAAATGGCCTCTATCGTGTGCCTGTCTAATTAATTGCGTCTGCATCGATTTCGGTATAACAACCAAAGCGTCGTCATCTACAGTTTTGTATAACAGTTCGTTTCTTATGAAATACCCGTCGCCATCGTATCGGTTTACATTTTCAATAATCTCCCGCACGTCGCTATCGGCTGACTGTTCCCTCTTTATTCGCGCGATAATTCCTCGCTCACATTCGTCTATCATTGATATTATCGGTAAAGGATTTCGACTGAGCGCGTCGACATGAGACATACGTTTTCCCGGCCTGTGCTCTATGGTATAATCAAACTCTTCGAGCAGCAGCGTCCACCTAGCTACTCGTACGCACAACTCCCTTTTCTGCATCGTCATAGTAAAAGCCCTACAATCAGTCACGATCTTAAACTTAACGCCTAATAAATAAACCCTAAACTTCTTCAAAGACTTTATAATGGCCAAAACTTCTTGTTCATAACTACAATATTTTTCCTCGGCGGGAGTATTTTTTCCACTCGCGTAATGTACCGGATGAAAAGAGTTATCACGGTCGTCACGTTGCATTAAAATCGCACCATACCCTATACCACAAGCGTCCGTATGTAACTCGGTCTCTGCTCCTATTCTATACAACTTTAATACAGGCCTGCTACACAAGGAAAATTTTAGGTCGTTGAATGCCTTTTCTTCGGCCGCTCCGAATCTAAATTCGCGTGGTTGCCGCAAAATGTCTGATAACGGTTTTGCAATGACTGAGTATTGGTAAATAAACTTTCTGAAGTAACCCGTGAGCCCTAAATAACTTTGTACAGATTTAATATTCGTTGGTTTCGGGAATTTCATTACTGCCGCGGTTTTCTGTTCTGAAGGATAAATGCTTCCGTTTTCGATAACGTGCCCCAGATACTCGACTTTCGTCTGTAGGAATTTACATTTCTTCCAATTTATCTGTAGTCCATGTTGACTCGCTGTTTATAACACCGTTCTAAGATTCTTTATTGCAGTCTCATAATCAGTCGCGGCTACGATCAGATCGTCTAAATAGGTCAAAACTTTGCCTTCGGAAATCAGCTCTCGGAAAATGGCGTTTATAAACTTTTGAAATGTACTAGGTGAATTGCACAACCCAAAGGGAACATTCAAAAATTCATATTGACCGCTCGGAGTAACAAACGATGTATATTTCTGGCTGTTTTCGTCTATGGCTACATGAAAGAATCCGTTCCGCAAATCTAAAATACTAAAAACTTTTGCACCTTCTAGCATATCTAACTGGTCCTGTATCAGTGGGAGGGGGTAATGTATGCGTATGGTTTTTTTGTTCAATTGTCGATAATCGACACAAAGCCTTGTAGTACCGTCTTTCTTGTTTACTAAAACTATTGGGCTCGCGTATTCCGAAAGCGAGGGGCGGATTATTCCTTCGTTCAAGAATTTCCGTATGTGTGAATCTACTTCCTGTTTATCACGCGGGGTAAGTCTTCTTGGTCTTTCGCTAACGGGAATATCATCTTTTAATACGATATGCATCTTGATTCCTACTTCGCGGGTCTTATCAGGCGTGTAACATTTGATCATATTCTCCAGTATTTTTCTGAATTCGGGTTTCGGAACGTGAGACAAATCTACTACATCGTTTGCTTCAATTGCGTCGATTTTAAAAACGTCGGGAACGTTTGGATTATTATCGTAGGTCTTTCCGGGCGCGGTAATCGAGACGTTTCCTTCCTTAATCTGAATGTCAACATTCCTCAGAAAATTAACGCCAATGAGTATATCGGGTTTCAAGAGAGCGTCGGAAACTACGTGAATTATTATCGAATATGTCTTAGCATCTATTGTTACATGGCCGTTAAAAAATCCTAATGTATTATTATCGTTTGAGCCAATTCCGTGAAACTTAACTATTTTGTTTTCTAGTTTTGGCATGCCAATTTTAATGTACTGGTCAGCTCTCATCAAGGTTAGATCACTGCCAGTATCAATTAACGCTTTTAGTGGATGATTATTTATTTCTACCTGTTTGTAACATTTTTCATTCGATGTTTGACGTGTCACATGACTGCTTCCCGCAATGACGTGTTTCACTTCGTTCTTAGATACCGGGCATTCTCGCGAACGATGACCATGGTTGTTACAATTAAAACATCTATATCCCATGTGCTTCGTGGGGCATTCTTCGAGTGCGTGGCTCTTGCTTCCGCAGTTAACACATCGGGCTGGCTTGAACTGATCTTCGGGTGTTGTCCTTTTACTTCTGGATTGTTCCGCCTGTCGTTTGTAATGTTCTTGTTTCGTGTTCGTCCGGATGATCTCATAATATTTGAATTTTTCCTTCAATTCACGGATCGTTTTCGCACCGTATAAAACACTTTTATTGACTTCCCTGTCGCGAACACCGTCAATTATATACTGGATCACAGCACTTAATTCGACGTTTCCCTGGTTAGCTATATTTAACATAGCGTAAATATACTCTTGGTAGCTCTCTTCAGTTTTTCTTTCTCTAGTGCGCAGCTCTTCGTGCACTTTCCGACTGTCAACAGCTTCCTCGAATTCTTCCTTCAGGGCGTTCTTGAATTTGACCCAGGATTGCGTGCATTTTTCGTACGAGACATAAAGTTTCGCAGATCCTCGCAGGAGCTTTTTGGCGTAAACAATTCTGTGGATCTCTGACCACCTGCACATTCGGGCCATTTCCTCAAAATCCTTCAACCATTGAGCGATTCTTAAATAGTCGTCGCCGCTGAATGTTTCGAGCGTGTCCTCGATATCTCTGGTTGTGAGCAATCGCGTACTCCTCGCGATATCATTTGCGTCCTCCTCGTCTTCGTCCTGGCAATCGTCGGTATCCTCGGCTTGCTCCTTTTCCAGCGCTAAGGCAGCTTTTAGCCGACGGATCAGTGCATCCTTGTTTCCAGATGTCTTTAAATTTTTTTGGCGTAGTTCCTCTCGTAACTCGGTCAATTTCATTTTCTCGACCGCTGCTTCCTCGTTGACTTCGCAAACTGTTGTGTTCTCGACGTCACTCATGTTTGGAACTATACGTGGTACACGGCACAATCACTTCCTCGTATAAATCTCAACGAATACTGATGGCTCCAACAATCTCGGCACGAGCCCCCAAAATATGTAGAGTTCTAGGATTCGCGAGGATTAATAAAGGAAATTGATTGCGATAGTAAAACAGAATATATATATTGTATAAATTTAAACTAATAATACTAACAAAACAAAAATAACTATAACAGTAACTTAATATAATGCGTAATCTTAGCGTATCGTATGAGGCGTATAAATAGCGTAGCGCGTGTGTCGAGAGTTCTCTTAAGACTCACTCTTAAAACTAAAACTTAAACCTACAGTCCTAACCTACGCCCTTATCTTTAGACCACACAAGCACACACACAGACACACACGCGCGCATTCCCAAGTACGGGTTGGCCACCCGTCTCGCCTCCAAGTACCGATACTACAATAGTATCTAGTTTACTGAAACAATTTTGTGTGCCTTTCTGTACTGTGATAATTTTAAACGTAAATAAAAACATTCTTAAATGTACATGTACAATAGTTATAGCGATAAGTGAAATAAAAGAACCCGTTAGTGGTAAGATTACGAGGGCTCACTAGGGTGGTCCTTATTTACCCTTGGTCGAAATTTTCTGCGAATATTTGACATTGATCCCTCGCAATCCGCTCCACTGTCAAAAGAAATAAATTCTGCAGATTTTTATAACAATCGGACAATGGAAAGACGTACGGCAAGAGAATTTATTATTGATAATCACCTCGTGGGCGCTCTATTTCTTGAAGCGAGCGCCTGTTTTACGCCCTACGCCAGTGTAGGTTTCCCAGCCCGTAAGGCGCACTCGCTATCTTTGTCGCATAAATGGCAGCAACAGCTCCATTGGTGTCGAGCTTAGGGACCGCGGGGTCGCCTTGAATTGTTAATAATTTAAAATTGTTACAAAAGCGCAAATAACGAGTTTAATCATAAAATACACTTGGAATTACGTTTTTTTGTGAAAGGGCAAAAGCCTAGTTGACTAGTAACAGTATAAAATAATAAACGCACAAAGCTTTAAGCTATGGGTATCGGAAATTATTCTAAAAGGTTTTATTACAATGTTAGAAACAAGTTTTCATCAACTAGATAGCTAATGAATGCAAACAGAAGAAAAAAGGTGAAAATTCTAATCATTTAATGATAATACAATTCAATAGACCGACTTATAACGGTCTTACAAGCATGCAATTACATCTGACATAATCCTCCGTTTCAACCCGTTAATGAGTAAATAAAAATCCCTTTGCTATAGTGACATTTTTCGTATTATAAATGAATATAATGTTAGCCAATTACACTGTCCAACACAAAAAAATTTTGAAACTACGAATTGCTGTACGAACGAACGTGCTGAAAACGAATCCGCAAACCGTTTCTTTCCAGCAGCTACCGTTTTCGAAAAAATCCATTTTGAAAAAAAAGGTACTTTTTTGTCCTTTGAACAAGATTTGTGACGTAAGTATATGAGTTGGACAGTTTTTATTTGTTGGAAAAAATTCTGTGGTTCATTACGAATAAAATGATATGAATTACTTTTGCAGTATGAAATTGCAAATATGTTTAAACATTAGTTAAAGGGTCTAGCCGGTTAAGGGGGACCAAAAGTGCCCCTAAACCAAATTGGACTTGCGATGGGTCATTCGATAGCTTATGAAAAAAAAACAATCTGTGCCAAGTTTCAACTTTGTATCTCGACTGGGGGGGTAGTAAAGGGCAAAAATCAAAAACCACGTTTTTGCCCATTTTCTTCGAACTCAGTAAATGAAAAATTGTGAAAAAAATCAGGAACACTTCAGTGAGTAAGGTACATATTATGGAATTTTTTCAGATTTTTATGTTGCAAATCCAAGCTGTGAAAAATAAAAAACGCAAGAAAATGCCGGAAAATGCCGATTTGGTATTGAAGGAGTTGCAGAACTATAATTATATTATTTTGGTAAGTGGATATATGTGATAGTATTGCTCTCAATTTTTTTTAGATTTTTTGATTAGGTGCGCCGTAGTTAAAAAAATTAAAAACCGGTTTTTTCGGCGTTTTTGCGTGTCTAATTGACTTATCGGTCAAACTTTCGTATTATTCTCTATTAAATAAGTGTTTGTGCAGTAATCAATGTTTTTGCATCCGGCAAAGCAATATAGGAATTAAGGAAACTAAAGAAATAGAGAAAATTGGAATTACTGTGCTATTAGAGCCTAGAGCGTAACGAATACTTTCAAGTGGTTCGGTGGTCCCGTGGAAAAGTGTCAGGCTGTTTAAACGCTGCGGACTTTTTTTGTAGGTTCGCATCCCACTTAGGTTAATTTTTTTTGCATTACATTTTCTTAACTTCTAACTGATAAAAATCTGAAAAAATTTTATAATATGTTTATTGCTAACTGACGCACTAATTTTTTTCAAAATTTTTCATGCTCTCAGTTGGAAGAAATTGAACAAAAACGTGATTTTTCGTTTTTTTGCCCTTTACTACTCCCCCCAGTCGAGATGCAAAGTTGAAACTTGGCACAGATTGTTTTTTTTTTCATTAGCTATCGAATGACCCATCGCAAGTCCAATTTGGTTTAGGGGCACTTTTGGCCCCCCTTAACCGGCTAGACCCTTTGGCTAACTTATATATCTTAACGTTCTCCTGATAATCCTGTAACCATAGCGATCACAGCAACGAGCCCCCTTCACACTTTGCCGGCCGCTGTCACGTATGCGTTGGTTCTCTTCGCCCACTGCTATCGGCCGCTGACGATTGCGCGTGACTTCTTTTCGCCCTCGGTTGTGCTTCATTCCGATCACTGCGATATTTGTACAGCTGGACATATTGATGCACACAATCGATGAATAGGGGAAAAATTGCTTCCACTATTCTCCTCTTCCAATTTACCTGACCGTCATCTATTGAAAGCTTTTAATTATCAACGTTGCAAATTTTTTAAATGCAACGTTATGAGAAAACATATAGGACTATGCAATAAAATTGGTTTAACATTTATCTGACTGCCTTTTTTAATACTAATTATATTGCACCTACTTATGTTACGAACGATTGCATACATGTCACCGTTGGCGAGCAGCAGAACCTGCGTGAAACTCGCCGCAGGCAGCGTAACGGCGGTGAAATATTAGGTGCCCAACTAAGTTCGTGCGGTTTTTCCCGCGCGGACCACTTTATTGCTCCTAGAGCCAATGTTTTTATTGCTTTACCCGATTTACCTTTGGGAGGTGTTAGAGGAAGTCAAAATGAGTCAGTATGTAGAAAAAAATCGTAGTTTACACTTCATTTTCGTCTATAATATTACTTCCAAAATGACCGTGTCTAACGCCGTAATTCGCTCATATTTGCTTTATGAGTTCAAACTTGGAGCCAAGGCTACGCAAGCGGCCAGAAAAATTTGTGTGGCCTTTGGGGACAGTGTATTAAGTAATCGCACTGCGCAAAAGTGGTTTCAAAAGTTTAAAAGTGATAATGAAAGCCTCGAAGATGAGCAACGCGACGGACGGCCGATTCTTATGAATAATCAAGTTTTGCAAGTGGATATTGAGACAGATCCCAAAATGTCGTGCAAAATGCTTGCAGTCAAGCATGGTATGTCTGAAGAAACGATTAGGAAACATCTACACACTGTAGGTAAAGTGTATCGTGTAGGAAGGTGGGTACCGCACGAACTTACCGAGAGCCAGAGGTGCCAAAGGGTAGCGGCTTGCGTTTCCCTACTCTCACGGTTCCAAAACGATCCGTTTTTGAATCTTATTCTTACTTGTGATGAAAAATGGGATGAAATGGGTCACATACACAAATAAGAAGCGATTCCTACTGGTTAACACCTGGGGAACCTGTTCCATCCACTGCAAAACCGGCCCTTCACCAACAGAAGATTTTGTTATGTGTATGGTGGACAACAGCCGAAATTGTTCATTTCGAATGTTTACAAAAAGGCCAAATGATCACCGCGGACCTGTACTCTGCTCAGCTTCAAAAAGTACAGGAGGAATTGAAGAAAAAACAACCGGGACTTGTAAATCGGAGAGGTGTACGCTTGCTGCAGGACAACGCCAGACCACACGTTGCAAATAAGACCCGAGAAACAATTTGCAACCTCGGATGGGAAACTTTAATTCATCCTCCATATTCATTGGACCTTTCCCCAACAGATTACCACCTTGTTTTAGCATTACAAAATTATATAACCAATAGGAACTTCATAAACGGAGAGGAAGTAAAGAGGACAGTGTCTAAGTTTTTTAATAATAAAAGCGTAGATTTTTATAAAAATGGGATTTTGAAACTTGTGTCACGTTGGGAAAGGGTCATAGAATATGGAGGAAATTATTTACCAGATTAAAAGTTACTCATTCGGTACCAAATTTCGTCTCGTTTTTGGACAACGAAAAGCGCACGAACTTAGTTGGGCACCTAATAAATCTGCTGCCGGCAAAGTGTTCAGATTCACTCTAACCGCTCGGGGTGAATCGACTTACAGTTTACGGGTAAACCCTTGCCCATATTGACTATTTCCCCTTTAAGGAGTGGTAATACTTCGGAGTCCAGACTCGTGACGCGATTCGGCCATCTGCCTCTCAGCCTTCAAACACGCATGTCCCGCTCGTAACAATGGGTACAGACGAAGTAAACGAAGTACAATTACACGAAACCCGACGAGCGCGATCGCGCCGTTTGGCATTCTTCGACCGTATTTCTTTAAAGGCCCGTGGCACGCAAACGATTAATTACGCGTGGACATGGACAAAGGCACGACACTTTCAACTTCTGTAAATTACTAAAATAAATCAGTTAATCATCCTTGCAACTTATTATTCATTCAAATATCCTAACTGATATTGTTTACAAGTATTACCAACAGCAGCGGCCAGGAGCCACACCAGCAGATTTTGTCTTCGCGCATGAATTTTGAAACACGATTTTCTCGGAAATAAAGCCCCGTACGAAAAAAAATGTGTGGTATATGTTCGACTCAGTTTTGTATGAGGAATCACCCTCCGGCGAAAAACGTAAAAAGAAGCTAAAATTGGTGCGACAAAACGATAGCACACTATACGCAAAATATGTCTACGCAGTTAACAAATACTTTATTCATATTTTTTATTACATCCTTGATTTTGCAGTAGTTCTATTAAACAATTCGGTATTGAATTATATAGTTTTCTAATTTTCTATTGTGGTAAATTGCGCCATTCCTCAACACGTTTAAATTTTAGGACTTCTTCTGTGTTAAGTTACCTTCCTCCTGCATAAACATTTCTACCTAATCGGCTCAAACGTTTTCAATTATGTTTACGTCAAAAGAATAACCGGGCCAATCCGAAACATTTATTTTTTTTGATAGACACATTTTTTGCCATAATTTTTGCAAACAGGGTTTGATTAAAGAGTGTTTAACGGTAATGGGGTATGAAATATATTGGGTGGAAAAGATATATGTTTTCTTGCGTATATCTTAAAAATAAACAAAATGTTTAATCCGCTATCATTTTGTCGCGCACTGTATGTAAAGCTTTTACGAAATATAGTCGCACATGAATCAATAGTCATTTTTATAAAAGAAAGCAGATTTCGACTAGCTACACGTTGGGAATAGACCATTGAAGGAAATGGGATGTATTTTGATTAAATAAATATTGTATCGGAGAAAATACAGTTCTTGAGGGAACTGTATTGAACTGTTGAAATTATTTCAACCTTAAAATGCGCCATTTCATGTGAGACGGCCAGATAGAAGCAAATAGAATCATTGAATTACATAAAACTTTTTGCTGCTGGTGTTACATTTTATTATAATTCCGGAACTAAAACTTCAGTTTACACATTTCAGAGGGTCATGGGAACATCACGTGTCACCTGTGATAGACGTGATATTTTGTTCGTTCGTTTAACCAGATTTCATCGTGAAAAAATTCTGGAAAATTCAGTAGGATAGTAAGCGCCAGGTGCATCATATACGACAACCAGCATCGGGATAGCGGTATGTATAGGTGGTAAAGATACAGTTGAGGGATCAAAGGGATAAAAATACGGTTATACAGTCATGTTTGGTTAAACCTCGATTTTCGCGGTTTTCAACATGTTAAGTATAACATATTTATAACTTTAAAACCAGCAAAATGTGACATAAACTTGTAATTATTTTATTACTTACTAGTTTCATAAAAATCGGGAGAAATGTTGCCAAAAGTGATCGATTTGGCCTGGAATGGCCCAAATATGTTCTTCTATGTACACTGGTCCTTATTTTGCAACTTCGGAAATTTTATAATAATCCTCTGCCAGTCCGTTCCAATGTCAAAAGGTAGGTTCTGTAAAGTTTTAGCTCAATCGATGTGCTCTCGCCACTTTCACTGCAGTGGTACAGATTTACCTATTCTACTGATGGAAAACGTAATATAAGGGTGTTTGAAAAGTCTAGGAGCTGTCAAATATGTCCTAGGGGAAGCATTTCCGTTGAAAACATTAAATGGAAAAGTTTTAGGAATTTAATCGGGCCATCAGACGAGCTCCTTGATTTTGGGCGCGGGTCCAATTTTTAAATAGGTACACACATTTTCCATTATAGATTCGTGTTCCCCGTGATTTCCTGAATCTAGATATGGTCTATTCGATTTTAGATCGGGCCCTCGTTGGGATGTAAAGGATGCTTTAAGAGTCTGGAAACGGTCAAATATTTCATACAGTAAGCATTATAGTTGAAAACTTTTTTGTTTAATGTTTTCAACTATAATGCTTCCCCTCTGGAATATTTTAGCACTTTCAGACTTTTAAAGCATCCTGTATACTTTTTTATTTAATGTTTTTGTTAGAGTTTGAGGATAATTTTCGGTGGATCCGTGAATAAAAGAAAACGATAGAAGTTATACTTTAATATAGCTAATGTCTACACTTTATTGCACGCGATACGAGCACACTTCAAATACAAACTCCAACGGTAGAAAACATAGAACATAGTAGGTACGTCCAGGGGGCGCATTGATCCTTTAAAGCGGGCATTAGTCCCAAATTCTGACCGTCCTCCTATCAATGTCATCTCTATATGGATTTTTCCCATTTTCTTCTTTTTAAGTACACACTATATGTGTACACAATACCTAATATATGTGGGAAAAGGGTAATTTTTAAATAATTCCCACGTCTCCCGAATATACATTTATTTGCCATCTACCAATTTAATACACGTCTTCGTCCTTCACTCGCACATACACACTGGACTCAAACGCACATAACTCGCTGCTTCCGCTGGTCTGGCATTTACTCGCTGCTCCCTTACAACTCGCTGGTTCTTCACGACTCGCTGTTTTCGTACTCACTCTCATCGCCGATCCACGCATCCAATAAATATCCCCTAAAACAACCACGCATCGCACTCCACACAAAATCAGCCAAGCATGCACGCATTCACTCACACAGGTTCACATCGAACATTCTGGATCATCCGTCCTTCTCGGAATTTTCGTTTCCAGGAACGTTTCCAGAACGTTCGACCGTCGGCGAGGCCTCACAGACTTTCTCGAAGCATCCATTCCAACACTCAACACTCATTCTAACATTCATTCCTACATATATATTCCGATTTTAACAAAAAAACAATACTTAACCCATATTACTTCAGGTTTAGTAGTTTTACACAATTTGAATGTTTTATCTGTGGCAAGCCTTTGGTTAATACATCGGCTACGATTTCATTCGTTATATATTGTACTTTAATGTCACCGCGTTTTTGCGCTTCTCGTGGGAAATGGTATCTAAGATCTATGTGTTTGGTTCGTCTGTGCAGAACACTATTGTCACTACATTATATGGCATTTTGGTTATCAGAAAATATCACAGTTTGTTTAGACACCAGGTTACTGCATTTCACGAAGCTAAGCAATCTTCTTTGAAAATAATTTCCTTTGTTACCTCGGACAAAGCTATGTATTCGGCTTTCACAGTTGACAAAGTCACGGATTTTTGTTGTTTCGACCACCAGCTAACATAGTGACTCCTCCTGAACACGATCCGGTCTAATGTGTCACTTGCCCAATCTTTCGTATGCGCATCTTGCTGTCTTCTTTAGCATAGTTATAGCGTAATTTATTTCCCCCCTTGAATAACGCAATACAAGTTTTGCGACCTTCCAATATCGTGTACCGTGGTCGGTGCAGAATCGATATAGCTTATCGAGTGTGGTAGCTGCAATCACACCTCGCGTGAGGACGGATATTCCAGAGTTTAAGTAGGAGGTGCTTTCCGTTTGAATTTAGTGTTTTGAAGAGTTCTTCGAAAAAGAGGAGAACTCTGCGACGTATATTTTCCTGACTGTCTTAGTTAATCAGAAATTTTGTTTGTTAACACCAGCCTATTGAGTGCGTCCGATGCGCGGTCCGTGAGGACTAGGGGTGCTACATGTAGAAGGGTATGGTCGCTACGCAAAATTTGGTATCATGGCGGAATTTCCTCCAGGCCTGGGTTTCGAGACCTGATCTGGTCGGTGACTGCTAAGCCCAGTCTGGAAACCCTCTGAAAGTACACGTTCTATGACACATGCAATTATCTATTGAGGTCGTGGAAAAAACTCGAAGACCAAAATTCTCGGATTAGAAAAGAAAGCGACTTTCTCTAAAACAGCTTGCTGGCTTGCATGTCATAAATGTGCTAGCCATCTGCACGCTAAATGTTGTCTTTTGCGCAGATTGCTAGCCGCCTTTGCTCCGTTGTTCCGTAGAATTGGAAATAAATGGTTTAACATATGATTCCGCGGGTACGCCGCGAAACACCCTATATGGTTTTTCCTTCAATTCGTGAACCTCTACTTCAGTCTTTGTTTCTTGCGTTTCTTTAAAATTGACCTCTATTGGTGTATTTACTGGTTTGCACTCTTCCATATCGAATTTCGTTAACAGATTATTAATATATCTTTCCTGCGTTAATTTCATACTTCCCCTATCATTTTCTCGTTCAATGTTGATTTCTAAGGTGTAGCTTATTTTTCCCAAATTGCTCATTTTGTATTGGTTCTTTGATAATGTCGCATTCGTGTTAATTCTTCATTCGAACCTGATGCAATCAGTAAATCGTTTACGTATCTGATTATGATTATATCACTTTTCCCTGTCGAATCCATATAAACGCAAGGGTGTTTAGTTCCGTCCTTTTAAATCTAAACTTAATAGAAAATTATACAGTTACCTATACCCTTGTCTACCTGCTTGATTGAGTCCGTATAAGGGTCTATTTAACTTGCACACCTTTTCTGGATGGTTTTCGCCCGTAAACACTTCAGGTTGTTACATATATATCTCGTCGTTCAAATCGCCTTGAATGTACGCTGTTATTGCGTTCATTTGATGAACGTACATCTCTTGCTCGACGCAAACTGCTACGAAAGCTCGGATTGTTTCATAACGAATAACTGGAACGAATACTTCATCATAGTCTACTCCTTTCCTTTTCTCGTTTCCTCTTGCGACTAATCGTGCCTTAAATCTATACACGGTTCCATCCTGTTTTCTTTTCATTTTAAAAACCGATCTGTTCGTCAAAACCTTTTCATTCCTTGACCAGTCTACTAAGCCCCGTGGGTTATTTTCCATTAAAGACTTAAATTATGATTCCATTGCATGTAGTCATAAGTTTTGTTCTTTGCTTTTTAGTGCGTCTTCCACACTCCAAGGTTCAATATATTTTTCAGTTTGTGTGTTATTGGCTTCATTGTATAATTCTCTCGAACTGCCAGGCTTGCGGTCCTTAATATTTTTGGTCTACCGGGTCCTTTTGATTTTGGCGTTTCTTCTATTTCTGAGTTTTCTTCTTCATCCCTCACGTGTTCTTCTTGTTCCTGTTTGTCAGGTTAGCGCATGGGGCTCGACTAACTGCTCGCATTCGCAACGAAGCGTTCGGCAACGCATTTAAACAAAAGAGGGCGATTCTTGGGTCTCGCACGATGGACCACGCATCGATCGCATTACTTTCAGCACCCCCCTTATCGATGTGAGGGTCTTACTTTAATTTTAACATATTTACGCATTCTATATGTTTTACTTTGGGCAAAGATTTTGTTAATATATCAGCAGGCATTTCAATCGTTCTTAGATACTCAATTTTAATTATGGCTTTTTCAACTAACTCTCTTGTGAAATGAAAACTAATATCTATATGTTTACTCCGCTTGTGAAAAACGGCATTTTTGGACAATACTATTGCGCTTTGATTATCGCAATAAGCTCGGATAGGAATTTTCAAATAGTCCTTAAGTCCCATATGATCTAACAATCTTCTTACATAAACTATTTCCTTTGATAGTTCTGCTAATGCGGCGTACTCCGCCTCCATAGTTGATAAAGCTACACTTGCCTGTTTTTTAGATTTCCAACTAATTGGGCCCCCTGCTAATATAAGAACATTTCCGCTACAAGACTTCCTGTCGTCCACATCACCTGCCCAATCGGAGTCAGAATATGCAGTCAGCTTTTCTTTATCTTTAATATATCTGATTCCATAATGAGATGTACCTTTCAGATATCTCAAAACTCTTTTGGCCAATTGCCAATGCGTTTCTCCAGGATCAGAACAGAAGCGACTCAAAGTATTTGCGGCATACGCTATATCTGGTCGCGTAGCGTTCGACAGATAAATTAAACCACCTACTAATTCCCTATAGGGTTTTCGCTTCATTTCGGATCTTTCTTCATCTGTAAACGGACCCATGTCTTTGGAAATTTTAGTATTTGACTCTAGCGGTGTTGACACGGTGGTTGCTGCCCCCATACTAAATTTCCCTATCAGATCGTTAATATACTTCGTTTGAGATAGACGAATACTTCCAGTTAAGCTGGTTCTTTCTATGTCAATTCCTAAAACATCACTAATCGGACCTAAATCTATCATTTTGAAGGTTGATTGCAGCAACACTTTTATATTTGTTAATTTGTCAATATTCCTGGACGCTAGTATCAAATCATCTACATATACGATTAAAATAACTAAATCTTTCCCTTCGTTGAAAATATATACGCATGGATCTGCTTCTGTTCGTTTACCTCCGTTCATTGTAATACTTTTATCAAATTTCTGGTACCATTCGCGACCTGATTGTTTTAAGCCGTAGAGCGGTCTAAGCAACTTACATACTTTGTGTTCTTCGCCTTCTCTGATGAACATTTGCGGCTGTTCCATATAAACTTCGTCCAATAATTCGCCCTGCACGTAAGCTAATATAACAGCAAAAACCTCTTCGTAGTCTATCCCCTGTTTCTGGGTGTGCCCGCGCGCTACTAGTCTTGCTTTATACTTTTTAATTTTTCCATTTTGATCGCGCTTCACTTTGAAAACCCAGCAATTCGTCAGAATCCTTTTGTTTTTCGGTTTGGGTACCAAGATCCATGTATCATTTTCTTGCAGTGTGCTATATTCGGTTTCCATAGCTGCTAGTCACAATTTCCCATCATCGCGTTCCAATACTTCTGGAACTGAAATTGGGTCGTCCGTTGATGTAGTACTTTTGTATATTTTTCTCGGTCTTCCTGGTCGGCCCGTTCTAAGGAGACTTGGGCGTCCTCTGCCACGTCGAGGTGTTTCCTGTATACTTTGATTTTCTACCTCAGATAAATCATCTCGATCGTCTTCATTGTTTTCGAGATCAGAATCTCCTTCGTGTTCATCATTCGGCTCTGCTGTGATTCTTCTTTCTGTTTCACCGGTGATGACTGGCGGTTGATTTTGATCGTTTAAAAACCAAGAACCTGATTCTTGTTGCGTACAATTATTTGACTTAGAATTAGCATTGAAGTTACGAGAATGCACTGAGTTGTCACACGTATAAATATTTTCAGCGAATCTAACATTTCTCTTTTTAATAACCTTTTTAGTTCCCGGTTGCCATAATCTATACGCTTTAGATTCGTTTGAATACCCTACTAATACATATTCTTCACCCTTCGGGTAGAACTTTCCGCGCTTATGCCCTTTGTTTAATGCGATAGCTTTACTGCCTATAATTCTAAAGAAACCAACGTAGGGCTTTTGGTTATTCCATAACTCATAAGGAGTTTTATTCTTTAACGCTTTTGTTGGACATCTATTCCGAATATACACGGCTGAGTTTATCACTTCTGCCCATAACGATTGCGGCAAATTCGCTTGCATCATTGTGCACCTAGCCATCTCAACTAAAGTCCTATTCGCCCTTTCCGCAACACCGTTCTGTTGGGGCGTATACTCAACGCTAAATTGTCGTGAGATTCCTTCATTCTCGCAAAATTTCTTAAACTGATTCGATAAATACTCTTTACCGTTATCTGTGCGAAGCGTTTTAATATAACGACCAGTCGGTTTTTCAACGCGCATTTTATAATTTTTAAATGCTTCAAATACATCGGAACGATTATGCAATATTGCTATTTCGGTATAACGGCTGAAATCGTCAATGAAAGTAACAAAATACTTTCCACCTCCCAACGACTGAGTGTCCATTGGGCCACAAATGTCAGAATGTACTAGGTTTAATACATTGTTTTCGCGATGGCTCGATTGCTTAAACGGTTTAACACAAATTTTACCCTTGTCACAAATATCGCAACGAAAATTAGTTATTTTAGATTCAAAATTTAATCCGCTTACAATGTCGTGTGATTTCAGTTTCCGAAGATCGTTTATATTCAAATGGCCATACCTCTGATGCCACCTCATTAATTTATCACCCTTATTAACATCGACAGACATGGCACTGTTTGTTGTTTCGTCCACTATGTAAAATTGGTCTCGCTTCGTAGCCGTCACTGCAATCGAACCGTCCTTTCGCCGAATTACCGCCCGATTCTTAGTAAAGGTTACATTGTATCCTTTATCCGTGATGCTTGAAACCGACATCAAATTATTCTGTAAGTCAGGGACGTACATTGTATCTTTTAATTGAACTGAATTTCGCGTATTACGATTTACTGTTATGTTCAAGTTCACATCACTCACGCCACTAGATTTCACACAATGTTCTGCAGCAGTATACACTTTCGATTGTTCGTTCTCGTCCAAATTTAAAAATTTTTGTGTATTACCGCACATGTGCTGCGTTGCACCACTATCCAGGCACCAAATATCCTATTTTTGACACTCCACTTTGCAAGCGATCGCGGTGAGTGCATCATGTGCCTTTTGGGGTCCGCTCCGTTTCTGTCTTGACCTGCATTCGAATTTTCTGTGACCAGGCTTCCCGCATTCGAAGCAAGTTCCATTGAACTTTTGTGTGTTCGACTTTGCGTGCTTGTACTTCATCTCGGCACGTGTATGCCTGTCACCATTGCGGTTTGTCTTCGTGAACAATGCGCCATTATCCAATGTTTAATTCTCGTGGTCAGTCTTCCCGTCACGTTCACATTGCCTAGCCTCTTCTTCTAATAATTTGATCTTTAAATGATCAATACTTGGAATTTCGTCACGCGACTCTATGGCCACATTGAAATTTTCAAATTCACTCGGCAGTGATCCCAACATCATTATTGATAAGAGGTCTTCAGGTATTTTTATACCGGCTGCAGTTAACTGCTCAGCCTTGCTTGTGAAATTGTTTATGTGCTGGCTCATCGTTGTATTTGAATCTTCCTTTAAGCGATATAGTTATTTGTACAATGTCGCTTTTCTCACGGGACCCTTAGATTCGAAAACGTTTCTTAATTCATCCTATGCAGCTTTCGAAGTTTCGGCCTTCTTCACTAGATTCAGCTGGCCGCGCGATATGTTGAGAACGATTAGTGCTAATGCTTTTTCATCCTTGATTGTCCAGTTCAGCGCGTTGTCTTCGGTTTTTACCTCAGTACCATTCACAAATGGCCAAAGATCGTTGCACACTAATATACTTTTCATCTGCAACTTCCATGCCTCGTAATTCTCTTCGGTCAATTTTTCGATTCCGTGGAATCCACCCGTGGCACTCATTTCTGGTCACTTTTTTAAAATAAATCACGGCACAGTTCATAAGACAACTTCTGGGCCCATAACCTGTCAGGTTAGCGCATCAAATTTACTCGTTTTGCGTCCCATTCCGAGCACTGTTACCTTGCTTCCAAAGATTCTCATAAAGCCTATCTATAGCTTATCGGCGGTCCTCATTTCAATTGGAGTTTTGTCGGTAAGTGCTTTCGTTGGGCATTTATTTCTGACGTATGCGGCGGTAGTGACTGCTTCTGCTCATAAATTTTGTGATAATCGAGATGGTAGTAAAATATATCGCGCCATTACACTCAGATTCCTGTTAAATCGTTTGGCTACGCCATTCTTCTGCGGAGTTGTGGAGTTTTTATACGGCGACTGGTGTATCTTTGCTTTGTCGCGTGCGCCACATTGGAGAATTTTACATTCGTCTGGAAAATTTATGCCTACTACCATTTGCTTTGTTGCCAATTTCTTTACATCATTAAAATTAAGATGTCCAAGTCTTTGATGCCACCTCATTAATTAGTCCTCACTTTCACTTAACATCGTGGTTTGTTTTTGGGTTTCTTTTACTATATATAGTCCAATTTCCTTTCTGGCTATTAACACAATTTTACCATCCCTTCTTTTTACACACGTACTATTTTTGTTCAAAGGTTACTTTGCATCCATTGTCTGTAATGCTTGGTACATACAGTAAATTGTTCCTAAAATCTGGTACTAGCATCACGTCTTTTAATTTAATTACCTACCTTTTCCCATTTACTCAAACTATTCTCAGTAGCTGTGTAGATTTTGCACTTTTATGTCGAATTGAGAGCAATAAATTTTGATTCGGTATTACACATATGTTTAGTCGCTCCACTATCCAAGTACCATTCTGATGACTTACTTTGTTGAACTTTCAAATCTGCATTCGGATGTGCAATTTCCCTACTTCTTTCAGACAAAGCAATTTCCAAATTATTTGGTTGATCTGGATTTTTCCGGTTTCTTGTAGGTTTGTGTTTTACTTCTTTGCTTTTCTCTTCCCTTTACATATTATGCTTCATTTTCATCGTCGTCTTCTTCTTGTTTTATTATCTGTTCAGTTCGTTGCGCTTCCTCCCCTATTAGCTTGATCATCAGTGTCTCTGTTTTTGGTAGATTATCCCTTGATTCGATCGCAACAGAGAAGGTTTCATACGCCGACGGTAAGGAACTATAAGCAACATTATCGCCAGTAATTCTTCAGGGATTTAAATTCCCGCCGCTTCTAGTTGTTCTGCCTTCTTCAGAAACGTACAAATGTACTCCGCCATTGTTTTCTTGGCATCCCTTTTTATTCGATATAACTGCTTGTATAGAGCTGCTTTTCTTACCGGTCCTTTTGACTCGTATACGCTTTGCAAATTTCCCCATGCTTCCCCATGCCTGCTTTACGCTTAACATTGTTAAAACTACTGGTTTTTCGTCCTTCCTTGACCATTCTTGGACATTTTCGGTAGTTCTTATATTTTCACCGTTTGTGTAAGGCCACAATTCATTACAATTAAGATTGTAGCGGCGTACAAGTGGAAATACTTGGCGTGCAAATGGTTAAAACGATTTATAACGTCCGCGCCTGCGTAAGTTATTTTTGTGGAACTGTTTTCCATCCTTATAAGGGTTTAGAAAGAACCAGCTAACTTTCTTCGCGAAGAACAGTCGACAGGCTCAAAATAGCGTTCGCAAGTGTCATAAATCCGGAATTTCCTAAGGGCTCTCGAGTCCAGACACGCCGGCCGGGATCCTCCGGAGGCGTACGCTCGGGCCTGCAGGAAAGCCTGCTGCATCTCGTCACCATCGGCAAGATATCCTCCCTGACAGGTTGCACCCCCGTCCCAGGAAAAGGCGCGCTTAGGGCGTGAGAAATAGGCGGTGCAACCTTATCAGAAAAACCACCTAATTAGTTAAACCAGCCTTCGGGCCTCGCAAATTAGGTAGCGAGCCTCTTTCCTAGGATAGTTTCGTAAGATAAGACTTGGCGATAAAATGATAGTAAGGATTTGTAGTGAGAAGGTAGAACATCGATAAGAATAAAATACAGTAAAACGGACTTTGTGATCATTACGACACACGACCCTTATCCTTCTGCTCTTCATTTGTAGTTTCCAAGATTCGTAGTTATCGCTGTCCAGTTGTTCCACGTGCTGCATAGGGTGGCCCTTATTTTTCTAAATCGGAATTTTTCTGATGGCGTCCGCCCAATGGTTCCATTTGATGAAAAAATTATTATGTCCAAGTTTCATCGCAATCGGATAACGGGAAAGGGTGCCACCAGGGGTTTTATTATTGGTCAAAAACGCGCGACCGCGCGGCCGTGTAGTTCGCGGCCGCGCGCTACGCATGTACGTCGGGATTTTAACTAACAGCTATTTCACTTAAGAGAAGATTTCTTTATTTATAATTTTGTTGCAAAATTATTAAGCTCATATGTAGGTCAAGTTATATAATAAATTTACAATATAATTATTGTACTCTGAAATTAATTTTACTGCTCCCTCTGCGGTGTCATTTACAACTTTTAATTTCGAAATTATATCAAGGGCTTGTCTGTAATTATCGTCTTGGTACCGCCTCACAGGATCGTTTTGCAAAAATTTAGTATTTATATGGAATCTTTTAAAAAACAATTTGGTTTCTTTACTAAAAAAAATTCTCAATGCCTTTTCCAACTAAAACTGAAATATCTTCTAATTTTGCGTTAAATCATTTTGGACTGTGATCAATGTTACTATCCTCTTCCGGAGACTCTAAAGCTTTAACCATATTTCTTTTTATATTTGGAGAAATATTGTTATCAAAAAATGCCATTGCAATCGTCTCCGGACTTGAATACCATAAATGGTTTGTAAATTTTCTTATTGCCACCTGCGATATGGTATCATCGACATCATTATATAACACCATATTTAAAAAAAACTAAATCCGTTTTTGCGGCTTCAGCTGCAAGCTGCGTTATATTCCTCGGCACTTAAATTAAATTCTTCGCGAAATGAAAATATCTTTAAACAATAAATTTCCTTTGCCATCCATCGCGCGTGATGCATGGCACCCGGTCTTCGAAAAGATATTTCCCGATTCGCTACATCTCCAAGAAATAGAAACGACAATTCTAACAATTCCTTATGATCTTCACGCGGTTGATTATTTTCTAAATTACTTTGTAAAAATACCTTAAGATTATCTAATTCATATGGGGGTAATAAAAAGGTCTATGCTGTTTTATGATTATCCTTTAACAAAATGCCTTATAGAGCGAAAAGAATTTTCGCAGGTATTGATAGCCCTTAGAGTTTGGTTCCAAGAATGAATTTTCCTTAGTCTCGAGGAATAACATCAAATTGTTTTATGATGGTAACAGAATTAAGAAGCAAACTGTAATTACATGACAGGACCATTCAATAAGGTTGAGAAATCTTATAAGCCAAATACAAAAACTGTTTGAAAGATCTTCTATTTAATCTGCTGCGTCCCTACAATAGCGGCCATTTCTTTGTACGACGCTCCTTTGACAAGGGTAATTCTTGACTACGCGCGATTCTCTCTCCTTTTTTAACACTTTTTTTTATTTTTTATTTCTCGCACTACTGGGATGTTTGACCGTTTCCAGACTTCTCAAACACCCTCTGTATGTAAATCTGACACATGATAAACATCAATAAACAGGCTATAGCTTTAACAATATGAGTATAATATATTTTTCTATATAAATTGGAATTGTCTAATATTTGGTATGTGATTTATATCGTAACTTACAACACTTACATTTTACAAATTATGGATAAATTTCAAGTATAATACATAATAATAATACTACATAAATAATATAAAATTACAATAAATTATAAATTACAGATTTTGCAATAATAATTGCTTTGAAGCATGAGGAAAGCGTTGACGGTAATCGCTGAAAATATCGACAATAAATTGTCTCTGGTCCTCTTTTTTCATCAATATTTATTATAATCTGTTATTCAAATTACGGCTCCTTCGGCGGTGTCATTAACGAACTTTAATTTTGAAGTTTTGACGTATGCTTCTACAAAAGTATTGTTAGTTGACCAATCTTCGGGACCTACTGTCAAAAAATCTATATTCATGTTAAAGGGTATAGCCGGTTAAGGGGGGCCAAAAGTTCCCCTAAACCAAATTGGACTTGCGATGGGTCATTATAGCTTATGAAAAAAAAAACAATCTGTACCAAGTTACAACTTTGTATCTCGCCGGGGGGGGGGGGGGTAGTAAAGGGCAAAAAACGAAAAATCACGTTTTTGTTCAATTTCTTCCAACTGAGTGCATGAAAAATGTTGAGAAAAAAATCGTGGCACGTCAGTTATGTCTTATATTTAAAGATAAACATGCGCTCCAAAGTCATATTTACGTATAGTACAGATTAAAATATTTCAAAAATATGCTTAAACTACTTTTAAACAGATATTGATATAGTTCGGTTGTTATGTAGTTAGAAGTTAAGAAAATGTAATGCAAACAAAATTAACTTCAGTGGGATGCGATCCTACAAAAAAAGTCCGCAACGTTTCAACAGCTTGACGCTTTGCCACGGGACCACCGCACCATTTGAAAATATTCTTTACGCTCTAGGCTCTAATACCACAGTAATTCCAATTTTCTCTATTTATTAAGTTTCCTTAATTGCGATATTGCTTTGCTGCATGCAAAAACATTGATTACTGCACAAACACTTATTTAATAGAGAATAATACGAAAGTTCAACCTATAAGTCAATCTGACACGCAAAAAACGCCGAAAAAACCGGTTTTCAATTTTTTTAACTACGGCGCACCTAACCAAAAAATCCAAAAAATATTGAGAGCAATACTATCACTAATACCTACTTACTCAAATAATACGATTATAGTTCTGCAACTCCTTCAATACAAAATCGGCATTTTTCGGCATTTTTTTGCGTTTTTTATTTTTCACAGCTTGGATTTGCAACATAAAAATCTGAACAAATTCTATAATATGTATATCGCTAACTGACGTGCCACGAATTTTTTTCAAAATTTTTCATGCACTCAGTTGGAAGAAATTGAACAAAAACGTGATTTTTCGTTTTTTCCCCTTTACTACCCCCCCCCCCCCCCCCCCCAGTCGAGATACAAAGTTGAAACTTGGTACAGATTGTTTTTTTTTTCATAAGCGATAATGACCCATCGCAAGTCCAATATGGTTTAGGGGCACTTTTGACCCCCTTAACCGGCTAGACCCTTTCTTATGTTTCCGAGGATTCAGAATGATTCAACCTTTGTTGTAACAAAGCAGGAATATCATCTAATTTAATGTTATAACGTTTTATGTATGTCGCTATAATTATGTTTGGGTCCTTCTGTAAAACTTTGACCATTTTCCTCTTTATCCCGCAAGAAACATTTTTATCAAAAAATGCTAGCGCTATTAATTCCGTACTGAAGTTCCATAAATTATTTATAAATTTGTTTGCTGCAACCTTGTATATTTGACTATCTATTTCTGCGTATTTCTACTAGACACTGTGAAAGTAAAGTCTTTCGATACACTAATAGCTGAATTGCATTATGCAGAGGAGTCGAAAACGTTGTGATCCAAATCTCCGGCGCAAATGCTTACAGGATGGTTCATTACTTTGTTTTTATATTACTTAGTTCCCTCTTCCAAAGTCCTGTGTATAAGTTTTGGAAATCGAGTATTGGAGAAAACTTGGGAAATGTGATCCTTCTGACGTAATTATCTTCATTATTTCTTATCCGACGTGAAAATGAAGCGGTAGCGGATACGTTAAGTACCTCTCGAAAAAGCCGAAAAGGGCGATATTCTTCTGAATAATGATTAAATTCTATCAATGAAGCGTTTTATGACCAAATCGAGTGATTTTATAAGTTTTCAAGATTATTACTATTTCATGACACTTTATTCAAATGTTTTTCTTAGTACAAAAGAGTAACCCTGCGCTCAGGTTAATCGTCGTTATGTTTGGATGATAATGATAAGTTTTCTTTAATAAATGGCTAACATTATATTGATTTATGATACGGAAAAGTACACTATTGCAAACTAGCTTTTATTTACTCATAAACGTGTTTAAATGAATGATTATTCTCATTAAATGATTGGCATTTTCAGTTTTCTTTGGGTTTGCACTCGTTAGTTATCTACATGATGAAAACTTGTTTCTGACAATATAATAAAACCCTTTAAAACAATCCGATACCCATAGCACAAAGCTTTGTGGGTATATAATTTGATACAGTTATTAGTCAACTAAGCCCTTGTCCATTCTCACAAGTATGTAACTGCAAGTGTACTGTTAGATAAATCTCTCTATTTTCACATTTTTAACAATTTAGAATTCTTAACAATTCAAGGTGACTCCGCGGACCCTAAGCGTCGGCACCAATGGAAGGGTTGTTGGCATTGGTGCAACAAAGACAGGAAGTGCGCGTTAGGCTTTGCGTGTCCTATATTGGCGCAGGACGCAAAACAGGCGCACGCTTCAAGAAATAGAGCGTCCACGAAGTGATTATAAATAATAAATGCTCTCGAGGCACCTCCCCCCTTATCCGTTTGAGCTAAAATTGTAAAGAACTTCTTTTTTCGACATTGGAACCGATTGCCGGAGGATTGTGGTAAAAATTCGAAAAGAAATTTTCGACCAAGAGTAAATAAGGACCATCGTAATGTACACATATGTATGTATACCTGCTCATTAGGGTGGCCCTTAGTTATACTTGATGAAATTTTGTTTTTCGAATTTTTCTGATGGCGTCCGCTCAATGGTTCCATTTGATGAAAAAATGATTATGTCCAAGTTTCATCGCAATCGGATAACGGGAAAGGGTGCCACCAGGGATTTTATTATTATTCATCTTCTCGCAACGTGCTGCTCTTTAAAGCGCGCGGCCGCCAGCCGGGCTACGCCTATGCAAGAGGTTAGACCGGTACTATCTCGCAACCATCCTTGTCGCACTAATGACCGACACATAGGCGCACAGGAACATCGACTATGGCTTTTCCCGCTACACTGTGTATTATGGGCGACTCAATAACTACAATTTATGTGCATTGTGCTTTGAGTTAAATACTTATATGACTGTGATAATACTATTACCATTCGTTCAAAGTAAATAGGACGGCTCTAATAACTGTTCCGTACATTGCTATTGAAACAAATGATAGATTAAATAGAAGATCTTTCAAACAGTTTTTGTTTTTGGCTTATAAGATTTCTCAACCTTATTGAATGGTCCTGTCATGTAATTACAGTTTGCTTCTTAATTCTGTTACCATCATAAAACAATTTGATTTTATTCCTCGAGACTAAAGAAAATTTATTCTTGGAACCAAACTCTAAGGGCTATCAATATCTGCGAAAATCCTTTTCGCTCTATAAGGCATTTTGTTAAAGGATGATCATAAAACAGCATAGACCTTTTTATTACCCCTATATGAATTAGATAATCTTAAGGTATTTTTACAAAGTAATTTAGAAAATAATCAACCGCTTGAAGATTATAAGGAATTGTTAGAATTGGCGCTTCTATTTCTTGGAGATGTAGCGAATCGGGAAATATCTTTTCGAAGACCGGGTGCCATGCATCACGCGCAATGGATGGCAAAGGCAATTTATTGTTTAAAGATATTTTTATTTCACGAAGAATTTAATTTAAGTGCCGAGGAATATAACGGTATTTGCGACATTTGCATTTTCATTGTTAGGGTCTATGTAAAAGTGTGGTTCCGCGCGCCTTTTGCAGCTGAAGCAGTAAAAACGGATTTACATTTTTTTTTAAATACGGTATTATATAATGATGTCGATGATGCCATATCGCAGGTCGCAATAAGAAAATTTACGAACCATTTATGGTATTAAGTTCAGAGCCGATTGCAATGGCATTTTTTGATAACAATATTTCTCCAAATATAAAAAGAAAAATGGTTAAAGCTTTAGAGTCTCTGGAAGAGGATAGTAACATTGATCACAGTCCAAAACGATTTAATGCAAAATTAGAAGATATTTCAGTTTTAGTTGGAAAAGGCATTGAGTATTTTGTTAGTAAAGAAACCAAATTGTTTTTTAAAAGATTCCATATAAATACTACATTTTTGCAAAACGATCCTGTGACGTGGTACCAAGACGATAATTACAGACAAGCTCATGATATAATTTCGAAATTAAAAGTTGTAAATGACACCGCAGAAAGAGCAGTAAAATTAATTTCAGAGTACAATAAATGTTTAACGCATGACGAAGAACAGAGACAGTTTATATTACAAATAGTCAGCGATTACCGTCATATATTCCCCGACGCAAGAAAAAGAACTTGGTTACAAACATTGTAATATAAAGTTGTAATGTAAATAAGATAATTGTAATATAAATATTGTAATATAAATAAAATAAATGAGCAATGTTTGTTATGTGCCGCATTAATGTATAATATGTAATAATATATTTACCAATATTTGTTAAAATGTGCATCAAATTTATTATATAACTTGACCTACATATGAGCTTAATAATTTTGCAACAAAATTATAAATAAAGAAACCTTTTCTTAAGTGAAATAGCTGTTAGTTAAAATCCCGACGTACATGCGTAGCGCGCGGCCGCGAACTACACGGCCGCGCGGTCGCGCATTTTTGAGCAATAATAAAACCCCTTGTGGCACCCTTTCCCGTTATCCGATTGCGAAGAAACTTGGACATAATAATTTTTTCATCAAATGGAATCATTGGGCGGACGCCATCAGAAAAATTCCGATGTCGAAAAATAAGGGCCACCCTACTGCTCATACGTAATAGATGTACAAATGACTCGTACAACAGGAATTGATATATCGCAGAACCACCTACCGCATTATACGGGAATTGACTATATTTCAAACTTAACCTTAAGTAGAATAAGATAGTTAGAACAAGATCAGTTATGAGTAATGGATTTCCTGGTACATTATATAGTTTCGACTTCGGGATCTAGAAGAGAAATGATATCACGTAACATCCGCACCGACTGTAGTTGCAACTATAGTTTTGCAGCGTATTCACCGATGAAGCTAGTTGGTACTTACGGTTCGGAAGTCATAAACGTTATCGCCATTACGACACACGACTTGTAAGATAGTATAGTTCCATGCCTCACGTTCCTACTTCAGTGTAGGACTGCAGGGAATTAGTCGTTAGATCCCAGAGAATGCTCAAGCTACGCCACCAGCTCTATCTTCGGACTCTACAAATAGAGCATGTATTTCACTTACAATGAATACCAAAGTTGCATGCGGTATTATATCATTGCACACCTGAACATAGAGAATTCTTCGATTAAGTTAACTGCGAATTAAGGAACTCTTTGTTGATCGATGAGATGCATTAACAGAGGAATATCTTTCTAGCTGCCAAATATTCTGCCAAGTCCTTGACACAAATTGGAGCTCTTTGAAGCATTATAGAGTCTTCTTAAAGATAACTTTTCTTGTCGGGTATAACAGATTTGCACATATTTTGTTGTATAAATAATTAAATGTTATTCAATAATTAAATTAGCCACTCAAGTTACCCTTAATTGATCGATGACCTTTCATAGAGTTATCATATCGAGTATCGAGTTTTTGTTGAGACGTTATAATATTTCATATAAAACGTGTTTTCTTGACTTTTAATACAGTTATTAGCTATTACTGTTTAAAAGTAAAAATGTTGCTGTAACATACTATAAAGACATACGTCATCAAATAAATTGTTATTTAAATTAAAGAGTAAGTACATGATAAACGAATTTCTTAAAGTTTTAACTAGTATTTACGTTATATTTCATTTAATGCGCCTTGTATTTCATGTTTTACTGTTATTCTATAACTATAAATAAAAAATTTTTGATTACATTTCTTATATTCTGCGTTACCACGGTATGTTTATAAAGCTTCTAAAGTCCTTCTTCCCAGTTTGTTGTTCCGTTTTGTATTTATATTTCATCATTTAATTAGATTATTGCAAATCTGTTAAATAAGCGTTCGTTTGTTAAGTATAGTTCCAATACCAAGCTGTGTCAGTTGGAAATGATACATTATATTGCTCCAATTTACACCAGAAGTATACGAAAACAGGTATTCGGTATGGTTGGTAGTTCTGAATCTTAAAGCAATATAATGTTTCTGCACTTTCAACTTAAATTGAGGTTGCGTTATAACAACAAGTACATCATATTTGCTTCGTTAATTTATACTCTACTTTTAATATACAGGGTGAGTCAATAACTATGATCACCTCAAATAACTTGTTTTCTATTGATCGTATCAAAAATGTTTATAACGCATTTTGTTGTATTTCGAGCTCCCCATCAGATGGGCGCAATTTCATTTTTGAAAATTTTATATTTTCCGAAATCTCAAGGTCACCTTGAGTTTTTTATAGGCCAATGTGCTTTTTTCTTACTGGTATCATGTCGCCGATGAAGAGCTGAATCCAACGACTTGTAATAAGATGACCTACTCATCCTATTAATTTTACCGGGTCATGCTATTATCACGCCGCATTGAGTTTTTAGAGTATCTGAACAGCGTGAAACGTTTTGAATTCCAATGAATTTTATTATGTCTTGAAACCACGTTTCAAGGTGTACCATTGTCGGATGACTGTACTCGAATACGAATGTTTTCGAGCTAAGGGACTTGTTTTTGAGTATTAAGCCTAGACAAGCCCTTAGCCAATGTTTACACGAGCATAGTACTATCTTCACCAGGTCGAGTCATAGCCTCTGATTCACATCTGGTAACATGTTTTTGACCTAAGGGTCTTGTTTTGAGGAATGAGCAAGACAAGCCCTTAGTCAGCGGCTACCCTATGACCTGGCGACCGTCCTCCCCACCACTACATTTTAGTATTATATATATACCTCAAACTCTAGAATAAGGGAGAATTCGATTTAGTCTTTAACGAAGTACACACGCTGTTCAATCTCTGCCAAGCAAAACGTACATAAAAGTCAACTATTAAGTAAGATTCAACCTAGTGAAAACTCAGAGTCAATATATTTGTTGTGTACTGCGACTAACCCTCCGGTATCCAACATAAAATTGGTGTCAGAAGTGGGATCTCCGACACTTATTCGGTCGCAATCTGGAAGTAGCAACTCCACACCGGAAGATAAGTGGCAATTTTTATTGCTAATCGGAGACAATTAACAACGGCAAGACGAGGACGACAACCACAAGCGGCAGAACTCACTGGTTCATTCGACTCCAGCACCGACGTGGATCATCGTTTTGACGAAGACTCTGAGGGAATTCTCACAGTAAGTGCTGAACTGGTGAATACTTTTGTGTTCGCCAAAACTTGCAGATATCCTCCTAATTCTAAATCCTAAAATCCTAACTCTACGTTCTAAATCTTAACAAACTCCAAATTTCGAATTCTTAAAATAACAAAAAAAAAATATGTCGCGATCAGATAGAACATACGCTACCGGAAGCGAGGAAGACCGAACTCAATCAGACAGGCTCCCTCTTGAATTCTTAGTTCGTTTGATACCTGATAGGTTCGACGGCGATACACGCCAAATTCGTAGTTTTATAAAGCAGGTTGACACTGCCTTCGAACTAGCTAAACCAAACCAAATTCACCCTCTGCTAGCTTACGTTAAAAGTAGGATAACGGGAAAAGCTAGAGATCAAATTGACGTTCATTGCAATTTAACTTCTTGGGAGGAAATATCGGAATTATTGCTTAAATTACACCAAGACAAAGAAAGTTTTGACCAATTAATGCAAGAATTAAATAACATGAAGCAAGGAAATAACGAAAGTGTCTCGGAATATTACCAAAGATTAGAAGATTTCTCGTCCAGAATGCAAGGAAAACGAGTTTTAAGATCAAAACGCGACGTTCAGTCAAAATGTAGAATCTGCGGCAGAACTAATCATTCCGCTAATGATTGCTACAGAAATACAAACCGTAATAACCCATTGCCTATAAATTTCAATAATAGTCCAAACCAAAATCTTACGCATAATAATCAGGCTACAAGCTACTATCCTAATCCAGGACCAGCAAATAATCTGCAGCAACCTAAAGTATGTAATTATTGTAAGAAATATGGTCACGTTATTAGCGAATGTAGAAAGAGAGAGTATAATAACGCTAGGAGAAACCATCCTCAAGCCTCAGATACTACTCCGGTTCTTACTAACAACCCACAAGCTTCATATTCTCAAAATCAAAATCAAAATTTTTCGGAACAGTCATATAAATTCCGATCCACCAGACCAATTCAGACAACACCCTCACTCACAAGAAACGACGCACCAAGCGACACGATCATTCAACCACTTCCTACAGTAGAGATTTGTTGTCTAGAACCAGAATCGGATAACCTAGAATATGTTTTATTCGAGTCCATATTCTCCGATTCAGGTGCTGCCGTTTCTCTAATTAAATCGTCGAGTTTGCAAAATTTTCAAATAACAGATTCAAATCCTATTATTTTAAACGGTTTATCTCCCAACGCACCGGTTCAGACGATGGGAGAAACAACCATTCAATTAGAATTTCTTGAGAAATGCTTCGACGTACGATTTCAAGTTTTAAATAGTCCTACAAATATCCCATTTGATGGATTATTAGGTAGCGACTTTCTCCGATCAAGGAAATGTAATGTCGACTATTCTACCTCTTCGATTTCTATTGACTCTATACCGATTCCAATACCTATGTATCTCAACACTTACCAACAGGACGACACCCATATAGTAATTAACCCAAGGTCGGAAACCGTTAGTTCAATTCAAATAGAAAACCCTCAAAACCTAAAGGAAGGTGTCATATTATCTCAGGTACTAGATGAGGAACGAACCCTAATAATTCCGAACGCAATTATCAAGGTTCAAAAACAGAGTCGAGCCTTAATCACTATTGTAAATACAAGCACTTCCGAAAAACTCTTCGACCGTTTAGCTTTCGACATCGTAGGACCACTACCTCCTACCGAAGCAGGAAATCAATTTATTTTAACGCTAAAGGATTATTTGAAACACTATATTAACTCAACACAAACTGATTGGGATGAATATATACTCTCTGCAATATTTAGTTACAACACATCTATCCATAAATCCACACAATTCACATCATACGAACTTTTATTTGGAAGGAAGGCCTACCTACCCTCGTCTATTGTACAAGAACCTAAGTTACAATATACCTACGATGACTACGTGAAATCGTTACAATATAAGTTAAACGTTTCCTTCGAAATAGCTAGGAAAAAATTGATGAATTCAAAAACAAAATCCGAGAATTATTATGATAAAAGATCCAATTCGACAGAATTCTCAATCGGAGATCTTGTACGCATTTTTCAAAAACAGAGAAAGCCAGGTCTAAACAAAAAACTCTCACCTAATTTCAAGGGTCCTTACAAAAAAAAAAAACGAAGATTATCAAACGAACTATCAAAATTCATAGAAGCCATAAATCTCGGTAGATACAATATAGTTTCACCTTTAATAATAACGCCTAAGATACTCCTGGAAGAATTAATTAACTATAAAGGTGAATACGATTTTGTCGTTACACCAAATAGAACGAACCTACCGATCTTTTACAAAATGATGAAAATTCAAGCTATTATGACCGACGACATAGTTATATTTGCCTTGAAACTACCATTCGTTAAGAGAACATCCTTCGAACTATATCATTTAATTCCTCTTCCTATCCAACACGAGAACTCTTCTATATTCTCCTATATTATACCCAAGCATCCGTACCTTTTAATCTCCTTCTCGAAAACCCATTTCTCCTTCCTGCAAGAGTTGACCGAATGCACAACGTATTTAAGCAGAAAGTACGTTTGTGAGAACATCCCCGTCACTGAAACAACGGACACACCGAGTTGCGAAGTCCATCTGCTATCGCCTCATGTGGACCGGCTACCGGATGACTGTAATACAAGGACGGACCATCCCTGCAGCGATAGAGACGTGGAAATCCTTGTCGAATAATCATTGGATCTACGTCCTACAGTCACCACGTACACTCATTGGTACACCATACTATTGTGCGTAATAGCTGCTATAGTATTTTTAATAATATGCGGAAATTGCTGTCGTTGGTTTGGATGTCTCCAAATCCTTAAGCGACTATTCTGCTTTACACAAAATCCAACTAATGGCGAAATTATACCACCCATCATCAAAAATTTCGTCAACTGTACCTTTGATTCAAATATCCACACCGAGAACAGAGAACTATCAAGAGATATAGTCACCTACGATACAAAAAGAGCAAGGAGGAGCAGTAGAACACCAAGCCAACCTAATCAAGAAGATGACCCGATCGATTCAGAAGGTGAAGATACCCTTCCGCCGTTGCCTTTACAAAACTCACCAAAAAAGGAACGCCTTAACTTGAAAAGCCGTAGGAGTATTACTCCTATATAAGAGAGATATTAGACCTTAAATCTTTATCGTTAATTAATATGTAAATTTTCATAATTACAAGTTAAACCTTATATCATGTAAAACTAATGTAAAAACTACAATTTTGTCAACCTATATTTAATCTAGTAGATATTAAGTAATATTCAATATTTCTACATTTAGCTATTAAATCGCATTACTATCATATTTGTAACCACGTAACCTTTAATTTTGTACTCTGGACTATCACAATTTTATAACATGTTAGTCTAAACTACGTCCGCGATCACCAATTGTATTTCTATATAACTACCGACTGTATCTTTGATAGATTTATTAAGCGCAGTCATCAACTGTAAATATTCTCTTTTCCGAAGTCTACCGTCTTCAGACTTAATGGGGGGAGGTGTCGGATGACTGTACTCGAATACGAATGTTTTCGAGCTAAGGGACTTGTTTTTGAGTATTAAGCCTAGACAAGCCCTTAGCCAATGTTTACACGAGCATAGTACTATCTTCACCAGGTCGAGTCATAGCCTCTGATTCACATCTGGCAACATGTTTTTGACCTAAGGGTCTTGTTTTGAGGAATGAGCAAGACAAGCCCTTAGTCAGCGGCTACCCTATGACCTGGCGACCGTCCTCCCCACCACTACATTTTAGTATTATATATATACCTCAAACTCTAGAATAAGGGAGAATTCGATTTAGTCTTTAACGAAGTACACACGCTGTTCAATCTCTGCCAAGCAAAACGTACATAAAAGTCAACTATTAAGTAAGATTCAACCTAGTGAAAACTCAGAGTCAATATATTTGTTGTGTACTGCGACTAACCCTCCGGTATCCAACACCATACTCAAAAACACTTTTAATAATATTTCTTATCTATATTTTTATTAAATGCGATCTTTGTGTTTCCTGCAAGTTGTAAATCAAGGTCAACGACGACATCAAGTATCATAAATCAATTCACATGATATTAATTTGAATGTACATCTTTAAATGTACGTCTAAAGACTACGAATGCAAGTAAACACATATATTTTTCAAACTATAATTAAAGGACAGAAAGATCAAAGAACATTCATATTTTTGTAATAATGTTATATAGGCCAACAGTGCTCAGCATTACATTACAGATGAATGCAAATAACAGTTCAACATCGTGTGCCTGTTAGTAAGCAGTCCAGTTTCGCAATATGCAATATCGAGTGCAGTGACTTGCACTGTCCTAACCAGGCAGGCACCTAGGCACAAATGTACCGGATGCATGAAATGCACCAAATGCACCGTGATAACGTCACTCACAGAGATCAAGCCTGGTAATTTGGCTCTCCAAAGGTGTAGAAGTAACGGAACCTATTTCCGATTGCCTCATGCCCATCTACAAGTTAAGTCGAGTAAGTTTTCAGATTGCTCTTCTTACGTTACACTTGCCGTAAGGATTATTATACAGGGTGAGTCACGAGAAACAGAACACCCGAATATCTCTGCTGAATTTAAAGATACAAAATATGGGTACATCAGAATTAGAATGGTTTCGAAGGGCGCACGTTGCCATCACAATATGATTTTTTTTCAATGTCATTTTGTATGTTTTCTCAAGGTTACCAACGTTTTTTAAAAGGGGATTGCATACTTATTGCCCTTGCATGTTGTAGCTTACATCTAAACAAGTTCAACGATGTTACATAACATGACCTTCAAATGACCTTCAACCCGGAAATATGGAATAAATGAAATTCAACGTGCAAGTTCTATTTGCTTTACTTATGTTACACCAATTACATTTACTTAATCGCAGGCTAACAGAGTTTAACGCTCTGTAATTTATTTCTGAAGGAATGGACGCACAAGTCCTGACGATTCTTTCTTTCATGTCCTCTGCAGTGGATGGTTGTTCATGGTAGGCTTCGGTTTTTAGTTTTCCCCACAAATAAAAATCAAGGGGTATAATGTCTGTCGAACGATCTGGCCATAATATTGGTCCGTGACGTCCAATCCACCGATTTGGAAATTTTTCCTTTAAAAATTGTATGACAAAACGTGCAGAATAGGCCGGACATCAATCATGCTGATACCACATTTCTTGGCGAATGCTCAAAGGTACATTTTCAAAAAGAATTGGCAACATTTCTCTTAAAAATGCGGCGTATTTTTCTGCATTTAATGTGCCAGTGATAAAATGAAGCCCGATTAACTGATTATTTAAAATTCCGCACCAAACATTAAGAGACCATGGTCTTTGTTTGTCGACCGTCTGTAACCACCGCGGATTTTTATGACACCAGAAATGTATGTTCCTTAGATTCATCTGCCTATGATTTGTAAACGAAGATTCGTCGGTAAATAACAATTTATTGAAAAATGTTCTGTCATTTATCAATTGCCTCAGTCCCCACTGGCAAAAGTTTACACGGTTTCCAAAGTCTCTACCATGAAGTTCTTGATGTAGTGATAGGTGAAAAGGGTGAAATTTCAGTTCGTGGAGTATTCGCATAACACTTATCTGACTAATACCAGCTTCTCGTGCGACTTGCCTAGTACTAGTATTAGGATTTGCATTTACTGCCGCCAGAAAATTAATTCTGTTTGCTTCAATTTGTACACTCTTCACCATCCTAGGTTTTTTATTATCAACGCTACCAGTTTCACGGAATTTATTTATCAAATTCAAATAAATAGAGACTGATGGATAATTACGATTGGGAAGCTTGTACTTGTACAGCCGCACAGCTTCCCTAACAGACTGTCGACTTTCTCCATAAATGAAAATCATATCAATTTTATCTTCTTTCGAGTAACGCATTGCGAAACGATCATCGATAAACTGATAAATTATAAAGGGTCTAGCCGGTTAAGGGGGACCAAAAGTGCCCCTAAACCAAATTGGACTTGCGACGGGTCATTCGATAGCTTATGAAAAAAAAACAATCTGTGCCAAGTTTCAACTTTGTATCTCGACTGCGAGGGTAGTAAAGGGCAAAAAAACAAAAATCGCGTTTTTGTTCAATTTCTTCCAACTAAGTGCATGACAAATTTTGAAAAAAAATCAGTCGCACGTCAGTTCGCGATATGCATATTATAGAATTTTTTCAGATTTTTATGTGGCAAATCCAAGCTGTGAAAAATAAAAAACGCAAAAAAATGCGAAGAAATGCCGATTTTGTATTGAAGGAGTTGCAGAACTATAATTATATGATTTGAGTAAGTAAGTATTAGTGATAGTATTGCTCTAAATTTTTTTAGATTTTTTGGTTAGGTGCGCCGTAGTTAAAAAAATTAAAAACCGGTTTTTTCGGCGTTTTTTGCCTGTCAACCGAACTATATCAATATCTGTTTATAAGTAGTTTAAGCATATTTTTTAAATATTTTAATCTGTACTATACGTAAATATGACTTTGGAGCGCATGTTTATCTTTAAATATAAGATATTTAAAAAATATGCTTAAACTACTTCTAAACAGATATTGATATAGTTCGGTTGTTATGTAGTTAGAAGTTAAGAAAATGTAATGCAAACAAATTAACCTATGTGGGATGCGAACCTACAACAAAAATCCGCAGCGTTTCAAGAGCTTGACACTTTGCCACGGGACCACCGCATTTCATTTCATTTCACATTTAAATTTGTTTATTAACATAATTAGTACAATATTTCGTGAACATTATATACATGGGTTTACATATCGGATACCTGCCCGGAGGCCTTATTCTAGTGACTTAATTTTAACTATTTATAGGGTTGTTTAAATAAGTGACAAATAATTGTTTCACCCGATCACGAGCCTCATAGTTAATTTCTTTTTCTTGAGTCTACCGAGTCTGTTTCACCGGTGTGATTCGAAAAAGAAATAGAACAGCTATCGAGGCCCAATAACAACACATATGATTGTTTTGGACTAGACCGTGGGATACAGAGATCGACACGTCTAACCGGTACATATTACCGTGGGGAGATGTTCGAATTCGGGAATAGTAAACGGAGATGAGAGAGAAAGAAAGAGCTAAGAGTTTGACGAAAGCGCCGCGTAACGAGTAATTACTCGTTCGCGCCCGTCGACGACGGTGTAACGTCGCCGACAGACAGTTGATTTCAGAGAGTCCTCAGAAGCAGTTCGCACGGAGCGCATCGACATTCGATCGTGCTCCTGTTATAACGAACACTGTTTTCAGCTTCAAACCTGCTAGCAAATTGTGAAACTGAATTGAGACTAACACACGACAATTCGTGTTGACTCTTCAGCATAAATAGCTACGCCTTTTTTTGTAATTTAGCGGTTTTAACCCTAAATTAGTACTGAGGCGAAAATCGGTGGGTTCACCTGATTTTCGCCACCTACTGTTATTCGACGTGGGAGCGTCAGGAGTCCACTCCTTGGATGACCACTGGTCGGCGGAGCACTACGTTAGTTGGCGCGCTGTTATAAACTAAAGACCCGCTACTCGTTCTCTACAGGGAACCCGCCTTGGTGACGAATAGAAGCACTCAAGAGCGGCCGGAGAGTTTCGATATTGCTGTGTCCAGGCTTCCTTCACGATACGGCGTGTTAACGAAGACGGGTTATAACTTGCGTTGGTCCACTCTTACTCCACGTCAAGGCGTGTTGGGAAAGAAACGGTTAGATCAGCCTCCGTTGTCAGCCACCGGGACTAGTCTCCAGTAACCGCGGAACTCCCCGCTCACGGAATCCATACAGGAGATTTACGACCTCCGCCTTGGTTTTTCCGTTCGAGGCAATACGACTGTGCGGTCGTTGCAGTAAAGATTTCATTGCATTAAATCTAGCCGACCGCTACGATTGTGTTTCTGAAATCGACGGAACAAATCGGCAAAAACAGTCGACGCGTGGTTTACCGTATTTAAAAGTCACGCACCAGTACACGCACTAGCACGGCTGTCGTTGCTGTTTAAGCGTGCGCGTCAAAACATTCCCGAGATAGAACATTGGTACGATTATCGTATTTAAGGTGATTACACCCGTTTGTTTTTTTTCTGTTGTTCCAGAGACCAGAACCGTGGACAACCCGGCCCGCCTAACGACAGGCTATAAGATAATAGAATACATATTCTTGTACTTAAAACGAAAAGGGGCTAGAATGAACGCTGTCCTTTTCAGGACAGTCAAAGGGAATTAAAGGGCCTACTCGTTTGGATTATTCCTTTACCCACTCTCCCTCGTCCGGACCGGAGGAGGAAGCTTCACTTCCTCCAATATCGGTTATCGTTGGCCGATATTCAAAAACAAATTTCAACAATAGGGTGAGGTTTGAGTAGTTTAAGTCTTATTTTAATTGCGTAAGGAAAATATCATTAAAAAACCTTGGTACATAATGGATGTTGGCAGTGGTTGAAGGAGGAACAGGGGAGGTTGCGGTTAGTAGGTTAGTATGGATGGTGGTCTTAAGCTAGGTTAGTAATGTTAGTATTATATGTACATTATTAAAAATATTTACAATATTCACGATTAACATTATTAGGAATACAGTTGTTGTAATGTTTGGAATGCCAGAATTTACTTGGGCGGCGTTTGGCGGTTACAAATAGTTCAAGTCGTTCGGGTTTTATTAATCCTTGCGTACCCCCCACTCAGGTGTAGCGAGGGTGTGTACTCCGTGTAGGAGTGGGTTTGGGTGATTTTGGAGTTTGTTGTGAAATTTATCGGTGATGATGTCAATGAAACTGTGGAGTAGGGGGATGTTATTGTTGTTGTGGATGTCCAGTATGCGTGTGTTTTTTGGTATGTTACCGGCGATTCTGAGGACTTTTTTTTGAGTGATTTGTAGTTTGTTAGTTAGTGTGTGTGATGCTGTGTGCCAGATAGGGCAGGCATATGTGAGGGATGGTCTGATATAAGCTTTGTAAAGCAAGTGCTTTAGTCTTATGCTAAGTGCTGGAGATCTTAGCAGGTTATAGAACCTGCCAGTTTTTATTAATGCGCATTTGTTGGCGTGAGCAATGTGATCTTTCCAGGTAAGCCTGGTATCTATGAAGACCCCAAGGTATTTAATACTCTTGCTGGTGGGGATGGAGTTATTTTTTGTTTTTATACCGGTTGGGGTTTTTGTCTTCAGTGTGATAAGTGTTGTTTCGGTTTTATTTGTATTGTTTTTCATTTTCCATTTTTCTAATCTGTCGATGATGTGGTGAGCTGCGTTTTGAAGTCTGTTTATGGCTTTTGGAATGGAGTAGCTGGATGAGTAAATCGCAAGGTCATCCGCGAAGCCAGCGATATGTATATGTGGTGGGAGGTCGTTGAAGACGTGTGCTATGTAGAGGTTGAACAGTGTTCGGGATAGTACCGAGCCTTGAGGGACTCCTGCTACTATCTGTTCTTTGTTTGATAGGCAGTTGCCTACTCTTACTTGGGTTTTACGGTCAGTCAGGTATGAATATATGAGGTTGCATACGGATACTGGGATGTTTGCAGAGGACATTTGGTAGAAGAGACCTTCTTTCCATACGGAATCGAAGGCTTTCTCTGTATCTAGGAGTAGAAGGGCCGTGGACTTCTTCTGCTCCATTTGGATTTTAATATCGCTGGTAACTCTTGCAAGTTGGTACAAAGTTGAATATTTCTCGCGGAAGCCAAACTGGGTAGGTGGTATTACGTTGTTGATATTTAGGAATTTATTTAATGTGTTTAGAATAGGAGGCTGACTGGTCTGTAATTGGTTGGGACGGATAGGTTTTTGTTCGGTTTCGGCAGCGGTATGGCCTTCGCGCATTTCCATGCGGACGGTAAGTGTTGGTGTTTTATGATGGTGTTTATAATGTAATGGAACTGTGTAGTTGCCTTTCTGGGAAGGTTTTTGACAACTATGTTGGGGATGTTGTCGATACCGAGGGCTTTATTATTTTTAAGGATCCTTATTATTGCATGGACTTCCTTGGGAAATGTTTGTTTTATTTGTAGGTCGGGCGGTGTCGGAATTTTGTATGTCGCTGTGATTCGTTTTGAGGTAAAGGAATTTATGTGCTGTGTGAATGATTTATTGCCTCTGCTTAGTGCTTGTTTGTGTATTTCCGCGTAATTGGTTGCGAGCATATTGGCTTTATCGGTGTCTGAGTGGGCAACTATGGACGCACTTTTTAGGATGGCAACGGAGTTGGTAGAATTAATGTTGAAGAATTTTGTGATCTTCCAGAACGAGTTGTCTTTTACTTTGGCTTTACCTAGTTTAAAGTCCCATAGGTCGTTTCTCCATTTGCTAAGTTCTAATTTGACGTTTTGTGAGTAGCTATTAAAGGCCCTTTTAAAGGGGGGAGGAGATCTCTAGGTTTGCCAGAGTGATCTGATTTTCTTTTTGGCTGTAGTCAATTGCGCGATGTGGGGCGGCAACGGCGGAATAACTATTTTGTACGGTGATAGTGGGATGGTGTTGGTAGCTGCGGTGTTGATGAGCCGTGTGAATGTTTCTATTTCTATGTCTATGTCATTGGTGTTGTTAATTGTTGGTTTGGCCGACCCGATTCTTTCGTTAATTTCCTGAATGCTTCTCAGTTAGCCTTGGTGTAGATTGGTTTCAATGTTATGTTGGTGTGGGGAGCTGTGTTTGAGGTGAGTGCGAATATGACAGGTATGTGGTCTGGGGATCCTGCGTTAATTGTTTTCACCTTTTGTAATATGCCTGCCTTATTGGTAAGTGCGAAATCTATTGTGCTGTGTGTACGGTTCGGTGTAGTTGGGGTGTATGTCGGGTGCTGGGGAGCAACGATTTTAATGTTTGAGTTTGTGACCAGTTCCTTGATAGCTTGTCCACTTTTGTTCTTACGGGTGCAGTTCCATAATTGGTGCCTGGCCTTGAAGTCGCCCCCCATTATGACGTCGCCGCGGCAATGGAAGATGTTTTTTATTGTAGCTGAGCTTAGTGTGTTTTTTGGTGGGTTGTATATAGCAATGATTGTTATCTTTTTGTTATTGAGTTTCAGGTTTATTGCTACTGTTTCAAATTGGATATTGGGTGATTTGATAGGGGCTGGATCGTGTGTGATAGATTGTTTAATGCTGATGGCAACACAGCCATCTTTGGTTCGTTTGTCATTTCTGTGAACTGTGTAGCCAGTTACCTTTATATTGGTTTTGTTGGAGAAGCGTGTCTCAGAAAGAAGGGCTATGTCAATCTCGTATTGCTCCAGAATGATTTTTAGTTCTAATATTTGAATCTTGACTGTATCAAGTTTCGTGGAAATCGAAGTCGGACACTTGGAATACTCTCCTTGCAAGTGTGTGGAAATATTTAAATAATTCAGCATGCTGGAAATGAAAATCACACCTAAAGTAAGAATTTTCAAACAAAACATTATTAACGTGTTTTGTAGAGGGTGAAAAACTGCATCGCTTAATGTATTAAAAATTAGAGTTTTACTTTAAAAAAGTGCAATTGCACCTTGCAACTGCATCGATGCACAAAAATGCATACAAAACTTTATAAGAATATATAGCATAGAATACCATTTAATTTTGTCGTATCACATTTTTCTCTATCTCCAATCCTTTAAAAAATAGCTCGCCCCAGTTCCGTGGGACACCCTGTATATTCTTTTAAATAAAATTCACCCATATTGTATTATAAACAGTTATCCTTCATAAACGGCAAGCCCTCCTACATAGTGAAATTAAATATTAATTACGTCTCGAAGTTGACACTGACGTACATAAGTATCCTGTTCCGTCCCAAGGCCTTCACCTTTTTACTACATTTTATTGCAACCAACACTTCGCTCACGATCGGGCAAGCGCATCGTTCGGACGGTTTCTTTATTAGTACCGTTGACAATTCCTCCAGAAACAATATATAGTTTAAGGTCCGAACGGTCGCTTGAGCCCTGGGACTGGTCGCAGCTGCAGCGGCGTAGGGATCTATTGTCACCTTTTTTCATTATTGCTCGACACGTATGGATCCTTGCGCCCTGCAATTAACTGTACCTGAACTCGAACGCGCGACTCAGTCCCACATCTGGCAGCCAAATGTCCCAATCTTCGCGGAGCTACCTGGCAGCGGCCCTTCGAAAGTCGCGGATTCTTGGAATTTGTCGCAAAACAATTGCGACCAATAGGAAGGTCCCAAATCGGTTTGACCAATTAGACCAGCGACAGATTCCAAGACTTTCCACGCCTCCACAGGAGTAGGGACTTTGGACATCACGAGCTGGAACGTGAGCGAAGAAACGAACATCAGTCATCTTTGACAGTTTAAAGAAACAGGTTCATCCTCGGAATTAACTAGAAACCAATTTACTCGAACCACCTAAGTTCGATAACAACAATTACCGACGCGATTCGAAACCTGTAACCAAATAACAGCTATACTGTATAGTCAGTGTTAGCAGAAGTTGACTCCGAGAACCGATAACAAGTTCTCGTAAAGTACAAACAACGTCAATGTAAATAATCAGTGGTGTGTATATAGTTTGTGAATAAAGTATTGTGATAGCATTTTGGCAATTTGAAGCGAGATCACCCTCTCCACGCTATCCAGTACGAACACCTCACTGACCCGAGCCCGAAGCTAGCAACGGCAGGTTAGCAATCGTACATATCCATTAATTTTATGATTATGGTAGGGTACTTGTAAAAAATGGAACTACTTAAGAATGATTAGAAAAATATTCTCATAAAACTCCGAAGATGTATATTAATACTTGACATTCTGATTGGGAAATAAATACTTCGCACATGATGATAAGCTGCCCACAACTATGATTAGCTCTTAAATTAGATAAATTACAATACATCAATGGAATTTCAACAATGATGGATGTTATATAAGCATTTTATGATCAACGTAAAATCTTTGCAATAAGTGGGACAATCTGTTATCTTCATCTTGCAGGTATACTTAAAAAAAAATAATTTCAACAAAAAATAGGAAGAATTTGCAAGGCATCTTTCCGGAGCATTTATCGCTGGCCGTGTATTTTAGTAATAGCCGGAAAATAAAGTTTCGGAATCCACGTAATTCGAGCAGAAAGGAATGCACAGCATCGGTAGACATTTCGGGAAATGTCAGAAGGGGCAGCGTGTAAACGAATTTCCACGCCACGCGCAATTCTTCCATTTAATTCGCAGCCCTCTCACACCCAAGGCAGTTTTTTTCTTTCTTTTCAATCTATCTCGATTCTTGCTCTTCCATCGAGCCATAGAGAAATAAAATAGAAAAAGGTGATGGGCAAGGATAAAAAGGGCGTAAAAACGCGTTCGTTCTTTCTTTTCTTACCTTCGATGCAGTTGAAGAGAGAGTTTATTTTTATCCGACTTCGAACTAATTTCATCTCGTGTTCGAAGTCACTCTTTGAATAAAGTTCTATGTTCTGGAACAATGAACACTCCCGAAGGAATCTTGTCGTGTAATCGTGTTTAGAGTGTAACGTCCGGGACGACGTTAAACTACACCCCAAATTTTCCAAAACCTCAGACACTCGAATATTATTATATTGTACGGATAATTTGCAACTAACATATTTAACCGCTTCAATTATTGTTAACTAAACCATTATTAATAAGTAACTCTGTAAATCCTTCGCAAAGTCTCTTAGAGGAGTACGTGATCAATTAATCTACTACCAAATTCTTTCTCACAAGATAAATTTCATCTCACGGATAAGCTTGTATAACGTTTTAATCTCTTATAAACTTTTGGGTGGTCGGAACTTCCGTTCCCACCAGATAATTCTAATCAGTTCGTATGTAACCAATACTCCTCGTGAAACTCTGCGAAGAATAATTTCGATAAAGATGTATATACACCCTTAGCTAAAACAACGTGACTGCACCGGTGAAGTCATTGCGCGATAGCGAACTACGCTGGGCAGTCTCAATTAAACATAAGATTTTGTTACGGTAGAGTCGCGCATACCGTTCCCATACGATAACCGGGCCCCTGCCCCAAAAAACCCCAGTATAAGTAAGGGCTACTGCGAGAACCTCCGCAGTTACAGGGAACAAGTTGCAGTTGCAGTTACAAGGAACGAGTTACCAGTTACAAGTTACAAGTGACAGTACAGTAATACCAGTGACAAAACCAGTAATAACTTAGAAATCGAACGTGTGTTCAGCGTGCAGTAGTGGAGGACTTGCGAGCGTGCACCCCTTTAGTGAACCCCCTAAGAGAGGTAAGGTTTTTCTGTTAATCCGTCTGTAACTCAAGGCACCGTGGTGTACTTGCAGTCGTATAGACACTCTGTAATAATTCTCTCGCAACCATTTTACTGACGTGAACCCAATCTGGTCATAATTTGAATTGTTCGAATTTGGAGGCCGAGGCAACCGAGTCGCACTTTTGTAAATTAGGGCATTCGCTTTATTCCGTCACACTGTAACTCCGTTGATGAACGTATAATCATCACACTCCGAATCTTAATTGTGAACATACTTTTATAAACCAATTGAACTTACCTTTTATTTTATTCAATATACTACAACATTTTATATAATATAGTTGTTGTTTGATTACCTCTGACCTTCGCTTGTATAATCTAGAAAACTCTCCTGACAGAGTGCATTTAATATTTTTCAGTAGTAATACTCAAAGATTACGTAGCCTACCTGGCATCACGTGCCATTTGTGGCCCAAAGCGGGCATCACAAATTGAATTACAATCTTGAGTAGGAACCTCAGGACTTGGTGGCCAAATTGGCATTATCAGCCCTTCGGTTTCCTAGGTTTTAGGAACCGCCAATACTTGCGATTCGCCTCATAGGCACAAATTGCAACCGCCAATCCGGCAAATTATTGGTGAGTGACGAAAACAATAATTCTCTCGAGATATATTAAATTATGAACTATAAGATTGTTGTCATGAAAATATGTAGTCCCATTTAAAAACACTTCGATGACCTTGGAATCTCGAAAAAAAGTGTCCCCGTGAATAAATGTTAGCCTATCACCACATTTGCCCCTTCGAAATGAATATTCCTTTTCTCTAACATTTTTTCAATCATAAAATATAAGCGAGACGTTTAAGATGGGCAAGTTAGGTGAAGCACCCTGTATATTGCTACGATGAAAATGGTTGGTCTATTCTGCAACAAACAACGAGCTGCACCAATTTCTCCGATTGCTGTACGATTCACTGCCAAACAGTCGTTCTGGTGTAAATTCCATCCCATATGAGCGGTGACAACGATGGTCTTGTCATTTGAATTTTGATGTATTGCAACTCCATCATTCCTTACACCCTGCCTTTTGAAATGGGTGATGCAATTAAAATTAGGGATGTCCAGTTGCTCTTCGTTGTTCAAACATGTTCCTGAAAAGAGCAACATAATTTATCCTTGCACAACAGCGTCATTGAAATCTGTGACATGAGTTCTTAAACGTTGGCAATTGAATGAAAATATTGATAGACCCAATCTGCTGATGATGAAATCTATCAATACTTTGTCGACAAGTCATTTCCTCGGTAAAACCGTTGAGGATGCTAATGTGTGACGGGGCTTTCCGGACAACCTAATATATTGAGAAGGAAAGGAAAATGAGAAAAGCGCTTTCTTGGCTTTACGAGTCAATAAGGGGTGGGCCGAATCGAGACTACTCTTCCCCTTGTTTTCAAACGCCAACACACTGGTAAGCGCCGTATGAAATGGAATTATGAAACCAAGCGTACTCACTATACTAAAGTGGAGTAGAAGTGGGAGTGGAGCTCATCTCCGCGTTCCACTTTTCGTTTAAGTTCAATTCCTAATTAATCAACATGCAATACCATGTCCTAAGAAGTTTCACTTCAAAAACTGTTGCACATACGTTAGCGTAAAAATTAGTATTAGGCTTGTGGCATCAGGAAATAGCTGGCGCCCCCTATAAAAAATGATCGATTATTTTATTAAATGTTCAAAATGATGTCGTTGGACTTCTAAGCACATTATAAATCTTTTACAAATACTCTGTTCGACATTTGATAACATTGAAGAGGTAACCGATGCCCAGCTGGCGCGTGGGCCACCCGCCTACAGGCGCTTGCTATTCTCAAGTTGAAGACTGATGGCTTTAGTCTTTTCAAAAAGTATCCGGCCACTTTAATTTAATTTATTATTATTGTCGGTACAGTTTAACTGTTACGATGCAGCGCTGAACAATAGTAACAGTAGACCATGTCTGGATGTAAAAAATCACACGGAATACGGATCTGTAATGAAAAATAAGGTACCTATTTAAAAATCTGACTTGGGCCCAAGGGGGCCTAAATAGGGGCTTCGCCAAGCCGAAGAAAAATTATAAGCCTTACAACAATTAGTTGGGATTTGAACCCTGATCCTCGAATTCCGGAGTCGGCGACGTTCACCACTGCGGCACAAGGCCCTTTATTCCACGAGTCTTATTTTGGGTCTAAAATACTCAGGTAGCGTGTTATCACAATCGAACCGTTCACTCCAGCCATTCGGAGTGAACATATAATTTACGAGTCAACCCTTGAACTCCCTCTAGTCTCTGGTGGCAGGTTTAGCCGTCAAGTTTATCCGTTAAAGAGGTGCGGGTTATCTGTTCCGTTGTTAATAAGAAAAACAGCTACCCGACCAAAAATCGGTACGTCCGTCCTTGGCCAGTGTGCAGCAGAACTCAAATAAGAGGGAACTGTTACACTGAAATCTCATCTATTGACTATACCAGGACTCGCACGGCTTGTAACACAGTGACAGAACTCACTTCGATAGGATTACGTTCGTTGCTAAAAGAAACAATAGCATAGTGAATTGTATTTTACAATATTACATGCAACGACTCTGACTTAGATCACTCGTGCATCGACAGTTTCGCATTTTGCAATATGTATTAGTATGCGAAAAAATGTCTGCGCGGTACGGCGAACGAAAATTACGAACAATGGTTAGAGAGGTTTACTAAGCCCTCTCAGTAAACTCGGGGCTTTCCTTTCATCGAGGCTTCGGTATTGTACCGGCTAACACAGAGGGGCTAGCCTGTGCACGTAAATATCATGATTGATGAGATAGAAACAGCTCTCCAGTTTTCTTGTCTCATCTTCTCTTACTTTATTCACCTTTCATACACATCGTGGCGATATCTATTTGGTAGGAAGGCTGTCCCTGGGCACTTAACACAAAATCTACTGGCAGTATTGTTTGATTATTTAATGGCACGTTCTGCTATCGCGTTTATCCTTCTTCTTCTTCTTCGTTGAACGATTCCATCGAAATCTCTTGCTGATCAAGGGTGCTTCGTTTTCCTGAAATCTCCGGGTGGTTCATTAAAAGCGATTGCGTTGAATTAGTTTACGGAAATGTTTTATTTTGCATGATTTATGATTACATTTAAAGGGCAATCAACATACCAGGGAGCCCCTCATCGGAAATAAATAAAGTTCATCTAATTTTTATAAACTTATAATTATAATTATTAGGCAAGTTGAATGAGTCAAAATACTCGTCGTTGCTTGCTATAACTTTAAGCCACCTATCAGGTAAGTGATGAATTCCATCATAGAAAAATACTGTGTCCGTAGACAAAATCCAAGCGTCAAACCATTTTTGTATCTTATCCACTGATTCGAAGTCGATATCGTATAAGGCGTGTTGCATTGATCGGAAATGGTAATCTGAAGGAGCGATATCTGGAGAATATGCTGAGTGCTATAAGCCGTACCAACCGAGACTCATTATGATATCTTTTGTCGCAGAAGCAGCTTTGTCGCAGTGCCCTAGCAGTAGTGCCCTAGTTTTCGTTTCAATACTTGACTGAAGCAAATTAATTATCGTTGGTAGCAAACTAATCGCCATTTGTAACTCCTATATTTCAACATTACATAATCGCAAAAGAGCGGGAAAAACGACTGATTTTTAAATTAATTCTTTAATTGCTTACAAATGTTTGAGTTATTCATTTATACACCCAATATATTTTTTACAAAGCACATAATTCTCCGCTATAATAAGTAGAACTGGCTATAATATTAGATATATTGCTGAACTCGCTTATAGAAATTAGTGCTTGTAATAATAACAAAAGCAACGGTAATTTGTTAATTACGTGTTGGAAGTGTTTGATTATATTACTATTGCAAACTTACAACGAAACCTGATTATGCAGTAACTACCAATTACGGTATATCTTAAATATTTATATATACTGCTTCTATACAATAGTCAACGTACATATTTTTATATTTTTCTCACCTCAATCCACATTTCAGGACCGTTTCAGGATCCCATCGTTCTAATTTTCGCTCATATTTTACAAACAAGCCTTCATATTTTAGATGTTCCTTTATGCCGATTCATACGCAGTTATTGTCGATTCTGGGATTACATAAAGATTTCATGTTATAACGCATTCGTGATTTAATGTATCAGCGTATTCATGATAACGATTTTAATATTCTATTCATACGTCCTCTTTATTATTGAACATTTTCGATGCAAGACTGCAAGATGCAAGTTCTGGAAATATTTTGTTAAATTAGTGCAAATGCAATACAAATTTAAGAATAAAAACTGTACACAATATTGCAATCATCACAGAAATACACGAAATTAAAATATTTATCGTAAATAGTATTTTCGATTAGTAAGTTAAAAATAATTAAACAACCACACTTAGTGCCTGACAACTTACAAATTACACTCACATATTACAAAGTTTCGGCTCACTATTGAGTTTTCGCCGTCATCAGTCACAGTTTCCGGTCTAACATTACAAGTTACTTTCAATACTGTCCAACAAATTTTGACTTTTTTTCTAAGTTCTAACAACGAATATACAATTCTTATAGATTTCGACGTGCTGAAAACGAATCCGCAAACCATTTGTGGCCAGTAACTACCATTTTCGAAAAAATCAATTTTGAAAAAAAAGGTACTTCTTTTCCTTTGAACAAGATTTGTGACGTAAGTATATAAGTCAGACAGTTTTTATTTATTGTAAAAAATTCTGTGGATCATTACGAAGAAAATGATATGAATTACTTTTGCAATATGAATTTGCAAATATGTTTAAACATTAGTTAAAGTTGGCGAGACACGCTCCGCGCGCTCATTTTTCGAGATTCGTTTCAAATTTTCGGAAAAAATAGACCTCTGACGGGGATTCCAATTACTCTACGCGATAGAGCAGACCTTCCTCTTTGAAAAGCACTCCAAAAATATGCAAAGCTGACTTCGGTGTCGTAAATATAAGCCAAAAAGTCGAGGAAGTCACGGATTGTCAGCAGGGGTTCTCAGACGCGACATTTATGACGCGCTCCACTACGGCATGTCCCCCAAACGCTCACGTGCGCGCATAAATGTCGCGTCTGAGAATCCCTGCTGACGATCCGTGACTTCCTCGACTTTTTGGCTTTTATTTACGACTCCGAAGTCTGCTTTGCATATTTTGGCAGTGCTTTTTAAAGAGGAATGTCTGCTCTATCGCGTAGAGCAATTGGAATCCCCGTCAGAGGTCTATTTTTTCCGAAAATTTGAAACGAATCTCGAAAAATGAGCGCGCGGAGCGTGTCTCGCCAACTTTAACTAATGTTTAAACATATTTGCAAATTCATATTGCAAAAGTAATTGATATCATTTTCTTCGTAATGATCCACTGAATTTTTTGCAATAAATAAAAACTGTCTAACTTATATACTTACGTCACAAATCTTGTTCAAAGGACAAAAAAGTACCTTTTTTTTCAAAATTGATTTTTTCGAAAATGGTAGTTGCTGGCCACAAATGGTTTGCGGATTCGTTTTCAGCATGTCGAAATCTATAAGAATTGTATATTCGTTGTTAGAACTTTTTTTTTGTATTGGACAGTGTAATTAGATATACATCATTCAGGATTTTTATCATCCAGAAGTAAAGATATAAAAATAACAATGGAATTGTATTATCCATGCATGATGTCCACAGTAAACTCTTTCCAGGAAGCTGCACATAAAGATTCACGAAACTTGTACTTGATATCACAAATATATGTACACGAATGTGCACGCTTCAGATGCGGAACATTAGTAACTAAAATCCATTCATCTAATCACGTCTTTATCAAATTATAAATTAATTTTTGACACATACATATATCCTAAACCATCTCAGTGAACTCTCTTTCCATAATAATATTTTCAAGTATATTATGACTACTGCTTCAATAGAAACAAAGTTAATGATACACAATTTGAAAAGTTTCTAACTCATTATAAGGTAGTGAAAGTTTTTCAATCTGAAACGCACCAAATGCTTGGCTCTATTTTTCTCAAGAATACAAGGTTCTATTTGGCGCTCCATTCGGCAGTAACTCGGGAGACAATTTTGCCGTTAGTTCAAGTAGGAAACGCGGCAGAAGCGATCTGTTATCAACCACAGAGTCTGGCGGACTCCTCGATCCCAACGTGGATGTCTCTGACGCGTATATCTTCACCTGCACAACGGCACATCCGTATCTGTCGTGGCCTTCGACCACAGTCCACATTGTGTGACCTCAGGCTAGACTGAATTTCCGCGTTCTCCCTCGGAAATCCTCTTTCCTTGGCATCTATCTGTTTCAGCCCTACTACTCGTCACCCGGCCAAACCTACTCGCATCTCATGAGCCTCCGGCAATTTCGTGAGAACGTAAAATCCACCGCGAAATTGTGTATCTTCGACCTAGTGTCGGTTACTTCGCACAAGTCTTGATCTATCATAAAAATCTAGACTCAACCATGGAAGATCCATGTCAGTCTTGATCTTTATATTGTTATATAGCCTCATCTACTTCTATTTCACTAGTCACTGCATGACGAATACTACTACTATTAAACTATAGTACAAATAAAACGTTATATAGTTTATTTTAATACTATACTATATTTTGGTCTAAGTAGGTGGATAACTTCAAGAATGCATGCCTGCCTGTCAGTGCATACATTTAGTAGACGTGAAGATGTTTGTATTACGTGTGAATTTTATAAATCATGGATCAAGCTTTTATTGGCTTACAATAGACCGTTCTTTGGGTCCTTGCATATCGCTCTACGCAGAGGGATAATACGCTGCTTCAGCTTCCAATTCTACTACACTTCGATTGATCGATTGGAGCTCTCGTATTCGAGATGAATTTCCGTGCATGGCCGGTCTCGTAATTCTACCAGTTTCGGTATTTCTTTTTATATATAATTGAAAGGGGAAAATCGATTGGAAACTCTGCATTCTTGCTTCGTATTCAGCTTGTTATATCGTGAAATTAGCATAACTTGATGGTATAACATTAATTGTGGGATGCGTTGGTAGAGAAAAGATAGTTGCTAATTGTATTTTACTCATTGTAATTTGTAATTACATAATTAGATAAAAGATATTACATAAAACGGAAAAGAGGAAAACGATTGTATCTGATCAGGTAGTATTAGAATTCTTACTTAATACTCGCAAAACGTTTCGACACACTGTTGCGTGCCAAATATTTAAATTCTGTTTTCTTTATCACTTCATATTTTTTTCTTTGCTGTTACTCCGTTAATGAAAGACGGGGAAGGCTCTGGTCGAGAACCTTCCAAAACAACAATCCGTCACGCAGCAGCATAAGAAAGTTTATAATGTCATTTTTTAAATCGTCGTCGCCAACTGAACGCGCCGCTGTAGATCTTAGATACATAACGTGATTACTTGCATGTTTTATGCACGAATACGTCACCGATCACAGGCCGAATCACGGGGCGTACTCCCTGAAAAACAATCACGTCACCTTCTATAGTCCTCAGTCCAAATTATAGGGCGCACTCCTTAAAGCAAATACGTCACCGTCCACAGCCCATTCCTCCCTTATCCTATGTTTCCTTCTAACCGGTCTATGTCATTTCTATCGCTATATTATATTCCTTACAAATTCCCAAACCCAACAAATCTATTTACAAAAGTCTACGGAAAACTCTGTCAGTCAGTTAGTCAAACAAAAACTACTATCCCGCGACACACCACTGCACAAGATATCTCACTGACTAATAAAATACATCCAAGCAACAAAGTCGGAAGAGCATCAATAAAGCAAATCATTCCAAAAGTTCAATTAAAATTATATGCTTGAATAGAGAAATAATATTTAGTTTAGTGGATCCTGAAAACGGCAAATCTTTCGATATCATTCTTGTTGAAGTTAAAATGATGTTTTTTTGCAAATGGTATCATTATTAATTATTAGTAGTCAATAATTTTATAATTGAATAAGATTTGTCAAGCACATTCTGCAGACCTGTCCCTTGTTGCGTTATTTTATATCCAAATTATTTAGTATAGTGTTAGTGTTTAGTGTTGAGCAGTTTACTGCGCTATATAAAATATTGAATAAACGAGAGGAACAGTCAACTTTTCAGAACCATACCTGTCGAGCAATTGGTAATTGCATTGTCTTGTTGCACGTTAATTTGAGCTATGTTGTATTTCGAAAATACTTTACTAGACCAAATGCATTAAGGATTGCGAGATTTCTCGGCGATTTCAATTATCTGATTGTATCAACCACCGAAATGATTGTAAGAGCGTAAAAGGTTAGATTCGTAATTGTACGGATCCGATATTATTCACACGTTAATTTGGACTTACTAGAATCACCAACAATTCGGCGTTATAACAGTTTATAAAACACATGTAATTTTACTTTGTAATACGTGGCATATTTTTTGTTTAAATCATTCTCATTATTTTTTACCACATAGTACTAATCAAAATTCCTTGGTTACACTGTACACATACGACCACGTACATACTGTAACACACTGTTTGCGCCCTTGTGTAATTAATACTGTGCAATCACAAAGTAAAATATAATATAAATGAAAGAAACGTGGCAACATACATAACATAATTCGCGATAAAAGGAATACGGCATAAATGTTTAACAATACAATAATTTACTTTGACTTAAAATGTCTGAACGTTCAGTGTGAGACAAACTTGTCGTGTGTTATCATATCACTGTTCAGTTATTGTTCGAAAGTGTTATGCAAAATTTAAATGAGACGAATTCTAATACAATATAATTACATATAGCTGTTTTGCGCCTTTTCGTATTGTCATGCAAGTATCAAATAAACAGAGTGAAATATATTTCTTAAATACTTCTTGAAAATTTCAGTATTATATTCAGTATGATATTAATGTTGTTCATTTCAGCTTGCTGAAAACCATCGTATTAAACTGCACTAAACTATAAATTGTGTAGAATCGCATTCCCTTTCCTATATTGTGCAATTAATTACGCAGCTACGATTAATTATGGTCAAGATTTCTCAGTAATTAATTATTATTAGCCGCCGCTGTCTCGAAGAAGCTGACTGGAATAATATTAGCTGAGCTTGAAATTTCCTGTTAAATATTGGACCGTGACACTTACTTATATTATCCATTAATCATCCATGAATTTGCATAATATTTAGTATGCGCGTTCGCATCAATTTCCAAAAGTCGTAGCAATAATTAACAAGTCAGTATTTCTAGGTACATTAAATACATTAAAAAGAAAATTTATGTTATTATAATATATCTAGTGACTTACTTTACTCAATTATTTCATTAAATAATAATGTTTGTGTTTCGGCGCAACAAGTAGATATTTGCACATGTGTCCCACAGATTGATTTCCTAAGATATAGTTTAGAAAAAAGACAAAATTACAGTCGTCATTTAAATTGTTTTACAACTCGGGACTAACGGCCCGGTCACCGGACCGCTGTTTCCGTACTTGGAAATTTGGTTAGCCAGATTCTCGGAATACCATGATTTCATGCCCGCACCATGTCTGTCGCACTCTCTCGGAAAACCAAAAACTCACCCAGTAAGAGGCATGAGCTCTTTCGTTGCAACTATAACGAAGTACTATATCTACATCATAACATCAACCAAAAAAGTATTTAACAAGTACGTCAAGCATAACAATGAATGAATAATATAACAACACGAAATGTACAACGTCGCGTTATTTCTGTATCCACAATTTTAACACCGTCTTCCTTACCGCTAACTTCCAAAGGGAGAAGTGAATAACAGTTCACCAATCAAATGAATGAGCTGGTCGTTAGAATGAGCTTAGGAACACATTCTGGTTTCAACGAACCACAACTCCACAATATGCATTAATAATATATTCTTTTCGCGTTTATTTCCTCTGTTTCAGTGCAAATAGATTAATTACTTAAAATATTGCAAATATAACTAAAATATACTGTCCAAACAAACACTTGTTGATTCTCGAACGATTGTAAATAATTACAAAATACGAGTAGAAATCATGACACGAATAATACAATTGTATTAATAATTGTATTTCACCCTATCGTAACTCCTCAGCGTTGTTACAAAAATTTATCATTATCTTGGTCCCTAATAATTATTATCTTGCTATATTGTAAAATTAAGTTTTCTTGCTAATATCAATCGCATCATATGGAAAAGATGACTGCCAATTATTTGCTGCGTATATTACATTGAAATAATCTCCATCGTTTGTGGAAAGGAAATTATAAAGTTCGTACACAGTATTATAGAAGGTAATAATACTAATAATAGCACTACGAAATTCACGGGCGAAGCTTCTATAGCTTCACCACATATAGCTAACTATTAACTGTTTAACGAGTCGACACCTGCGACAGCTATTATAATACAATTATATAATACATACATATACAAAGTACAGCACAGTAACGCTCGTGTTGCAAGCTGCATTGTATATTATGCTGCAATGTGGAATGCTCTAGGAGGTTTTTGTTTACTGACTATTATTATTCTCTGCCATGCGTAGGATTATTAACTGAGCTTAATGTTGTATATTATAATTCATATATTAAAATATATTAAGAAAACACAGTAAAGTTAACAATTAAAAAACCGGCTGTTGTGTTCTTGAGCGACTTCTTTTAATACAGTTGAGTCTCCTTTTATGCGGCAGATGCGTTCCACAGAATTCCACCTAAGATTCCATATAACGTTTTTGAAATACTAGCAGCACAAAAGAGGTAACTCATATGTATTCGATTGCTTTGTTTTGTTTATACATACAAATTTTTTAATTCGAACGAGAAAAGCTTTATTTGTGTGCGGGAATTATGCTCTTCTCTCTTAATTCCTAACGGAAAAAAACATAAAAAGAACCATAATAACCAAATTAAAACTCGCTGGATTTCTTGGATTACTTATTTTTTCTTGCTTTTTTGCTTCACCGCATAACTTCAAAACCGCATTACAAAATACGCATACAAAGGGGCACGCCTGTAATTGGTACGCGGAAAAAAGTATCACTCGTATTAACTAGAAATATTAGTTGTAATTAAAGCCGTGCAGAAGTTTAGGGTGTACCTATTAGATGTCAAATTTCGTCTCATTACCGATTGGGATGCGCTCCGAAAAACATTTCATAAACAGGATCTGTCGCCGAGAGTCGTGAGATCGGCGCTGGTGTTAGTGGAATTTGAATACGAACTGGAACACCACTCAGGATCAGAGTTGTCGACATTCGGTCCTGCTAATTGAAGGGTGGCAGGAATGATTCGGAAGAGACAGGACAAAGATAACAGGATTCGAGCAATAAAACAGGTGTTACAGACAGAGCCATACGAAGTTTATTCCTTAGAAAATGATCTAGTAATGAGGCAAGTCGGGACTAAACGAGTTATCGCTCTGCCCGGAGTATGTACACCGACGTCATTAGGCGAGTATATTATATGGCCGATGATATTATATACAAAAAGTGACGGGCAGGCTCGAAAGGTATGTTAAATGTTGTATATCATGCGTGTTGGCCGAGGAAAAGAAAGGAAAAATTGAAAGAGAATTCAGACCGATTCCAAAGGGGGTTGCTCTTTTGACAACCTACCACGTATACCATTTGGTGCCAATGACCGCCACAGGTAAAGCATACAAATACATTTTTGTAGTGGGAGATGGATTTTCCAAGTTTATCTGGATATACCCCACAAAAAGAAAAAATGCCAAGGAGGTTCTGGACAAGCTAACGGCGCAACAGAAACATTTTGGCAATCCAGCTCGGATCGGGGAGCAGCCTTTATGTGGGCAGAGTTCAGGGAGTATTGCGCTAAGGAGAGTATCGAGCACGTTCTCATTACTGCAGACATTCCAACGTGGGAATGGACAAGTGGAACGAATTAACCGTACAATAATACCCGTATTGACAAAATTATCGGCAGATAATCCGGAAAGGTGGTACTGCCACACGGACAAAGTACAACGGAGTATGAACAGTACGTATCAAAGAAGCGTAGGAATGTCTCCGTTTGAGCTGATGTGTGGCGTAAAATTTAGACAACCGAAGGAAGTGAAAGTAATATAACTCATTCAGCAAACAGCTGTGAGACATGGCGAAGGAGAATTTATTAAGAATACAGGAGGAAAATCGCCGAAGTTACAATAGACATTGTAAGACGGTCACGGTGTATAAGAAACCGAGATCTGATGACAATCAGAAGGACGCAATTTGGAGCGAGACTGAAGATAAGAGCACAATTCCTCGGTCCAAATAAACTGATTAAAGTCAAACAGAATAATCGGTACGAAGTCATCCGGATCGGCGATGGCGATATCAAACCTCAGGGTGAGATTTCTTCGGGGACCGAAGAAGATGCAGGAACAGCTGAATGAAAGAACGGTGTCGTTATCGATCCGCGGATCCCTCGAGCGGACGAAAACAATCGAGGATCGACGCCGCGATGCGAGAGTCAATCGTTAAGAAAACTGTAGGGAAGTGGGTCGGAATTTCTGCCCGTCATCCTTGATATACATACACTACCGCTCATAAGTATTCGAATGCCGTGGCTTTTGACCATTCCTTCTAAATTGTTGATGTCTTAATTACCAGGGACACGTTCCACAAACCGTACCTGATCTGGTACTTCAATTAAAGAAGAATGAGCACAATTTCCATTAATTGCCCTTTGTAAATGTGTAATAAAACACGTGTTTTAAATTATGGGTGATGGTACGGCCCGTGATTGCCTTTACGGTGTTGGGTATTTCCCTCCGTTTTGTGTTCAGTAAAGGTGGCAAGCGACAATAATGTTTTGTGTTTATAGTTTTATAAGGATTCTGTATTTAAATATTTTAGTTTTACGTGCTTCCGATTACCCTTATAAGCATAGGATACCTTTCTGCCCCAATCACTTGTTTCTTACCGCTTGCCACGACAAGTTCGCTGATTTTTTGCCGAAAATGCCAAAAACCAAGGAAGTATCGATTAAAAATCGGTCTGTTGTCTGCGTTTTATTCGAGGAAGGCTATACCTTTCGTGAAATAGCTAAAAAATTGATAATTTCTACGAGTACCGCATGGAATATTGTGCAGAAAAAGACGTTTACGGGTACTGTGGGTAACCGTAGAAGGCTTGGAAGCAAAAGATGCACCACAGAATTGGAGGACAGGTTTATTCGCATTCATTCTAAACGTGATAGAAGGCGTACGGCACCGGAAATTAGGCAATCATTAAATCTCCGTAGAAGTACCACTGTGTCAGTTTCAACCGTGAAACGGCGCTTGAAGGATGCAGGCCATATTGGAAGGGTAGCAGTAAGAAAGCCATGTTTCCGGCTAGGAAACAAGCGAAAAAGACTGGCTTGGGCCAGTCACGAAAATTGGACGGAAGAAGATTGGAAGAAGGTCTTATGGACCTGAATCAAAATTCGAGATCTTCGGTTCCAAGAGACGCACATTCGTTCGCCGGCGATCTCACGCAAGAATGTTGGAATCGTGCCTTATCCCCAAAATTAAGCACGGGGGAGGAAATATAATTGTGTGAGGCTGTTTTGCCGATGAGAAGACCGAAGATTTGGTCAGGATTGAGAGCAGAATGACCAAAGAAGGCTACCTCGGCGTCCTGGAGAACCACGCCGTACCCTGTGGACGCTTGCTCGTAGGGGATGGATTCATCTTCCAGGAAGACAACGACCCCAAGCATTCCTCCAAATTATGCAGGGGATATTTAGGCGACCAGGAAACCGCAGGAATTCTCAAAAGAATGGTCTGGCCACCACAATCACCAGATTTAAATCCAATCGAACTATTATGAAACAAATTGGATAGAAAAGTAAGAACAATGCCTCGTACCAGCAAGGAGGATCTGTGGAGGAAGTTGCAGATAGCTTGGGGTGAAATTTCTTCAGAAGTTTTAAAAAAATTAGTGGCTAGAATGCCTAAGATTTGTAAGGCCATCATACGCGCTAAGGGCGGTCATATAGACGAAACACGTTTGGACCTTAATTAGCAAAAAAATAATAACAAAATATAGGAATTAATTATCATGGATATTAGTATTTGTTGTCATTTTATCATCCTACAAAGCAGAAGCGAATGCAAACCCTTTTTCATAATCGAAACCTCCAAACATCTTAAACACTGAAGGCGTTCGAATACTTATGAGCGGTAGTGTATGTATAATATGTAAAATCAACGTTATACATTAATATTTATATTGTTAACACTAGAAGTACCGAACATATACTCACTTATGTTGATTCATTTATTTATATATAAATTGTTGCTCGAGGATTTAAATTAATTGATTGTTCAATTATTCACATAATGTATATCAAATAAAAGTATATAAAATCTGAAACAATTCGCTGTGGCATATTCGAATAATTACACTAAGAATGGCAGAGAAGTCATTTTGACCCCCTTGGTAGTTTAGTGTTAATACATAGAATCAAAATCCTCTATATATATGTGTGTGTGTTTGTGTATATATAAAATTCAACATAGCATGATTACAATTTCATAAAAGTTTGACAAACATTTTAATTATATGCAAAAAAGTAGCAGTTTAAGGAGCGATATGAAAATCTACGTCATATTAATAAAGCCATGTGCACTCATTACTGGAAGCAAACGAGCTAAAAGCTTTCAGAAAAGTTAGACCATACGCACCGTATTTTTACCTGTTGCTAATTGCAAAGTTGGTAAAATCTCTATGTGAATTAGGTAAATATTAAGGCTATGATCTAGAGAGGTACTATTTTCTAGTTAAATATGGTCAAGAACCGTACTGCGATAAAATACAGTGTCATAATGTAGTTACATCTCATTCTAAAATGAGTACACGTTGGAAGGAATGTTGCATTATAAAATGTTGTAACCATACCAAAATTCAGCAACAGCAAATAAAGTTGAAATTTCGACTGTCACGTTTATATCTGTAGCTATGACATAGAATAACACTACATGAATAATACATTTTCGAATAAAATTATTAATTAAATCCTTAACGATTGAATATCATTACTTGCTCAGCATACTATTTTCATATGAAACTGACAATATTACATTTCGGATACTTGAAAATAATAACTGCAACAAAATATCACAATGGATGCTCCTGTTTTTAAACCATTCATATTTAGTACATGATTCTGATATTGTATGTATCGACTTTGAAACAAACTTTCTATCCGATATAATTACAATCGATCGATGAATCATACAATACTGTAATCGTTTGGAATTATTAAAGTTAGTTTAAGGATAATCGTAATGAATTAATATATTCTACAGCTAATTGATATTTATATGTGTACAGTGATATGTTTCGGTTTCAATATGGGCTTTCTTCAGTCATAATATAATATTAGGTAACCAAAACAGTTCTATCGCTTTTTGAGGTGTAAATAAAAATGATCGTATTTTTTATTTATTATAGAATAATTATATTCGAAGAACTTTGTTTGGAGTCATTCTGGTTTTAGGTATCTGTGGTACAGGATCATTTGGTGGTAACCAGTGGTGACCTACTGATCACGCTTGTGATGGGAGTATACAATCAATTTTTCGTCACAGGTCAAAATTTGATATAAAGTGTGTTGCGATTTTAACCGTGGAAGAAGCGATGTAGATATGTTTAGAGAAAAAGAAATGTTAATTTGTTTTCAGGACTTAAGGCGTTGGTACACATTTAATTAACTTCCACTACTTTCCTATTTTATGTAAATGAAGTCTGAGTGTTTCATCGCTTACTTGATACTTTTCAGCAAGCATCTGACACGTCAAATATGAATTTCTTCCCATCCCAATGATTGTCCTTAATTCATCAGTACTACTTGTTAACGGAAACTCTCGCGTGAGTGACACAGAACTTGTTTGGTTACCCGATATATAGGAGAGTAGTAATTAACTCTTGCAGTGTTCTCGCAAACCTCAGTCTCAGAAGTTCAAAGAAGGTTTATAAACTAATAAAGTTATATATATAAAATATTATTGTTCGCACGATGTTATTGTTGGAAATTATCCAGCTCAATAAAATATTAAATGTTCTGTTTTATGAATCATGGGATAATTTAGGTGGGATAAACGGGATCATGGGATAAACATTAGAATCTCAACACCACAACAGCCGTTTTTTGAATCATTATTCTAATATTATAATCGATCGTTTTTTACTACTAAATTATTTAAAATATTATGAAGGACATGTATTTAAGAAACAATGTACTTAATTGAAACAAGATTTCCAATAATAAATAATAATCAAAGTCTGGTGCTAGAGGGATATAAAAGTTTCTTTACGTATTTCGTACATAACGACATTTTTATTTTCGACTAAATATAAAACGAACTGGAAAATTTCATTCAGTTTAAAATGTATGCTAATATTTTAATATTATTTAAGGGGCAATGCGAAAGTAAATTCAATTCGAGCAGAGTACAAGACGAGGTATGCAACACAATACAAGTTATTAAATTCCACCAGTTACTGAACTACGATGAAATTGTTTACCCAACAATATACTTCATTTCTATGTGCCCTATTAAACATCTGATACTCATAATATTCATGTTGAATGCAGAACTGCATAGAACGAAGGCGAAATTTTTAAACCAAAACAACTTTTTTAAACATCAATAAAACGTTTCGACATGTGATTTACTACTGTTTTCAAACATTCTACCGGCGAGTTTTTTCGCCTTCTGAACAAGCTTTCCTTCGTAACTTTAATTTCGAACATTACATTAATATCGAAAGTATAAATAAACACGTAGAGCGTTAAAAAGCTATTAAGAAATAAATGCATTCATAAAACCAAGTATGTAAAATAAAATTCTTTGTCGTGGTATCTTTGCTGCTTTACATTCTTAATAGTAAAGAGTATATGTATATTCTATACAAGATTAATTAAGTTTCACTAGATGAAATGAAGTAAATGGGAATTACATTACAGATTATTAACCACGTGATAACGAAATATTAAGTTGTTTAATATTTTATTTACTATTTGGTTTGGTATCATTCGCTAGGGAGGCGATACTATATTTCATGTCCTATTTCATGAAATAGGACATGAATATTTGATTTAACGTTTGGTTTTACACCCCTCATCGGGGGGGGGGGGGGGGGGGGCACTCTGATCCTTGGCGTCGACGCGGTTCCTATCTTCGGTTTCATTCTGTTGGCAGAATCGTCGGCACGTTTTAGGGGCGGCGCGCGCTTTACGAAGGGGTAGTACGCCTCCGGCCGTCGTGGAGTATACTTCTACCGGACGCGCATCCTACTGTTTCGTCTACGTGCTTACCGGTTTCCATAAACAATCTCGTATGTTAATTTTCTCTATAATTACTGTGGCTGCTTCATATCAACGTCAATTATGTGACTAAAAGCTACAGCAACATTGTTCGTTGTAATGTGTGAATTGATAGTGATCCAATAATCTAACAATCCGAACAGTGGAATTCATCTTCCAAGGTGATTAAAACAATTTAAAAAAGTGAGGTGTAAAAGTATTAACATAATATTGGTTTAAATATAACAATGCGGAAAGATACAAAACGGCTCTATGCGATCATATGGTGTTCGTTTTCTTTTCATTCAATAATCGCAAAACGTTTCGCCACCCAGTTTGCGTCCTTATCTGATGCAACTAAAATTAAGAAATCCGAGAGCGTTGATGGTTTAATAAAATTCTTTTCGAACCTCTTGCATTTGCCTTAGGCCTGTTGCGTATGCAGCCCTTGGCCGTGGGGGTTATCTAAGTTACGACCAACGGAAATGGGTCCCATGGCCAGGGGTCTTATTTATGGAATAGACGCGGCTGCGATGTTCGGGAAACGGGACCCTCCAGGAAACTTGAGGCCCATATCCCTGAGCAAGTGCACTCCCAGGGTGGATTTATGATGCCCGCGTTTCCCAGAATCTTATCCTTCCAAAACCAGCCGAACCCCCCCCCCCCATCTCCTTTCCTGGCGCTCCAGCTCCAAAAAATCCTTTAAAAGGACAACCTTTTCCAGCGCTAGGCAGTCTTGATTCACCCTTAGGGGAAGTGCTGCTAATCATTTTAGTGAGATCGGGCCTCAGTTTCCCTTTCGATCAGTTATCGCGAGTACGGGTTTGTCAACATCAAATCACGTTCGCTCTAGATTGGTAGGCACCATCAGACTCAACACACACCAAACAGCTTTGTAAGGGATTCTCTCGCCGACGAACGTGTAGTATCATTTCATACAGAATATATTTATAGTGTTATTGTTAGTACTTCCGAGTTTAACCCACTATTTACCTTCCCTGCAAAAATATTCAGTAGCGATGTATCCCCATCGAACCGTTCACTCCAGCCGCTCGGAGTGACCAAGAAGAACTTACAGCCCAGTCTAACGTAGTAAGACATAACTCGCCCTGGGCTCGTAACAGGCCAAATATAATACAACTTCGTCAACCTAATTATAAATACTTTTGTTCGTATCACCTCTTTTCTCTATGTTTCATTTCTGGTTTCACGTTTGAAGGGTTTTCGGGGAATATATGTGTGTGTGATAAGATCTATCCGGAAGAAATGGGTTCCTTCGATGAAATCATAAATCGGTAGTTAATTTCGGATAAGGAGATCGACGATATCTTTTTGGGGACACCCTCGACTCGTAAAAATCGATGCCACCGTGTTCACGATTTGGGCCAAACGATCGTTTATGACAGTGGAAAAATATTGCACGACCTCGCCGGTATCACCGGTGCTCTTTGGCTCCGTGTTTTTTGTCTTTTTTCCCACTAATTCTGGAGTTGGAAGGACGGTAGTCTGACACTGACACGTCGGTAATGACTTTGAAGCATAGAATATGTTCCTGTAATATATAGCTGCTGTTAGATATTTGTGTAAGTTTTCAACTTGTGAAACAGACGTTGTTACGGATGCAATCGTGTTTCTCTATGGCTAGCCTCCAAAGAAAGTTTCGAAAGATTGGAATATCAAATCGAAAAACTGTCGATCAATGGTTACCCTATCTTTTTGAATAGTGATGAATGTTGATTACATTTATATATATATATTTAATCGACTGTGTAGGAGTTTTATGATATCAGCAATTTCCCTGCCTTCAATTCTCTTGACAATTTTAATATTGAAATATTAATATAGTTTCATATCTGTTATCTTTAATGCGCACTAATCATTTTGATTAGAAGAGGTGGAGTAGAAGGTGCTGAATTTACAAATATCAGACTTTAATATAAACTTCATCTTCCTTTCCCATTAAGTATAATACTTATTTATTTAACTTCAGTATAATTTTAATACGTGTTAATATGCTCGATTACAATTTATAAAACATTGCTTCGAATCCATCTTCCAGTGAAACCCCATAATTGTGGATTTTTATTCATCACCATACCAACTTTATTTAAAAAAATGTTTGATATTTATGCAAGCGAGTGATTTAAAGGTCATATAAAACAAATAAGAATTCTCCTTCTACTTTAAATAATTCTCTGTTTCTGCCATTCTAAACGACAAAGCAATCCATAAATGTGTGAAAGGCAAATATATAATAAAAAAAGATATAATTTCGACAGTTTGAGTGGACTCTCAGATAAATGAAGTTTCTGAACTTAGCGTAAGAAAATAAGTAATTCTATGCTGTTTTCTCGAACCGAAGGTGCACCATATTTTTGAAACAAATAGTTTACGTCTTTTATACTTTGAAAGCGAGGTACACTGGTGCCATTTACCACGGCTCCGTTGTCATGGTCTAACAATAAGAGGATAATGGATAAGAGTGAAGTACTTGATAACACAGACAGGCAGAAATCTCTCGGAAAACGTTAAGTTAACACGGCTATTTGAATAATCTCAATTAATTTTATAGACATAAATTTCTCTTAATTTTGTAAATTCCTAATCAATTCATGCATTTGTAGTCGTCAACTTCTTTTTAACACTTTTCGCAGATCCATACGGATTAAAGACTGTCCAAACCTGGGGCAACAACGCTGGCTTAAATTAATTGCAAAGTTACTAGAATTATCAGTTGATAAACATAAAGATATTATCACATTCGGATATTTACAGCCAAATGTTAAACGTTTACTGGGGTAAAAACCCGGAAGTTTGCTAAATAAAGTTATGTTGACAAATGCTGTAAACATCAACATGTAACTTACGATTAGTCGAAACGTATTCAATAGTTTTGAGATCGAATTGTAACGTATCTAAAGACTCACATTTCAGTTATCCGAGTTCTGGTAAAAAATTCCAAAAACTCATATGTGCGTCAGCCGATGCGAATGTATTAATACAGGCGTTTCAGCTGTATTATAAAAATCAATAATAATAAATAAACTGGAACGCACATGTTTGAATAAATTTGATTAATTCCACGGATATACCAAATAAAGCGAAAGTTTATCTGAATTTTTATTGAGTAGCATAACTATATTTCTTATTAATCATCTTTGTACATAGTGATCTACTTCAATTCATTTCGGGAATATTGCTTACGTTAGAAGTATTACTTACATCTATCTTCCACAAATCAGATATCAAATCAGTAATGATAGAAATATTTAAAAATATATTGAATCTAGGTACGTACGATTTGTCTTTCCCAATACTCTACAATATTTTTTAATACAAATCAGATATGCGGATCAGAAAATACTCTACGACATGTTTCTTTACTTTTATTCGAACTCGACGTTATACAGTACAGAAACGCCAACCTGGGTTAGAGACAGCACTATTCGTACTTGATTTACAATAATTACTTAAACTTTCCATTTAAGAGTGTGATGTCACATTAATCATACTTTATTCCGTCAATAAAGCATTTTCTGTTAAATTATTTATAAAATCAAAGTATTTTTCATAAATGAATAATATGTACTCCGAAGGTCCTTTATAAGGTTCAAATAGAAGAATAATACAAAGCGGAATACAATAATACAAACCTGTAATTTGTGCTCCTAGTTTAAACGGTAACGAATGTTGACATGGGAAAGCGGTACAAAAAAACAATGTCGAGAATTGTTGAAGCTGTGAAGGAAAATATTGCTGAAAAAGCGGGCGGAGTTTGAAACTTGTTTGAAATACAACTAAATACTTATGATAAAGCGGTGTCTGCAGTGCTCCAATTGGATGTTAAACCTTGTGTAAAATCTCGCCTTTTTCCTTATAATAGCCATTGCCACTGACTATTATAACAAAATTAAGTCAATTATTATAGAATCGAAATTTCAAAGTTTGCAATATTATGAATTATTGTTGAAAAGCTTTGAAAACGGTATTTATTATGGCCTGTAGCCACTTATTCCTGATTTCTATTATATTAACTCGATATTAACTACCTTTAAACTTGCTTTATGCTATTTAGTTTCCAATGAGTACTAAGTAATTGATTCAGAACGTAAAGAAACAAAGCAAATTTACAAAAAATTCATAGACATGGTATATAAGGTATAGTATTCTGTGATAAAACTATAAGAAATTGCATCGAGAGTATTAAAGTTGAATTTAACCATTAGCTTCAATCAATGAGCTATAATGTATATACGCCATTTGATAAAAGTTTAATAGTAAATCTGAGTTCATCGACGAATTACGGAATCAAGGATTGAGGTGGCAAAGCATTACGATCAGCAAGACGCATTAGTACCCCCCGCGGGAAATTACGAATTACATGTTTTTCAATGAAATGCATCGCGTCTGCTCCACTGGGAAATACGGAAGCGTGGAAAGTAGTGACGATACATCGAAAATACCGGGAGTTTGTTAATCGTCGATTTTCTCCCGAGAGGAAAAGTGCATTGACTCGCTGTCTAAAATGGTACTACGTACAGAAAACTACTGTTCCTAAGTAGGTGCCCAACCTCACTGAAAATATTTGCACTAAGAAGTAGAAAACAATATTTAATGTGTCAAGAAAGTAAATTGCTAAATTCATTTCAATATATCTGTACCTTTTGCAGATGCGTACAGTGTTTCCAAAAAGTTGTACACGTTGAAGAAGTTCAGGATAATGTCAATGCGAAAATGCATGTGAGTGGTAGTGTACATCCTGAAATATGTAAAAATTGCTGTTAGCGATGAACAAGGTTTGTCACACTTATCTGCACTGTTGGCGAATTTATCTCGTTGATAAATTCGCGATTTTCTTTATCGAAATATGACTAATGTATTGAAAATTCAATATTTGAAAATACTCAACCTATGGGGAGTATGGAAACATGAAACATTGCATTGATATTTTCTGGCGAAATATTGAAAACTGAAAATTCCCAAGCATTCGAATGGACCAGTTGTAACCTGTATATAAACACAAAAGTATGATACAAAAGACTATAAAATGTTCTTATATACATTGTGTAATTACAAATAGTATTCGCTCTTTAAATAAATTCGAATATTGAACTTTTCTGTTTTGTTTATTTTTTAGTTAAAATCCAAATGGCAAAGCTAAATAACAATAATGAAATTGAATATCAATATGAATAGAACAATTATCACTAGAACTGAAATTCAAGATCCCACGGAAGAAAAAAAGTAGGCAACATAAATTACCACGTATCCCACACATTTTCGAAAGACGAGGCGTCAAACATAAATTAAAATTAGAGAAGGTATACATAGAATATATTATTCATTTAATTTTTATATAGATAGTATTATTTAACTTGTTCTGTAGTAAACTTTTTATAGTTGGTATTTTTAGAATGCAAATCGTGACTGAAGAATGGGAAAGCCTACAGCCAAAACGCCTCACACTTTATAAGTGTAAAGAATTTTTTTATTATTATTAGACATTTATATACCTAAATCTTAATTCATTAGACAAAATCATTTTATTATACTTTATGTTCAAAACATTTTTGATAACGTTTTTAATGAAGAAAATTGATCACTGCGGAAAACACATCGACGCACTTCTAAGCTTTATAAACTACATCACCCAATTTTCTAGTATTATCGAATGTATTCCAAGAAAAAGACCATTTTTCACTGGTATTAATTATACCGATCGGGCCTTTAATTAATTGAGAATGAAGAATCTCTCGAAGTTCGAACTGCTGTCTTGTTCGGAAGGATGCTCGAAAGATTTTCGTTCTTCTGAGGAAACAGTTTCTAGCGGTTGCTTGAGCCTGTTTCACAGAGTCGGGGTTTTCATACTCTACTTTCCGTAGCCCATTTCGTGCATTTTCTTTTTCTTCTTTTGCAGCCTCATCTTTCGCCTTTACCCCATTTCACCCTCCCTTGTGACCACCTCTTAAGTACCAGGTAATTAAAAGTTTGAATCGACCACGATTCACGCCCGAAGAACTACCGTCGGTCTTGCTTGCTTGCCACCCTCAACTGATTCTACTTTGCGAGTTACGCCATTACCTGCTGTCTTCTCGGTCTGTCTTCCTTTTTCAATTGGTTTTTGTTTTCAAGTTACCTTACTCGCGACAAGATCGACAGCCTTCGACGAAACTTGAAAAATTCCAAACCAGTTTCTGCGGATATCAGTTGGCTTGCGCACGCTTTGATGTTTCTGCTTGTTTTAAAGGATACTAGGATCCTTTTAAGAGAAACTGGGATTCTTTGAAGTGAAAGTAGAATCATCTATCGCATGCTTTAAAAACATTCTAACTTTCCGTTTTACTAATTTTATGAGATAGCCAGGATGTTCTAAGTTGAATGAAATTCTATTAGTTATTCTAACCCGAGTATCAGATCATTTGCACAAGGACAAATCAGTATATGAGATTGTTTAACCCTTTGACTGCGGCGCGCTCTTGGACGAATCCATATATATGGACGACTCGTTTTTCGCTTGTCAGTCGCTGCGACTAGTTGTCCACTGACAGTGACCAAAACAGTACCCGGAAATTTGATGCCATTCTTAGGGTTTAAAAAATAATAATGGCAAAAAAATTAAAAATATCAATGCTTTTTATTTATATTAAGTAACTTTTTAAGCTATTTTAATTTACAGAGGGCGTATATATACGCTTTTCGAATATATTGATGGATTTGTGAGGGCGTATATATACGCTTTTCGTATATATTGATGGATTTGTGAGGGCGTATATATTCGCTTTTCGTATATATTGATGGATTTGTGAGGGCGTATATATACGCTTTTCGTATATATTGATGGATTTGTTAGGGCGTATATATACGTCTTTAGCAGTCAAAGGGTTAATAGTGAACATTACTGAATTAACCAAGGAACAAAATTAATTAAGGAAGGTGATACGCATATATCAAAAGGCTAACAAATTGCTACAAGGAGAAATGCCAGTAATGAAATTTCATAACTTAAACACTTATGAAACATTTGATAATTCTCCAGTTGGCTATACTATAATGTTTCCATCGCGATACTAATCCGATACTAATCCCACGCACCCATATCTCAAAAACTACCCCAAACTTCAACCTCACGGTATACAATCTCTCGCTCAAAAACCAAACATTAAAGTGGTAGAAATTCGACGGCTTCTATAACGTGGGGCGTTGAAAAAGCAAATGGGATTTACACCCCTCGGCCGATGTCGCAAATTCTCAACGTTCGTAATTTTCTGTAAAATCGCGAAAGTGCCGTATCCATTTTAAGTGGGCTAAAGCTACTAAACCATACAATAGCGAATATACGTCTATAAATACATGTATATTCTACTTGGAGAAAGTACAGAAAGTACATGGGCGTAAAATAGCATTTAAAGAGAAATGTTTACTGACAACGAGTATATCATAATACGTGAAATCACTTTCAAGCTTAAACTGGGTATCATAAGAACACTGAAATAAATGTATACGCACGAGTAAATATTTGCTCTTATTTTCCGAATCTTCTAATCCGATTTTGCTTTGATTTTGAGGTACACTTTTTTATGTATCATTGACGAAATATGAAATGGAAATTTAATCTGCTATTCAGAACTGTCTTGATAGGAAGCATCCAGAGACATTATAACAAGTATTAGTTTATAAACACATAAATCCGAATCCATCCCTTTCTTAAATTCTTATTCTTCTTCTTCCATCTACACTGAGCTATCTATTATACTTTAATGTGTTTCCTCAATCAATCATCCCTTCTCGTCCGCCTACTTATTAAAAGATAACTTTCTGGAATTCTCGCAATCAATTACATTAAGACTTCAATTCAGGACATACATGTATGTATGTTATTGGCTTGTTACAACATACAGAACAATTACATTAATTCATAATAGTCACATTCAGTAATACGAGAAGTATAATTTCCGTAATTTACTTGCAGATCGGTTAACATTTTTATTATATTCTAGTACACACGATATAGAAAACTGATCATATGCTTAATATGCATCATGATTTAATATACATTTTTTTGTATCGTTCTTGATCGTCGTAATGTATTTAAATCATCGTCGTCTGCTCTTCTATCAAATTTACGATGATCTAATATCGCACCTATATTTTTCACAAAACATAAAAACTTACCGTGCAAAGAGTGTGAGTCAGAGTAAAAACAATTTGGAGAAGAGAAAGAAAGAAGGGTGGAAATAGCGAGATAGAAGTAGGCAGAGCACAAAGAACGAATGAAAGGGGATGTAAAACCTAAAGGGTGGAAAATGCGTAATACTTTGGTGGGGAGATAGGTTCCTGGAACGGGCCGGATTGTACGATGGATGGAGACCATTAATGGGTTTCTAGTTATGTGGAAAAACCATTAAAACGCTTGCCCGCTGTCGAAGAAATTAATTCCGATTGCCGTTATCGCAGGCAGCTTGAAAAAAGAAAGGGGGTTGGGGTTACCAGTGGCGATCGCGGTACGCGGAAGTGGAGAGGGATACTATTATCGCCACCGCATTTCCTGCTGGGGGTTATGCGGCATCGGTTCACAGAAAATGCGAACGCCCCCACCCCCCTTTCTCCCTCTTCCTACTTTCCCATTCTTTCCATCTTTTTGCCATTCATGAAAAGAGTCAAATGATTTGCTTTGCTCTTTGCATACGATTAAAATATAATTCATTAACCCTTTGCATTCGAAGGCGACTCTCCGTCGCCACTCAGTTTATTGCGACACCTCTAACAGTGATTAAGAGGACACCTTATGCTTTACACAAATAAGTGGAGAAACCTTAATACCGTCTCTCAGTCGCCACTCGAATTACATTAAGAAGCTGGCAGTGACCGGTGACCGAAAGTCGCCTTTCGAGTGCAAAGGGTAAAAAAAAGAGGAAGGGAAAAAAGAATTGAAGCATGCTACTGAATGCGTAGCGCTTGCCTGTTGCAAAAAATATTTTAATTTTTAAGATTATAGCTATATTACTGCACCTCAAATTTATTTATCGAAGGGATTTATTTCTGTTTTATTAAAATGTGGAGGTTTATAAACATTCTATCGTTTAATACATTGAACTTTTCACTCTGTTTTGGCAATTTTTTACTAAGTTTTATGTACATCATATTTAAAGACTGTTAAACAGATTAGAATTGTTAAAATGCTGAGCGATTTTACTTTATTTAATAACCTTCCTCAATAAAAATATAGTAATTCGCATAAAAAGTTATTTAGAATCATGTCAGACGAAGAATATTACTTAGAAATAATAATACTTCGGAAGACATTATTTTGCATCGTACAAGCTTTTTACACCAGCAAGTCGTTATAAAATGTGAGATATGCATGTGTCGAGATTAGGGTGGTCCTTAGTTATACTTGATGAAATTTTTTTTTTCGAATTTTTCTGATGGCGTCCGCTCAATGGTTCCATTTGATGAAAAAATGATTATGTCCAAGTTTCATCGCAACCGGATAACGGGAAAGGGTGCCACCAGGGGTTTTATTATTATTCATCTTCTGCTCTTTAAAGCGCGCGGCCGCCAGCCGGGATACGCCTATGCAAGAGGTTAGACCGGTACTACCTCGCAACCATCCTTGTCGCACTAATGACCGACGCATAGGCGCAAAGGAACATTGACTCTGGGCTTGTCCCGCCACACTGTGTATTATTGGCAACTCAATAACTACAATTTATGTGCATTGTGCTTTCAGTTAAATACTTATATGACTGTGATAATACTATTACCATTCGTTCAAAGTAAATAGGACGGCTCTAATAACTGTTCCGTACATTGCTATTGAAACAAATGATAGATTAAATAGAAGATCTTTCAAACAGTTTTTGTATTTGTCTTATAAGATTTCTCAACCTTATTGAATGGTCCTGCCATGTAATTACAGTTTGCTTCTTAATTCTGTTACCATCATAAAACAATTTGATGTTATTCCTCGAGACTAAGGAAAATTTATTCTTGGAACCAAACTCTAAGGGCTATCAATACCTGCGAAAATCCTTTTCGCTCTATAAGGCATTTTGTTAAAGGATGATCATAAAACAGCATAGACCTTTTTATTACCCCTATATGAATTAGATAATCTTAAGGTATTTTTACAAAGTAATTTAGAAAATAATCAACCGCTTGAAGATTATAAGGAATTGTTAGAATTGTCGCTTCTATTTCTTGGAGATGTAGCGAATCGGGAAATATCTTTTCAACGACCGGGTGCCATGCATCACGCGCGATGGATGGCAAAGGCAATTGATTGTTTAAAAATATTTTTATTTCGCGAAGAATTTAATTTAAGTGCCGAGGAATATAACGGTATTTGCGCCATTTGCATTTTCATTGTTAGAGTCTATGTAAAAGTGTGGTTCCGCGCGCCTTTTGTAGCTGAAGCAGCAAAAACGGATTTAGATTTTTTTTAAAATATGGTATTATATAATGATGTCGATGATACCATATCGCAGGTGGCAATAAGAAAATTTACAAACCATTTATGGTATTTAGGTCCAGAGCCGATTGCAATGGCATTTTTTGATAGCAATATTTCTCCAAATATAAAAAGATAAATGGTTAAAGCTTTAGAGTCTCCGGAAGAGGATAGTAACATTGATCACAGTCCAAAACAATTTAACGCAAAATTAGAAGATATTTCAGTGTTAATTGGAAAAGGCATTCAGTATTTTGTTATTAAAGAAACCAAATTGTTTTTTAAAAGATTCCATATAAATACTACATTTTTGCAAAACGATCCTGTGACGTGGTACCAAGACGATAATTACAGACAAGCCCTTGATATAATTTCGAAATTGAAAGTTGTAAATGACATCGCAGAGAGAGCAGTAAAATTAATTTCAGAGTACAATAAATGTATTGTAAATTTATTATATAACTTGACCTACATATGAGCGTAATAATTTTGCAACAAAATTATAAATAAAGAAACCTTTTGTGAAGTGAAATAGCTGTTAGTTAAAATCCCGACGTGCATGCGTAGCACGCGGCCGCGAACTACACGGCCGCGCGGTCGCGCGTTTTTGAGCAATAATAAAACCCCTGGTGGCACCCTTTCCCGTTATCTGATTGCGCTGAAACTTGGACATAATCATTTTTTCATGAAATGGAACCATTGAGCGGACGCCATCAGAAAAATTCCGATGTCGAAAAATAAGGGCCACCCTAATGGTCATACACATGTACAGTGTTATGATAACAAGACATCCGGAAATGAAGATGAAGGACGTCCACGAAGAAATTTCCAATCTGTCTGGAATTAGCAGGAGAACAATCACCAAAATTATTGTAATGTATAAGAGGATGGGTAAAGTATCTTCCCCTGTCCGAAAGCGCAGCGCACCTAGTATTAGTAGCACATTAACGGAAGAAGAAAATAATTTACTTAGAAAAAGTGTTCACGCGTTTTGGTTTCGACGCGAGTTGCTAACATTAGATTTAATTTTGACCGTGGTTAATAGAGACGATAGATTACCAAATTTTTCAAGAACCACGTTGTACCATGTTCTAAAAAATTTGAATTTTGAATTTAAAAAGAACTTAAGAAACTCTGCGCTTTTGGACAGGGACGACATTATAGCATCGAGGGGTAATTATATCGATATGATTAAAAAATATAGGGCGGAGGGAAAACACATTTATTATTTGGATGAGACTTGGGTAAATGCAGGGGAATTCAATAAAAAGGTCTGGACAGACAGTACTATTAAAAATAAAGCTTATGCGTCGGAGCGGGGATTGTCTACGGGCATCCGTGCGCCGACAGGTAAAGGCAAACGCCTGATTATTGTACATATTGGTTCCAGTGACGGCTTCCACCCTGGTGGTCTGTTGTGCTTTGAAGCAAAAAAAAAGAACAACAGATTACCACGAGGAGATGAATGGCGAAATATTTTTCGAATGGTTTCGAAATATTTTGCCATCGCTCAAGGAGGGGGCCGTGATTATTATGGACAATGCTGCATATCACTCAGTGAGACTGGAGCATTGTCCAACAATGAGCTGGAGAAAACACAAAATTATCGAGTGGCTAGAATCTAAAGGCCAAGAAGTTCCGCCTAATGTTTCGAAAGGTACACTGATAGAAATCGTTAAAACAATTAAACCGCGTTATAATCAGTATGTGGTAGATGAATATGCTAAACTTTTTAATAATACCATTTTGCGCCTACCGCCGTATCATTGTGAGTTTAATCCAATGGAACTGGCGTGGGCTTCCATCAAAAATTATATTAGACAGCGAAATACCACGTTTACGTTACAAAACGTTAAGAATTTATTAGATGAAGCAATTGAGAATGTGACCGCGGAAAACTGGCAGAACTTCATTTGCCATACTACGAAAGTAGAAGATGATTACGCGTCACTCGATAATATTTGTGATGAACAACTTAATGATTAATTATGTTTCAGGTTCGGCCGGCGCCACATATTTCAAAAAGGTAATGTGTTACTTCTATATATACCAAGTATTGTTTTAAATGTTCTTACTGCAGCGTACACTACTAAGAAATCTTTCTGTAAGTTGCAGATTTTCGACGGCGCTACATATTTCAAAAAGGTAATGTGTTACTTCTATATATTCCAAGTATTGTTTTAAATGTTCTTACTGCAGCGTACACTACTAAGAAATCTTTCTCTAAGTTGCAGTTTTTCGACACCGTATATATGAAGTTTCCTTCCCGCGGCAAGTTGAAGGCGTGGATAAAGTAGTGGCCGTAGTGGGGGCTGCGTGAGCTGGGTGAAAGGTTCGTTGGAACGGGCTATACTGCGGGGGATTGGGTGGCGCTGAGTGTTTGTTTGTTATATTGTGGCGGTGTGATTTATTTCGCCGGTTTTTGGCTGATATTCCTGTTTTTTAGGTGTGCTATCGGCTAGCCGGTGTGTTTTCGGGGGCTGGCGTCGCGGAGTTATATTCCCCACCCTGTCAGTGGGTATTGGTGGTTATCTGACTGGAAGGTCCTGTCATGTGGTGTTTAGGAGGAGCTACTCTTCTTGTGGAGATTTTGAGATTGAGGTGGGTTTAATTGAGGTACCTTGGGTCAGAGTTATTTGTGGTGTCATTGATTCTACGAGTTCCTATGTGGTATTCTCCTTGGGTGTTAGTTTATTGACCCTGTTGCTATTGAGATGATGATATGGGTTTTTTACAGGGGGTTTGCCGGGTGTTTCTGCAAGGTGGTTTTGGAGGGAGTTAATCTCCTTATGGGGATTGAGATTGTACGAGATGCCTGTGGGGACAAGATTGTGGGGCGCGGAGGACTTCTGGCTATACTGTGTGTACTTAGATGCGCTGGGGGGAGGCAGGCTGGTGAGTTCAGGTTGGTTCTATCTTGATTTTGTTCGGTCTTTCCTGTTGCCCTTTATTCTAACTTGTCTCTGTTCCAGGGGGGGTTTGGTGCGATTATCCAGGGTGGTGGTGGTACGTGTGCTTGTGGTGGGTCAGGCTTGTCACCTGAGTCGGGGTCTGGTGTTAGTTGTGTACCGAGGGGGATCTTGCGTGTCCTGACATGTGTCAGGTGTCGAGTGCTCCCTACCCCCTTATTGATTCTATTGATTCTAGTTTCGGTGTGAGGTTCAATCGCGTTGTTGTGCCCTTATTTGGTTTAGTGTATGATCTGTTCTTAACTCGCGTCTGTTGGTTGGGTTGGGGTTTTTGAGGGAGACAGATTCTCTGGTTGCTTAGTGTAGGGTTGTTACTGCAATTTGGGTTATGTTTGACCGCTTGTGTCTTGTTACTTTTTGGGTGCTCTCGTGTTTGCGTTTTTCTCAGGGTTTGTTACTGTTTATTCGTACGCTTGTTCATTTATTCTTTCTTTTTGACTTTAATCGTTGTAGTCATTTATTCTTTGGTGTATTTACATTTGTCTAATCCTACCTTATCTCTAGTGTTACATGTTCTTATGTTATGTTATGCTAATTAAGTCTTATTCTAACTTATTTGGTATAGTTGCTATGAGTTGTTACTGTGTTGTTCGTCCTTTTCCTGTTGTAGGTCCTCCTGGTTGGTGGTTGGTTGGGTTTACTTCCTCTATTTGATCCCTTACTTTATGGGGTTTTCCGGACGCCGGCCGTCCCTCTCCGTCGTTTACTTTTTGCGATTTGTCTGTAATTTCCTCCACTTTTCGTTTTCATTTTCCTTTCCCTCTTCCCATCCCTCATTCGTTATCCTTTCCTATGACTCCCTTCCTATCCCTTTCCCTTGCCTCTCGTATCCTTCGTTCGTCCTTATCTTCTCCCTCCCTCTACTTTCCTTTAGTCCTTTCTTTTTCCGTTGTCTTCTTACTTTCCTTTTCCTTTTTATTGCTTTTGTTCCTGCGTTACTTCCTTGTATTTTCACGTGTTTGCTGTCTTCTTTTTGTTTACGTTAGCACTTCTTATGACTATGCTTATATGTATACTTATATTTATGCCTGAAAATAAACTCTTAACACTAATGCTTAGTTGGCGGTGCCGGTACTGGTCCTTATTTATTTATTTGTTTGTTGTGCGCTCGTTAGTTGCTAGTTGTTATATCGGCTTAGCTGGTTCGATAGTTCACCTTTTCGCTAGTCCTCGTTTCTTTACGGTGAACTAGCGATCCAGGATCATCGTGCTTATTAATTCTTTGTCATGTTTTTTTTTAATTCGTATTTATTATATTTACAACTGGCTCTATGGAGCCAACCAGCAAATCTGATGATTGTACAAGTCGCGTGCGTGTGTGTGACGCTCAATAGCGTTTCCACTAGCATAAGAAATTATTTGTGTTTACTTTTGTAGATCAGTCGGCTTATTCCTTTTTAGCCTTCTGATTTCTGGTGCCTTACCTAGCTCTTTAGCCAGTTCATTGGTGTGGTTTTTATTCTATTTTTGTGTAGGGCTGCGTATTTTTCTATTTGTGTCTTGACATTCTTTATTCCGAGATCTTTGTGTAGAGTGTCACCACTGACATACCATGGGGCGGCAGATATAATTCTTAAGGCCTTGTTTTGGAATCTTTGAATAATATTTATATTGCTTTTTTTGGCACATCCCCAGAGTTGTATTCCGTATGTCCATATTGGAATGAGAGCGGTTTTATACAGAAGTATCTTGTTGTGTAGTGAGAGTGGTGATTTGTATCCCAGGATCCAGTACATGCTTTTCAATTTGATGTCGAGTTGTTTTCTTTTTGTTTTTATATGTTTTAGCCATGTGAGTCTTTTGTCGAGGAGGAGACCAAGGTATCTGACGCTGTCCTTTGTCGTAAGAAGTTCATTGTTTAGTTTGACTTCCGGGCACATAATACGTTTCGTGGTGAAGGTGATATGAGCTGACTTATTGGCTTTAATTTTAATTTTCCACTTCCTTGCCCACTCCGCCGTCTTGTCCAGTACCTCCTGCAGGATTCTTGATGCCTCTGCTGGATTTTCGTGCGATGCTAAAATCGCGGTGTCGTCTGCATATGTGGCCGAGAGCACACCCTCGCTATTGGGGAGATCTGCTGTGTAAATTTGAAATAATGTAGGGCCTAATACACTACCTTGTGGAACGCCCGCTAGTATAGGATAGATTTTAGAGTACTTGTTGTTTTGATTAACATGAAAATATCGTTCGCTTAGGTAGGATGTAAGAATAAGATAGTAATTGTGTGGAAGGTGTTGATTAATTTTATATAGAAGTCCTGTGTGCCATACTCGATCAAAGGCTTGGCTTATATCAATGAAGACAGCAGAGCATACCATGCGTTTTTCAAAGCTTTCTTCTATTTTGTTTACTATCCGGTGGATTTGTTCGATCGTAGAGTGTTGCTTCCGAAATCCGAACTGATGTTGTGGTATTAGACGTTCTTCTTCTATTATTGGTTTAAGCCGTTTTAAGAACAGCTTTTCAAATAGTTTTGACAGAATAGGCAACAACGAAATTGGTCTGTAGGAGTTTACTTCAGTTGGAGGTTTGGCTGGGTTAGGAATAATGATTATCTCAGCGAACTTCCACTGTATTGGAAAATAATGTATTCTGATGATTGCGTTGTATATATTCGTTATTGCCTTTGTCATGTTGATAGTACTGTAGTTAATTTATCCCTCCCGCATTCGGGGTGGGGTGGTCTATGGGCTCTCTCCTCCCTCCCCCCTTCCGCTGGTGGCTATCTTCCTTACTGGCAGTCGATATGAAACTCGCGCCTTTAAGGTCGCGCGCCTCCGGGGACGAAGTCAGAGATTCTCTCTGACTTTGTCCCCGTCGTTGCGCGACCGCGCGGGTAAAAGATAGGCGATCAATTAATTAACGCTACCGTCAATTATCGCCGACGCGGCGGAAATTTTTTCGCGCGGGAAGCGTCGCGTGGCTTGCGGCGGGGCGTCGAGGCCCCCGTCGGTGGCAACGTCGATGTACCAGAGGGAGAGGAATATATAATTAACACTAATGATGCTAAGAAAAAATTAGAGAAAGAGAGACACGAGAGGGCATACGCTCGGTGATACTGTACTTTCATTCGCGGGGGATTATGCTTGGATAACGAGCAGCAAACTCGGCTTTTATTTCGTCAAAGAAAAATATATTTTACGAGAAGAGAGTAATAAAAAATAAATGGATAAAGGAACAGACCCAGATTCGACACGAACTTCACCTCGTGATTGGTTCGCGTCGTCCGCTCTTCGCGACATTCTGTGGTCCGTTTCTTTTTTGTTTGAATCAATTATCAAACCGATTTATTGTAGTACGCTCGGTGTGCGTCTAATTCTTGACTCTAATTTTATTCGTGCCGCTAACGAGGGTGCTTGCTAATCGTTCAATTTGCGTTTTAACTTTGGACTCGAATTCGCGTATTAATTCGACCGATCCGTCCTTCCTATTATTCGATGTGCAACGGTAGGGTGAATTTATCGCGTGGAAGATTAATCGCGTCACGCACGTTCTGTGTTCTCGCAGGAGAGGTTAATGGTGCGGGTGACCCCGCGGATCGAGGAGAAGAGAAAAATCAAAGATTTTGTGCGGTGAGGTGTGTGGAATTTGGATAATATTCTTCTCCCAGGTGGTGTGGGACAAGGTAGGTGATCCCGCCTTGTCACAGGGGGGATTCTACTGTCGGGATTGAGGTTATGATGGAACTGATATGTGGTTTGTGGTTTTCCAGGGCGCAGCTCCACCGGGAGGGGTCGAGGAGGCAATGTTAACGACTCTGGATTACTCTATCGGAGGGAGTAAGGTAGGTGTATTTTCATTGGGGGGGTATGGGTGTCAACAGTCGTGTCAATGTTAATTTGCTTTAACAGGGAGATACTCTGGCTGCGTCTGGTTTGGGATATCAAGAGGAATGTGTATTGCCAGGATGGCTCACACGAGTGTGGAAAGTGAGGTTATCCTCTGCGATATGAAGGAGTGGTAACATGGGGAGGATTGAGGTTATGCGTTGATGCTGGGAGACGAGAACCACAGAAAGTGGCATGATGGTGAGTACGATATGTTTGATATTTACTAATTCAACCAACCTGTGCATGCGAGGCGCAGGGCACCCAATCCTGTGGGTGTTCGCTTTCTTATTGTCCCTACTTCCATACTGGTACTCCCCCGTCTTTGACATTCCCCCCCCCCCCTGCAGTATGAATATTCTGCTGCCAGGGTCGTGTCTAGACCAGGGAGATCCTCTCAAAGGTGTGCCTTTTCCTACTCGACTCTGTTTTGTTTATTACTTGCTTGAGATTTAACCTGTTACCACGGTACAGGATCCTAACCTAAATTAGCCAGGGTGACAGTTACATCCGGGCATTGCTGTCGGTTCTTACAACTAACAACATATATTTATTCCATTAATACCTACCCTTATAAACTAACCTTACTATTATTTGGCCATCAATTGAGACTCACTTGGGAATATTCACGGAGAGTCTCAATTAGATAACTTGTTCGCACTTAAGCCTCCATCATATTAATATGTTTATCAGGATATGCCAAGGCTAGGAAACCGAGCTGGTCGCAGAGAACAACTCAAACGACCAATCTGGCTTTACAATACCACAAGAATCAGGGACAACTAAAATTACCCTAGACTAGAAATAATACAATAATAATAATAATAATACTAGGAATAAGTCAACAATAAAAAACGAATATATTTATATACGTTATTTCTATTTTCTCTCTATATATATATGGTGACAGCTGCCGAATTCCAAAATAAACTACCTTCCGTTCCTGCGGTATCCTCAGACAATAAATAAATAAATATTTTCCACAAACTGAAAAATTATATTTTTGCTTCCTTACACGCTCAAGCTCAACGAAGGTCTCGGGACGTAACATTCTACACGGAAAATGCGGTCTCTCGTTTCTGAAATAGGGAAATCTGGAAAAAGTGCGAAACTATCGCCTGATATGCGAAATCTGTCGATTTCAGAGAGAAAACTTACCTTTGCGTCGAAACCATGCCCTTCCAAAATTCTTTTCGATGAAATTCTCGATGCCATTCGAATTTTCACGTCAATTTACACGGAAAATGCGGTCTCTCGTTTCTGAAATAGGGAAATCTGGAAAAAGTGCGAAACTATCGCCTGATATGCGAAATCTGTCGATTTCAGAGAGAAAACTTACCTTTGCGTCGAAACCATGCCCTTCCAAAATTCTTTTCGATGAAATTCTCGATGCCATTCGAATTTTCACGTCAATTTACACGGAAAATGCGGTCTCTCGTTTCTGAAATAGGGAAATCTGGAAAAAGTGCGAAACTATCGCCTGATATGCGAAATCTGTCGATTTCAGAGAGAAAACTTACCTTTGCGTCGAAACCATGCCCTTCCAAAATTCTTTTCGATGAAATTCTCGATGCCATTCGAATTTTCACGTCAATTTACACGGAAAATGCGGTCTCTCGTTTCTGAAATAGGGAAATCTGGAAAAAGTGCGAAACTATCGCCTGATATGCGAAATCTGTCGATTTCAGAGAGAAAACTTACCTTTGCGTCGAAACCATGCCCTTCCAAAATTCTTTTCGATGAAATTCTCGATGCCATTCGAATTTTCACGTCAATTTACACGGAAAATGCGGTCTCTCGTTTCTGAAATAGGGAAATCTGGAAAAAGTGCGAAACTATCGCCTGATATGCGAAATCTGTCGATTTCAGAGAGAAAACTTACCTTTGCGTCGAAACCATGCCCTTCCAAAATTCTTTTCGATGAAATTCTCGATGCCATTCGAATTTTCACGTCAATTTACACGGAAAATGCGGTCTCTCGTTTCTGAAATAGGGAAATCTGGAAAAAGTGCGAAACTATCGCCTGATATGCGAAATCTGTCGATTTCAGAGAGAAAACTTACCTTTGCGTCGAAACCATGCCCTTCCAAAATTCTTTTCGATGAAATTCTCGATGCCATTCGAATTTTCACGTCAATTTACACGGAAAATGCGGTCTCTCGTTTCTGAAATAGGGAAATCTGGAAAAAGTGCGAAACTATCGCCTGATATGCGAAATCTGTCGATTTCAGAGAGAAAACTTACCTTTGCGTCGAAACCATGCCCTTCCAAAATTCTTTTCGATGAAATTCTCGATGCCATTCGAATTTTCACGTCAATTTACACGGAAAATGCGGTCTCTCGTTTCTGAAATAGGGAAATCTGGAAAAAGTGCGAAACTATCGCCTGATATGCGAAATCTGTCGATTTCAGAGAGAAAACTTACCTTTGCGTCGAAACCATGCCCTTCCAAAATTCTTTTCGATGAAATTCTCGATGCCATTCGAATTTTCACGTCAATTTACACGGAAAATGCGGTCTCTCGTTTCTGAAATAGGGAAATCTGGAAAAAGTGCGAAACTATCGCCTGATATGCGAAATCTGTCGATTTCAGAGAGAAAACTTACCTTTGCGTCGAAACCATGCCCTTCCAAAATTCTTTTCGATGAAATTCTCGATGCCATTCGAATTTTCACGTCAATTTACACGGAAAATGCGGTCTCTCGTTTCTGAAATAGGGAAATCTGGAAAAAGTGCGAAACTATCGCCTGATATGCGAAATCTGTCGATTTCAGAGAGAAAACTTACCTTTGCGTCGAAACCATGCCCTTCCAAAATTCTTTTCGATGAAATTCTCGATGCCATTCGAATTTTCACGTCAATTTACACGGAAAATGCGGTCTCTCGTTTCTGAAATAGGGAAATCTGGAAAAAGTGCGAAACTATCGCCTGATATGCGAAATCTGTCGATTTCAGAGAGAAAACTTACCTTTGCGTCGAAACCATGCCCTTCCAAAATTCTTTTCGATGAAATTCTCGATGCCATTCGAATTTTCACGTCAATTTACACGGAAAATGCGGTCTCTCGTTTCTGAAATAGGGAAATCTGGAAAAAGTGCGAAACTATCGCCTGATATGCGAAATCTGTCGATTTCAGAGAGAAAACTTACCTTTGCGTCGAAACCATGCCCTTCCAAAATTCTTTTCGATGAAATTCTCGATGCCATTCGAATTTTCACGTCAATTTACACGGAAAATGCGGTCTCTCGTTTCTGAAATAGGGAAATCTGGAAAAAGTGCGAAACTATCGCCTGATATGCGAAATCTGTCGATTTCAGAGAGAAAACTTACCTTTGCGTCGAAACCATGCCCTTCCAAAATTCTTTTCGATGAAATTCTCGATGCCATTCGAATTTTCACGTCAATTTACACGGAAAATGCGGTCTCTCGTTTCTGAAATAGGGAAATCTGGAAAAAGTGCGAAACTATCGCCTGATATGCGAAATCTGTCGATTTCAGAGAGAAAACTTACCTTTGCGTCGAAACCATGCCCTTCCAAAATTCTTTTCGATGAAATTCTCGATGCCATTCGAATTTTCACGTCAATTTACACGGAAAATGCGGTCTCTCGTTTCTGAAATAGGGAAATCTGGAAAAAGTGCGAAACTATCGCCTGATATGCGAAATCTGTCGATTTCAGAGAGAAAACTTACCTTTGCGTCGAAACCATGCCCTTCCAAAATTCTTTTCGATGAAATTCTCGATGCCATTCGAATTTTCACGTCAATTTACACGGAAAATGCGGTCTCTCGTTTCTGAAATAGGGAAATCTGGAAAAAGTGCGAAACTATCGCCTGATATGCGAAATCTGTCGATTTCAGAGAGAAAACTTACCTTTGCGTCGAAACCATGCCCTTCCAAAATTCTTTTCGATGAAATTCTCGATGCCATTCGAATTTTCACGTCAATTTACACGGAAAATGCGGTCTCTCGTTTCTGAAATAGGGAAATCTGGAAAAAGTGCGAAACTATCGCCTGATATGCGAAATCTGTCGATTTCAGAGAGAAAACTTACCTTTGCGTCGAAACCATGCCCTTCCAAAATTCTTTTCGATGAAATTCTCGATGCCATTCGAATTTTCACGTCAATTTACACGGAAAATGCGGTCTCTCGTTTCTGAAATAGGGAAATCTGGAAAAAGTGCGAAACTATCGCCTGATATGCGAAATCTGTCGATTTCAGAGAGAAAACTTACCTTTGCGTCGAAACCATGCCCTTCCAAAATTCTTTTCGATGAAATTCTCGATGCCATTCGAATTTTCACGTCAATTTACACGGAAAATGCGGTCTCTCGTTTCTGAAATAGGGAAATCTGGAAAAAGTGCGAAACTATCGCCTGATATGCGAAATCTGTCGATTTCAGAGAGAAAACTTACCTTTGCGTCGAAACCATGCCCTTCCAAAATTCTTTTCGATGAAATTCTCGATGCCATTCGAATTTTCACGTCAATTTACACGGAAAATGCGGTCTCTCGTTTCTGAAATAGGGAAATCTGGAAAAAGTGCGAAACTATCGCCTGATATGCGAAATCTGTCGATTTCAGAGAGAAAACTTACCTTTGCGTCGAAACCATGCCCTTCCAAAATTCTTTTCGATGAAATTCTCGATGCCATTCGAATTTTCACGTCAATTTACACGGAAAATGCGGTCTCTCGTTTCTGAAATAGGGAAATCTGGAAAAAGTGCGAAACTATCGCCTGATATGCGAAATCTGTCGATTTCAGAGAGAAAACTTACCTTTGCGTCGAAACCATGCCCTTCCAAAATTCTTTTCGATGAAATTCTCGATGCCATTCGAATTTTCACGTCAATTTACACGGAAAATGCGGTCTCTCGTTTCTGAAATAGGGAAATCTGGAAAAAGTGCGAAACTATCGCCTGATATGCGAAATCTGTCGATTTCAGAGAGAAAACTTACCTTTGCGTCGAAACCATGCCCTTCCAAAATTCTTTTCGATGAAATTCTCGATGCCATTCGAATTTTCACGTCAATTTACACGGAAAATGCGGTCTCTCGTTTCTGAAATAGGGAAATCTGGAAAAAGTGCGAAACTATCGCCTGATATGCGAAATCTGTCGATTTCAGAGAGAAAACTTACCTTTGCGTCGAAACCATGCCCTTCCAAAATTCTTTTCGATGAAATTCTCGATGCCATTCGAATTTTCACGTCAATTTACACGGAAAATGCGGTCTCTCGTTTCTGAAATAGGGAAATCTGGAAAAAGTGCGAAACTATCGCCTGATATGCGAAATCTGTCGATTTCAGAGAGAAAACTTACCTTTGCGTCGAAACCATGCCCTTCCAAAATTCTTTTCGATGAAATTCTCGATGCCATTCGAATTTTCACGTCAATTTACACGGAAAATGCGGTCTCTCGTTTCTGAAATAGGGAAATCTGGAAAAAGTGCGAAACTATCGCCTGATATGCGAAATCTGTCGATTTCAGAGAGAAAACTTACCTTTGCGTCGAAACCATGCCCTTCCAAAATTCTTTTCGATGAAATTCTCGATGCCATTCGAATTTTCACGTCAATTTACACGGAAAATGCGGTCTCTCGTTTCTGAAATAGGGAAATCTGGAAAAAGTGCGAAACTATCGCCTGATATGCGAAATCTGTCGATTTCAGAGAGAAAACTTACCTTTGCGTCGAAACCATGCCCTTCCAAAATTCTTTTCGATGAAATTCTCGATGCCATTCGAATTTTCACGTCAATTTACACGGAAAATGCGGTCTCTCGTTTCTGAAATAGGGAAATCTGGAAAAAGTGCGAAACTATCGCCTGATATGCGAAATCTGTCGATTTCAGAGAGAAAACTTACCTTTGCGTCGAAACCATGCCCTTCCAAAATTCTTTTCGATGAAATTCTCGATGCCATTCGAATTTTCACGTCAATTTACACGGAAAATGCGGTCTCTCGTTTCTGAAATAGGGAATTCTGGAAAAAGTGCGAAACTATCGCCTGATATGCGAAATCTGTCGATTTCAGAGAGAAAACTTACCTTTGCGTCGAAACCATGCCCTTCCAAAATTCTTTTCGATGAAATTCTCGATGCCATTCGAATTTTCACGTCAATTTACACGGAAAATGCGGTCTCTCGTTTCTGAAATAGGGAAATCTGGAAAAAGTGCGAAACTATCGCCTGATATGCGAAATCTGTCGATTTCAGAGAGAAAACTTACCTTTGCGTCGAAACCATGCCCTTCCAAAATTCTTTTCGATGAAATTCTCGATGCCATTCGAATTTTCACGTCAATTTACACGGAAAATGCGGTCTCTCGTTTCTGAAATAGGGAAATCTGGAAAAAGTGCGAAACTATCGCCTGATATGCGAAATCTGTCGATTTCAGAGAGAAAACTTACCTTTGCGTCGAAACCATGCCCTTCCAAAATTCTTTTCGATGAAATTCTCGATGCCATTCGAATTTTCACGTCAATTTACACGGAAAATGCGGTCTCTCGTTTCTGAAATAGGGAAATCTGGAAAAAGTGCGAAACTATCGCCTGATATGCGAAATCTGTCGATTTCAGAGAGAAAACTTACCTTTGCGTCGAAACCATGCCCTTCCAAAATTCTTTTCGATGAAATTCTCGATGCCATTCGAATTTTCACGTCAATTTACACGGAAAATGCGGTCTCTCGTTTCTGAAATAGGGAAATCTGGAAAAAGTGCGAAACTATCGCCTGATATGCGAAATCTGTCGATTTCAGAGAGAAAACTTACCTTTGCGTCGAAACCATGCCCTTCCAAAATTCTTTTCGATGAAATTCTCGATGCCATTCGAATTTTCACGTCAATTTACACGGAAAATGCGGTCTCTCGTTTCTGAAATAGGGAAATCTGGAAAAAGTGCGAAACTATCGCCTGATATGCGAAATCTGTCGATTTCAGAGAGAAAACTTACCTTTGCGTCGAAACCATGCCCTTCCAAAATTCTTTCGATGAAATTCTCGATGCCATTCGAATTTTCACGTCAATTTACACGGAAAATGCGGTCTCTCGTTTCTGAAATAGGGAAATCTGGAAAAAGTGCGAAACTATCGCCTGATATGCGAAATCTGTCGATTTCAGAGAGAAAACTTACCTTTGCGTCGAAACCATGCCCTTCCAAAATTCTTTTCGATGAAATTCTCGATGCCATTCGAATTTTCACGTCAATTTACACGGAAAATGCGGTCTCTCGTTTCTGAAATAGGGAAATCTGGAAAAAGTGCGAAACTATCGCCTGATATGCGAAATCTGTCGATTTCAGAGAGAAAACTTACCTTTGCGTCGAAACCATGCCCTTCCAAAATTCTTTTCGATGAAATTCTCGATGCCATTCGAATTTTCACGTCAATTTACACGGAAAATGCGGTCTCTCGTTTCTGAAATAGGGAAATCTGGAAAAGTGCGAAACTATCGCCTGATATGCGAAATCTGTCGATTTCAGAGAGAAAACTTACCTTTGCGTCGAAACCATGCCCTTCCAAAATTCTTTTCGATGAAATTCTCGATGCCATTCGAATTTTCACGTCAATTTACACGGAAAATGCGGTCTCTCGTTTCTGAAATAGGGAAATCTGGAAAAAGTGCGAAACTATCGCCTGATATGCGAAATCTGTCGATTTCAGAGAGAAAACTTACCTTTGCGTCGAAACCATGCCCTTCCAAAATTCTTTTCGATGAAATTCTCGATGCCATTCGAATTTTCACGTCAATTTACACGGAAAATGCGGTCTCTCGTTTCTGAAATAGGGAAATCTGGAAAAAGTGCGAAACTATCGCCTGATATGCGAAATCTGTCGATTTCAGAGAGAAAACTTACCTTTGCGTCGAAACCATGCCCTTCCAAAATTCTTTTCGATGAAATTCTCGATGCCATTCGAATTTTCACGTCAATTTACACGGAAAATGCGGTCTCTCGTTTCTGAAATAGGGAAATCTGGAAAAAGTGCGAAACTATCGCCTGATATGCGAAATCTGTCGATTTCAGAGAGAAAACTTACCTTTGCGTCGAAACCATGCCCTTCCAAAATTCTTTTCGATGAAATTCTCGATGCCATTCGAATTTTCACGTCAATTTACACGGAAAATGCGGTCTCTCGTTTCTGAAATAGGGAAATCTGGAAAAAGTGCGAAACTATCGCCTGATATGCGAAATCTGTCGATTTCAGAGAGAAAACTTACCTTTGCGTCGAAACCATGCCCTTCCAAAATTCTTTTCGATGAAATTCTCGATGCCATTCGAATTTTCACGTCAATTTACACGGAAAATGCGGTCTCTCGTTTCTGAAATAGGGAAATCTGGAAAAAGTGCGAAACTATCGCCTGATATGCGAAATCTGTCGATTTCAGAGAGAAAACTTACCTTTGCGTCGAAACCATGCCCTTCCAAAATTCTTTTCGATGAAATTCTCGATGCCATTCGAATTTTCACGTCAATTTACACGGAAAATGCGGTCTCTCGTTTCTGAAATAGGGAAATCTGGAAAAAGTGCGAAACTATCGCCTGATATGCGAAATCTGTCGATTTCAGAGAGAAAACTTACCTTTGCGTCGAAACCATGCCCTTCCAAAATTCTTTTCGATGAAATTCTCGATGCCATTCGAATTTTCACGTCAATTTACACGGAAAATGCGGTCTCTCGTTTCTGAAATAGGGAAATCTGGAAAAAGTGCGAAACTATCGCCTGATATGCGAAATCTGTCGATTTCAGAGAGAAAACTTACCTTTGCGTCGAAACCATGCCCTTCCAAAATTCTTTTCGATGAAATTCTCGATGCCATTCGAATTTTCACGTCAATTTACACGGAAAATGCGGTCTCTCGTTTCTGAAATAGGGAAATCTGGAAAAAGTGCGAAACTATCGCCTGATATGCGAAATCTGTCGATTTCAGAGAGAAAACTTACCTTTGCGTCGAAACCATGCCCTTCCAAAATTCTTTTCGATGAAATTCTCGATGCCATTCGAATTTTCACGTCAATTTACACGGAAAATGCGGTCTCTCGTTTCTGAAATAGGGAAATCTGGAAAAAGTGCGAAACTATCGCCTGATATGCGAAATCTGTCGATTTCAGAGAGAAAACTTACCTTTGCGTCGAAACCATGCCCTTCCAAAATTCTTTTCGATGAAATTCTCGATGCCATTCGAATTTTCACGTCAATTTACACGGAAAATGCGGTCTCTCGTTTCTGAAATAGGGAAATCTGGAAAAAGTGCGAAACTATCGCCTGATATGCGAAATCTGTCGATTTCAGAGAGAAAACTTACCTTTGCGTCGAAACCATGCCCTTCCAAAATTCTTTTCGATGAAATTCTCGATGCCATTCGAATTTTCACGTCAATTTACACGGAAAATGCGGTCTCTCGTTTCTGAAATAGGGAAATCTGGAAAAAGTGCGAAACTATCGCCTGATATGCGAAATCTGTCGATTTCAGAGAGAAAACTTACCTTTGCGTCGAAACCATGCCCTTCCAAAATTCTTTTCGATGAAATTCTCGATGCCATTCGAATTTTCACGTCAATTTACACGGAAAATGCGGTCTCTCGTTTCTGAAATAGGGAAATCTGGAAAAAGTGCGAAACTATCGCCTGATATGCGAAATCTGTCGATTTCAGAGAGAAAACTTACCTTTGCGTCGAAACCATGCCCTTCCAAAATTCTTTTCGATGAAATTCTCGATGCCATTCGAATTTTCACGTCAATTTACACGGAAAATGCGGTCTCTCGTTTCTGAAATAGGGAAATCTGGAAAAAGTGCGAAACTATCGCCTGATATGCGAAATCTGTCGATTTCAGAGAGAAAACTTACCTTTGCGTCGAAACCATGCCCTTCCAAAATTCTTTTCGATGAAATTCTCGATGCCATTCGAATTTTCACGTCAATTTACACGGAAAATGCGGTCTCTCGTTTCTGAAATAGGGAAATCTGGAAAAAGTGCGAAACTATCGCCTGATATGCGAAATCTGTCGATTTCAGAGAGAAAACTTACCTTTGCGTCGAAACCATGCCCTTCCAAAATTCTTTTCGATGAAATTCTCGATGCCATTCGAATTTTCACGTCAATTTACACGGAAAATGCGGTCTCTCGTTTCTGAAATAGGGAAATCTGGAAAAAGTGCGAAACTATCGCCTGATATGCGAAATCTGTCGATTTCAGAGAGAAAACTTACCTTTGCGTCGAAACCATGCCCTTCCAAAATTCTTTTCGATGAAATTCTCGATGCCATTCGAATTTTCACGTCAATTTACACGGAAAATGCGGTCTCTCGTTTCTGAAATAGGGAAATCTGGAAAAAGTGCGAAACTATCGCCTGATATGCGAAATCTGTCGATTTCAGAGAGAAAACTTACCTTTGCGTCGAAACCATGCCCTTCCAAAATTCTTTTCGATGAAATTCTCGATGCCATTCGAATTTTCACGTCAATTTACACGGAAAATGCGGTCTCTCGTTTCTGAAATAGGGAAATCTGGAAAAAGTGCGAAACTATCGCCTGATATGCGAAATCTGTCGATTTCAGAGAGAAAACTTACCTTTGCGTCGAAACCATGCCCTTCCAAAATTCTTTTCGATGAAATTCTCGATGCCATTCGAATTTTCACGTCAATTTACACGGAAAATGCGGTCTCTCGTTTCTGAAATAGGGAAATCTGGAAAAAGTGCGAAACTATCGCCTGATATGCGAAATCTGTCGATTTCAGAGAGAAAACTTACCTTTGCGTCGAAACCATGCCCTTCCAAAATTCTTTTCGATGAAATTCTCGATGCCATTCGAATTTTCACGTCAATTTACACGGAAAATGCGGTCTCTCGTTTCTGAAATAGGGAAATCTGGAAAAAGTGCGAAACTATCGCCTGATATGCGAAATCTGTCGATTTCAGAGAGAAAACTTACCTTTGCGTCGAAACCATGCCCTTCCAAAATTCTTTTCGATGAAATTCTCGATGCCATTCGAATTTTCACGTCAATTTACACGGAAAATGCGGTCTCTCGTTTCTGAAATAGGGAAATCTGGAAAAAGTGCGAAACTATCGCCTGATATGCGAAATCTGTCGATTTCAGAGAGAAAACTTACCTTTGCGTCGAAACCATGCCCTTCCAAAATTCTTTTCGATGAAATTCTCGATGCCATTCGAATTTTCACGTCAATTTACACGGAAAATGCGGTCTCTCGTTTCTGAAATAGGGAAATCTGGAAAAAGTGCGAAACTATCGCCTGATATGCGAAATCTGTCGATTTCAGAGAGAAAACTTACCTTTGCGTCGAAACCATGCCCTTCCAAAATTCTTTTCGATGAAATTCTCGATGCCATTCGAATTTTCACGTCAATTTACACGGAAAATGCGGTCTCTCGTTTCTGAAATAGGGAAATCTGGAAAAAGTGCGAAACTATCGCCTGATATGCGAAATCTGTCGATTTCAGAGAGAAAACTTACCTTTGCGTCGAAACCATGCCCTTCCAAAATTCTTTTCGATGAAATTCTCGATGCCATTCGAATTTTCACGTCAATTTACACGGAAAATGCGGTCTCTCGTTTCTGAAATAGGGAAATCTGGAAAAAGTGCGAAACTATCGCCTGATATGCGAAATCTGTCGATTTCAGAGAGAAAACTTACCTTTGCGTCGAAACCATGCCCTTCCAAAATTCTTTTCGATGAAATTCTCGATGCCATTCGAATTTTCACGTCAATTTACACGGAAAATGCGGTCTCTCGTTTCTGAAATAGGGAAATCTGGAAAAAGTGCGAAACTATCGCCTGATATGCGAAATCTGTCGATTTCAGAGAGAAAACTTACCTTTGCGTCGAAACCATGCCCTTCCAAAATTCTTTTCGATGAAATTCTCGATGCCATTCGAATTTTCACGTCAATTTACACGGAAAATGCGGTCTCTCGTTTCTGAAATAGGGAAATCTGGAAAAAGTGCGAAACTATCGCCTGATATGCGAAATCTGTCGATTTCAGAGAGAAAACTTACCTTTGCGTCGAAACCATGCCCTTCCAAAATTCTTTTCGATGAAATTCTCGATGCCATTCGAATTTTCACGTCAATTTACACGGAAAATGCGGTCTCTCGTTTCTGAAATAGGGAAATCTGGAAAAAGTGCGAAACTATCGCCTGATATGCGAAATCTGTCGATTTCAGAGAGAAAACTTACCTTTGCGTCGAAACCATGCCCTTCCAAAATTCTTTTCGATGAAATTCTCGATGCCATTCGAATTTTCACGTCAATTTACACGGAAAATGCGGTCTCTCGTTTCTGAAATAGGGAAATCTGGAAAAAGTGCGAAACTATCGCCTGATATGCGAAATCTGTCGATTTCAGAGAGAAAACTTACCTTTGCGTCGAAACCATGCCCTTCCAAAATTCTTTTCGATGAAATTCTCGATGCCATTCGAATTTTCACGTCAATTTACACGGAAAATGCGGTCTCTCGTTTCTGAAATAGGGAATTCTGGAAAAAGTGCGAAACTATCGCCTGATATGCGAAATCTGTCGATTTCAGAGAGAAAACTTACCTTTGCGTCGAAACCATGCCCTTCCAAAATTCTTTTCGATGAAATTCTCGATGCCATTCGAATTTTCACGTCAATTTACACGGAAAATGCGGTCTCTCGTTTCTGAAATAGGGAAATCTGGAAAAAGTGCGAAACTATCGCCTGATATGCGAAATCTGTCGATTTCAGAGAGAAAACTTACCTTTGCGTCGAAACCATGCCCTTCCAAAATTCTTTTCGATGAAATTCTCGATGCCATTCGAATTTTCACGTCAATTTACACGGAAAATGCGGTCTCTCGTTTCTGAAATAGGGAAATCTGGAAAAAGTGCGAAACTATCGCCTGATATGCGAAATCTGTCGATTTCAGAGAGAAAACTTACCTTTGCGTCGAAACCATGCCCTTCCAAAATTCTTTTCGATGAAATTCTCGATGCCATTCGAATTTTCACGTCAATTTACACGGAAAATGCGGTCTCTCGTTTCTGAAATAGGGAAATCTGGAAAAAGTGCGAAACTATCGCCTGATATGCGAAATCTGTCGATTTCAGAGAGAAAACTTACCTTTGCGTCGAAACCATGCCCTTCCAAAATTCTTTTCGATGAAATTCTCGATGCCATTCGAATTTTCACGTCAATTTACACGGAAAATGCGGTCTCTCGTTTCTGAAATAGGGAAATCTGGAAAAAGTGCGAAACTATCGCCTGATATGCGAAATCTGTCGATTTCAGAGAGAAAACTTACCTTTGCGTCGAAACCATGCCCTTCCAAAATTCTTTTCGATGAAATTCTCGATGCCATTCGAATTTTCACGTCAATTTACACGGAAAATGCGGTCTCTCGTTTCTGAAATAGGGAAATCTGGAAAAAGTGCGAAACTATCGCCTGATATGCGAAATCTGTCGATTTCAGAGAGAAAACTTACCTTTGCGTCGAAACCATGCCCTTCCAAAATTCTTTTCGATGAAATTCTCGATGCCATTCGAATTTTCACGTCAATTTACACGGAAAATGCGGTCTCTCGTTTCTGAAATAGGGAAATCTGGAAAAAGTGCGAAACTATCGCCTGATATGCGAAATCTGTCGATTTCAGAGAGAAAACTTACCTTTGCGTCGAAACCATGCCCTTCCAAAATTCTTTTCGATGAAATTCTCGATGCCATTCGAATTTTCACGTCAATTTACACGGAAAATGCGGTCTCTCGTTTCTGAAATAGGGAAATCTGGAAAAAGTGCGAAACTATCGCCTGATATGCGAAATCTGTCGATTTCAGAGAGAAAACTTACCTTTGCGTCGAAACCATGCCCTTCCAAAATTCTTTTCGATGAAATTCTCGATGCCATTCGAATTTTCACGTCAATTTACACGGAAAATGCGGTCTCTCGTTTCTGAAATAGGGAAATCTGGAAAAAGTGCGAAACTATCGCCTGATATGCGAAATCTGTCGATTTCAGAGAGAAAACTTACCTTTGCGTCGAACCATGCCCTTCCAAAATTCTTTTCGATGAAATTCTCGATGCCATTCGAATTTTCACGTCAATTTACACGGAAAATGCGGTCTCTCGTTTCTGAAATAGGGAAATCTGGAAAAAGTGCGAAACTATCGCCTGATATGCGAAATCTGTCGATTTCAGAGAGAAAACTTACCTTTGCGTCGAAACCATGCCCTTCCAAAATTCTTTTCGATGAAATTCTCGATGCCATTCGAATTTTCACGTCAATTTACACGGAAAATGCGGTCTCTCGTTTCTGAAATAGGGAAATCTGGAAAAAGTGCGAAACTATCGCCTGATATGCGAAATCTGTCGATTTCAGAGAGAAAACTTACCTTTGCGTCGAAACCATGCCCTTCCAAAATTCTTTTCGATGAAATTCTCGATGCCATTCGAATTTTCACGTCAATTTACACGGAAAATGCGGTCTCTCGTTTCTGAAATAGGGAAATCTGGAAAAAGTGCGAAACTATCGCCTGATATGCGAAATCTGTCGATTTCAGAGAGAAAACTTACCTTTGCGTCGAAACCATGCCCTTCCAAAATTCTTTTCGATGAAATTCTCGATGCCATTCGAATTTTCACGTCAATTTACACGGAAAATGCGGTCTCTCGTTTCTGAAATAGGGAAATCTGGAAAAAGTGCGAAACTATCGCCTGATATGCGAAATCTGTCGATTTCAGAGAGAAAACTTACCTTTGCGTCGAAACCATGCCCTTCCAAAATTCTTTTCGATGAAATTCTCGATGCCATTCGAATTTTCACGTCAATTTACACGGAAAATGCGGTCTCTCGTTTCTGAAATAGGGAAATCTGGAAAAAGTGCGAAACTATCGCCTGATATGCGAAATCTGTCGATTTCAGAGAGAAAACTTACCTTTGCGTCGAAACCATGCCCCTTCCAAAATTCTTTTCGATGAAATTCTCGATGCCATTCGAATTTTCACGTCAATTTACACGGAAAATGCGGTCTCTCGTTTCTGAAATAGGGAAATCTGGAAAAAGTGCGAAACTATCGCCTGATATGCGAAATCTGTCGATTTCAGAGAGAAAACTTACCTTTGCGTCGAAACCATGCCCTTCCAAAATTCTTTTCGATGAAATTCTCGATGCCATTCGAATTTTCACGTCAATTTACACGGAAAATGCGGTCTCTCGTTTCTGAAATAGGGAAATCTGGAAAAAGTGCGAAACTATCGCCTGATATGCGAAATCTGTCGATTTCAGAGAGAAAACTTACCTTTGCGTCGAAACCATGCCCTTCCAAAATTCTTTTCGATGAAATTCTCGATGCCATTCGAATTTTCACGTCAATTTACACGGAAAATGCGGTCTCTCGTTTCTGAAATAGGGAAATCTGGAAAAAGTGCGAAACTATCGCCTGATATGCGAAATCTGTCGATTTCAGAGAGAAAACTTACCTTTGCGTCGAAACCATGCCCTTCCAAAATTCTTTTCGATGAAATTCTCGATGCCATTCGAATTTTCACGTCAATTTACACGGAAAATGCGGTCTCTCGTTTCTGAAATAGGGAAATCTGGAAAAAGTGCGAAACTATCGCCTGATATGCGAAATCTGTCGATTTCAGAGAGAAAACTTACCTTTGCGTCGAAACCATGCCCTTCCAAAATTCTTTTCGATGAAATTCTCGATGCCATTCGAATTTTCACGTCAATTTACACGGAAAATGCGGTCTCTCGTTTCTGAAATAGGGAAATCTGGAAAAAGTGCGAAACTATCGCCTGATA